>CM053625.1:290833848-290850516 GCA_028646595.1 Phalanger gymnotis
TCTGCCTTTCAAGGCTTTCTTCTCCTCCTTGGCTTTTTGGAGCTCTTTTGCCATTTGAGTTAGTCTATTTTTTAAGTTGTTGTTTTCTTCAGTATATTTTTCAGTATTTTTTTGGGTCTCCTTTAGCAAGTCATTGACTTTTTTTTCATGATTTTATCATGTCCTTCTCATTTCTCTTCCCAATTTTTCTTCTACTTCTCTAACTTGCTTTTCTAAATCCTTTTTGAGCTCTTCCTTGGCCTGAGACCTGTTCATATTTTTCTTGGAGGCTTTTGATGTAGGCTCTTTGACTTTGTTGACTTCTTATGGCTGTACATTTTGGTCTTCTTTGTCACTAAAGAAGGATTCCAAAGTCTGAGACTGAATCTAGGTGCATTTTCACTGCCTGGCCATGTTCTCAGCCACCTTACTTGACCCTTGAGTTTTTCAGCGGGGTATGACTGCTTGTAGACTAAAGAGTTCTATATTCCATGCTTGGGGGGATGCGTCAGCTCCGCCTCACCAGTACTCCTCCTTCCCCAAGAACCCTCAACCTGGACTGGACTTAGAACTTCAGCAGGCTCTTCACTCCTGCTCTGATCTGCCACTTAATTCCTCCCACCAGGTGGGCCTGGGGCCAGAAGCAACTGCAGCTGTAGTTCTGTAACTGTCCAACCTTTGCTGCCCTCGGGGCGGTGGCCTAACAGCAAACTCTCTGTCCCCAGCAGCTTTTCCCACTAACCTACTCTGTTGTCTTTGGTGTTTATGGGTTGAACAGTCTGGTAACTGCTGCAGCTCACTGATTCAGGGTGCTAGGGCACACTCTGCCCAGCTCCTGGTCTCCTTGGTCTGCGCTGCCCACGCTGTGCTCTGCTCCACTCAGCTCTGCTCCCCTCTTCTCCCAGCTCTGTGTGGGATAGACCTTACCCAGAGACTATCCAGGCTGTCCTGGCCTAGAGCCCTGCTGCCCTCTGCTACCCTGTGTGTTCTGCAGTTGTAGAATTGGTTCAAAGCCATTTTTTATAGATTTTTGGAGAGACTTGGTGGGGAACTTATGCTAGTCCCTGCTTTCCAGCCTCCATCTTGGCTCTGCCCCCCTGAATTATTCTACTTTTTAAGGTGTTGTTTTCTTCAGTATTTTTTTGGGTCTCCTTTAGCAAGTCATTGACTTGTTTTTCATGGTTTTCTTACATCATTCTCGTTTCTTTTTCCAGTTTTTCCTCTACTTCTCTAATTTGCTTTTCCAAATCCTTTTTGAGCTCTTCCATCGCCTGAGACCAGTTCATGTTTGTCTTGGAGGCTTTTGATGTAGGCTCTTCGACTTTGTTGACTTCTTCTGGCTGTATGTTTTGGTCTTCTTTGTCACCAAGGAAATATTCCAAAGTCTGAGTCTGAATCTGAGCCTGTTTTCGCTGCTTGGCCATGTTCCCAGCCAACTACTTGATCCTTGAGTTTTTCAGCTGAGTATGACTGCTTGTAGAGTAGAAAGTACTTTGTTCCAAGCTTGAGGGGCTGCACTATTGTTTTCAGAGGTATTTTTACACAGCAAGCTCTGCCACAGCACCACTCCCCTCTCCCCGCCCCCCAAGAACCACCAACCTGGACCTGAGCTCCTCAGCAGGCTCTGCACTCCTCCTGTGATCCACCACTTAATTCCTCCCACTAGGTGGGCCTGGGGCTGGAAGCAACTGCAGCTGTAGTTCTATAGCTGCACCTTTCCTGCTGCCCCCCGGGGTGGTGTTGGAACCACAAACCCCTTTCACTCGGTCCCCCATAGCTTTTTCCACTAACCTTTTCTGTTGTCTTTGGTGTTTGTGGGTTCAGAAGTAACTGCCACAGGTCACTGATTCAGGGTGCTAGTGCCTGTTTCACCTGGCTCCTGATCTGGTTGGTACTGCTGCTGCCCACATTGTGCTCTGCTCCACTCTGTTCCCAGTTCTGTGCGATAGACCTTACTCAGCGACCATCCAGGCTGTCCTGGCCTGGAGCCCTGTTTCCCTCTGCTATTTTGTGGGTTCATTTCTAGAATTTGTTCAGAGCCATTTTTATAGGTTTTTGGCCGGACCTCGGGGGAAGCTTACACAAGTCCCTGCTTTCTAGCAGCCATCTTGGTTCCCTCTTTCATTTTCTATAAGGGATATTTATTAATTACATATTTGCTTTTCTTACTTTTTTGAAGGTTACTTTTGAAGGTAGTCCAAAAACAGGGGAATTAAATTGTTTTCCATTTCAGTATTTCACACCTATAAAAACAGCAACAACAGTAAAAACAACAATGAAGATTTACGTACAGGCTGTCCCCAAAGTGTTATTGTAGTATTAAGCTTAAAGTTTACAAATATCATCTCATTTGATCTTCACAACAACCCTTGAAATCAGATGCTATTTTGATCCCCATTTTACAGTTGAGGAAGCTGAGGCATACAGAAGTTAAGTGCCATGCCCAGGGCAGCACAGCTTGTAAGTGTCTGAGACCTGATTGGAACTGTGGTTTTTCTGATACGAGGCATCCATCCACTGTGTCACAACTACACAATCAGTACAAACCTCAAGCTTTAATTTCTAATTTTGACTTTTTGGTTTTGTTATGTTGAATTTCTTTAACTTCTTTTTTTTCCTTGTTCAAAATGGGCAATATATCTTTGAGTAGGTGAATGCTAGAGTAGATTTTATTACATTTGCTACTGAGTTAAACTCACTTCCTTTGCATTTAGACAATCTCCCCAGTTCACGGAATGACTTTCAAATACTCTTTATTTTCTGGACTTAAAGAAAATAAATCTTAACCATCCTCTATGTTAATTTACCTTCTTTGAAACTTAAGAGAGTAAAGATTTTAATAGGAGTTTTATACTTCTATATAATTTGTATATGTTTTAGAGTAAACTGCTCTTTGCATGGAGTCATTTAGCTTTTATTAAACTGAAAGTTTCCATTATTGAGAGAAACAGTTGCCAAAAATGTACAATATAAATATATTCAGACCATTTAGAGCCTTTTTATTAGCTATAAAGCAGTTAATAAATTAATTAGTTATAGGTTGATGAAAGCAATCTCCTTCTGTCAAATTAAGTGAGCTAGCATCCTCATGTTTTGTTCATTCCTCTTCTTTCTTTATCTTGCACCAAGAAGGTTTACTTGTTTCCTTTGAAAGATGCTTTCTCACCTGGTGAGGAAGTAATGAAGATAGCAAATAAGCAGTGAATATCAATACCAAGGCAGCACCGATGATAACAGTAGTAACCTTCCTACACTAGTGCCTAGAGTGGAGGTTGCTAATTAATGACCCAAGAGCAAAATCTGTTTGATGAAATGTGGTACACAATATACACACTGAGTTTGACATGCTTTATGATTATCATTTATTCATGTGCAGTTCTATATTTGGAAGTTTTGTAATTTGTTTTTCACACATATCCTTTTGGTTTCTGCTGTTTACATGCTCAGGTCCCATATTGTAAAAACCTTATTTTCAAAGTTGACTTTATTTTCTTTGGTAATATATCTCCTTTAACTTAGTTTTCTTTGTATGTATTATCTTTGTCTAATGCTGCACATCACTAGAACCAACAAGATTAAGAAATAAGCAGTAAGATATTATTTTTTGACCTTTGCCATAATGTGAGCTACACAGAATTTCAACTCTGGCTACTTCCTTTGCAACTCATTAGATTATACCTTGCCATGGCAGCCTGTGATTGGAAAAAAGTTGGAAAGGACTACAAAAATAATTTGTTTGATTTTGAAAAGGGAAATATTTTGTGTTATCACTAAGGCAGACACTAGTATAGACTCAGGCCATCATCCATGAGGTAAGACTGGTGTCATTGGCTTTTGAGAAGGCTACCAGAAGTGCAGTTTTCTGGTTCATTTAGGGTACGTACTGCTAAAGTGCTGAGGGTCCAGCCGGACATCATTAGGAGTTGGTATACAAAGATGATGATGTCTTAAAAAAGGCTAACCAGCTAAGTTGGAAGATAACTGTGGATAACCTGTATTCAAACTTTTCCCCTTTAATCTTGCATCATAATGAGCCCCACAATTTGCAGTAGTCAGTCATTCCACTTTTTTTTTAGAAGGAAAAAATATAATTTTGCCTTCGAGACACCAGTGGAATCTGTTAACTTTAAGCATGCTGCGAGTGTCAGACCTCAAACTAGACTCCCATTTAACAGCACTTTTTACCAATTAATCAGGCTGTGCTTCATAGTATTTATAGCCAAGGTAAAGTTGGCCCATTGTTACAATATGGAATTGTGATGTTCAGCAGTTTATAACTTGGGAGCTTGAAGCATTTATCTAAATTAAATTTGTAATATTAATCAGTCATGTCAGTTCTTGACAAATGCAGTGACATTTGCTTCAGATATTTCAGGTATTTCAGTTTTTTGTTGCTAAAATAGTGACACACTCTCTAAGTAAGTAGTCGCATAAAGATTTCCATCCTTTTCTTCCTGTGTTACCAGCCCTCAAATTCAGGAAACACTCTCAAATAGTCTTGAGGTGTGGAAGCTGTCCTCTTCCTTTCCCTTAAGGCTGAGAAGAAAGCCTGAGGAAATCAAGGAGTAAAGGCATTCATTGTTATGGTGTTCAGCTATAAAGAATATTCATTTGAAGGTACATATGTAGGGTTTCTGGGATCTTTCTTTGGTAAAAGTTTTTTAGGAGCATATATAGATGACTTAATTGTTTATTTAGGATCTTAAGTTTAAAAACTCAGTCATCATAGAGATAAATATTTTGCCAAATTAACCTTAATTGTTGCTTCTTTGGTACTTTCTGGAAAACACTCAAATTTTATCATTCCTAGTAATATTTTTTTCCTATTGTTTGGGCCCTCTCTAGCAGTATTGCTACTGTTGTGGAAAATAATAGGTAACAAATATGTGCATCTCATCTTATTTATATATAAAAATCAAGGCAAAATATAGTTGTGTTATGATTTTTGCTGATGGGGGCACTTATCAAGATTGTATGTATAGTACATATGAAATGTATTGCCACTGACTATAATATTCCATTAAACTAAGTTTAAAATAATGATTTCATACAGAATAATGAATGAAATCCTTACCTCATTTGCATTCATTTTCTTCTAAATGTATAAAAGTAGATTTATATGCCCTGTTTGGACTTAAAAAGGTATTCTTCTATGAATATACTTTTTTGTGACATGATGAAAACTATTTAACTTTTCATCAGCCTCAGTTCTGTTGCCTTTCCTTTCCTTTTCATTTGTGTCTGCATAGGTTGCCACTTGCTTTTATTATTATTCAGTATTCTATATTTACCTCCATTATCCTTCATTAAAATTTGAATGCAAATCCATTGGTCACCAGAATCAATGGCCCTATGCATATAATTTTCATCTTTGAGACAACAGCTAAGATCCTTGGCTTACTCCATGAAGATTTTTGCCCTCCTATAGCCTGTTAATTGTTTTAAGGAGGGGGTGGGGAACTTGTGACCTTGAGGCCATATGTGGCCTTCTAGGTCCTTGGGTGCAACCTTTTAACTGAGTCCACATTTTACAGAACAAATCTTTTTATTAAGGGGCTTTGTTCTGTGAAGTTTGGGTTCAGTCAAAGGGCCACACTTGAGGATCTAGAGGGCCACATGTAGCCTTGAGGCTGCAGGTTTTCCACCTCTGTTTTAAGGGATTTGTTGGGAATAATAATAGCACTTGCTTTATAAGATTGATGTGAGGCTCAAATGAGTTTGCATCTAAATATATATGTACACATATAGCACCTTATAGATCTTAAAGTGCTATATGTATGTGTTAGCTATTGTTATTAGTAGTGGTAATAATAATAATGATAAATCAGGTAGTAGACCATCTGTTGTCTCTCTTCCCTGCTGTGTAATCCCTCCCAACATACCTTCAGAAGATAAATTACCTTCAGTACTTCTCTCTTTCCCTCCTTTTCTTCTTTCACCTCCAGTGAAGTTCCTCATTTATAATGAGATTCTGCAGAAAGATTTTGTATATCATTTTTTCTAGTGCATGGTGGCTCTACTCTTAGCAGTGGACCAAGTACTATTGCTTAATCATAGAAAGTACTAGCTTGAAAGATCCTTATGAGAACATCTAGTCTAGTCTAAACCATTTATTTTGATATATGAGGAAGTTTTGATCCAGAGAAGGGAAAGGATTTATACAGGATCACACAGTTTCTATTTGTGACAGAATCATGACCAAGCAGTACAGTAGTTCCCCTGATCCTGTGTTTTATGCTCTTTCTACTTTCCACGATACAGATATATTTAATGATAGAATTCTCTTTCATTTATCATATTGATTTATATCCTCATATGTCAGTGGATTTGTGATCTGATCCATGCCTGTCCATCTTTTGTGCCTCCCATGCTACTATAAGTCTCCTGGGGGAGATGGAGGATATTAACTCAATGTAGTCTTTTAATATAATGCTTAATGAAGAGCTGTCCTTGCTTATGCCACTAGACAAATCCACCTTGTTTGATTTGTAAAGTAAAAAAAATTCTTACTGTAGTCAAGATAGCATCTTTTGCTTTTTCAAAAAAACAAAAGCTCCCCCTTCCAATTATAAAGATCACTTTAGTTAAGTCAACAGGCATTTTTAAAGCACTTACTATATGCCAGATAGTGTTCTAAGCACTGGGGATGCAAGTAGAAGCAAAAAAAAACAAAAAAGGAAAGGAAAAAAAGGCAGTCTCTGCCCTCAAGGATCTCATTTTCTAATGGAGAGCTGAAAAGTGGGGTGTGAGTATGGTACCTGAATAGAGGAATTGTGGCAAAGTATATAATGAATCATATGTAGATCCACGAGAAGAATGAAGGGTAGCTGGTCTAGGCCCGTCCTAAATATAGAGTTTATGGGAAGAATTCACCAGTGGGAAAAGGGGACTGAGGAGGTGGGGAGATGTTTCAAGGTGAGTAGGCAGCTGATACTTGATGATGTAGTCCGGAGAATCAAAAGTATTACCAAGAGGTGAATAAAGCATGGCTGACTTCGTCACTTGCCCCCCAAAAGACGTACTTGGAGGAATTCACCTTTGGGAGATAGAGTACCTGGGAGTGGAGGGAAGGCTCTTCCAAGGGCTGGGAAATCAGAGGGCTAGAGAGAACTTCGAGGGTGAGAAGGAAACTGCATTTTGGTGGCAAAATTTGGAGAGTCAGAAGCAGGTCCTGGAAAGAAATGAAGGATGACTGGCCTGGGCTCTTCCTCATAATGGAGGTTCCAGAAGGAATTCAGGAGTTGGAGAAGGGGCCTACAGAGATCTGTCAGGGTAAGGAGGCCACAGGAATCTACCAGTTATAAAGATCACTTATACATTGTACTAGTGTGTCTGACTCATATACATTTAGCTTTTACAAGGAAGAGTCGTTTTTCATTTGCTCATCATCCAATATTGAATATACGTGAGTTTATTGCTGGCGATGAATGTTTATCTTCTGAACAACCATGGAGCTAAATGGTGACCTTGCATTGTTGGCAGATAGTAGTAGAACAAATTTTTATTTCTACAGAATGCTACAAAGAATAAGAAATTAGGATTTTCTGTATTTTGTTTCACCACAAGATGTCACCAATACACCATGTTAACATGGCAATTGGAACCTCTCTCTGGCAAACAAAGGTTATAAGAAAAAGGACCCAGGAATGCTTGGGAAGAAAGATGTCCTAAATCTGCCAGGGCCTTTTCTGTGGTTCTTAATGTTTTTTTTCATTTGAGGTGGTAGAGAGTAAAATGTGGCATATAAGAGGAATCTTCTTTTGCAAAGTTACCAAGTGTTCCATTAGTATCTCCAAATTATACTCCTCCTACTTTGTCTTTCATGGGCGAGGCAGTGGTCTGACACTTTTTTTTTTTAAAGAGAGAATTTGTAACATCCATAACCAATGGTTTAGAATAGACAATGTATTGAAATCAGTTAATAATCAGTTATCCATGAATGAAGTCAGTGTAATCAAATGAACAAAAAAAAGCTATAATTTTTGTGGTAATTTTTAGTGGTCTATTCAGTAAATTGCCATTGCTCAGAAAAAGTTTGATATTATGATTTCATCCTTTCCCATTATATTTTCAAATGTGTAATCATCTTTCAGACAACTCATTTTAAATAGATGAGGTAAATAGTTGGTCCTCAAAAACCTGGGTCCAGCTTTGGTGTGAGGTTATGGTGACATCTTGTGGCAAGGCTTTCCAAATGCCACATCTAAGTGCTTATTGAACCTTAAATGGAATATCTAATGTAGGAAGACTGAACTAGTGCCGTAAGGTTTTTACTTCTCTCTTAGTTTCATATACTGTCATAATTTAGTATTCTGGATTCTTCATACGAAAAGAACTTGTTAGGAATATAGGATGTCAGGACTGCAAGGGTCTTTAGTACATAGAATTTCAGAACTCTCAGGTGTTTTAGGGTAGAAGTTGGTAAACAATGGCTTACAGGCCCAGTGCAGCCCATAGCTTGTTTTTTTATGGTCCCTGAGCTAAGAATGGTTTTTACATTTTAGTTCAGTCTGTATGAAAACAGGTGCTGGGCCCAAACCCTCAGGCCTTAGAGCATAGAGACAAAAATTTAAAATGTCTGAATTTTAACTGAATTTAGAACAGAATCACAGTGGAAGAATTCTTAGAGGTTATTTAGTACGCCTCATTTTTGTATACATAGGTCATCTGAGGCCCAGTAAGGAAAAATGATCTGCTTAAGATTGGTTGGAGTCCATACGTTTTGAGGCCAGCCCAGTATCATTTCTGTTACACCATGCTTCTTCTGTTTGACTCAGGGACCAGAGACAAAATTTGGCTTTTATCTGTTTCATTTGAAAAAGGAAACTAATTTTCATTTTCATTTTCATTTTCCCTTTTAGGCTATTTTTTGTCTTGCCACATAGTAAAAGATTAATAAATGCTTGTTGATTGACTAATAATGAGAAATAATTGTCTAAAGTAATGGAACACTTAATATCAGTGTAATATTGAAGACTTACATAAGCATTGATTTCTCTTCACGTTGGTTTTAATCTAAATCAGATTTCAACACTGATATCTGATTGATTTTCGGGTTAATTAAATGCACAGTTTTAATGCTTGTAGCAAATATAAACCACAGAAACACTAATTATATTCAATGTGATTAGGAAAACATTGTCTTAATTTAAGACTGTTTTGAGTTTTGATTTTAATTTCTGATGTTTGACACTTTCTTCCAGAGAATTGTTTCAAAGACATATGCATACCACTCTGTGTAACATTGCCGACTGATGCTATTATGCAGTAGCACAATTAATATGCATCATAACCAATACCTCACTATAACATGGCTAACATGACTATTAATGTTGTTAATTTGTTAGCCCAAGTTGACATTTGAATGGCTAGTGATGAACTGAGTTAATATTCCCAATTGGCTCAGTTTACCATCCCATCTATAACTTGTACCTAATGAGTAAGTCACATAGTAAACTAATCATAACATTGTTTCATCCAACATTACTTTTTACAGAAACTAGGTATAGTCTGCCTTTAAAGTTTTGATTACAGACTATCCTCTAAAATCTAAGTCTAATATGTTCAGTGAGAGGTAAATTAAATATTTGAAATGTACCAGTATATCAGAGATAGTGTATATATAGCAAGATCTACTTCTGGAATACTGTAGATGCACTTTAAATTGAAGATTAAGCTGAAAAGTTTTGGTGGATCTACTGTTTGCAGGGTACATGGAATCTGGGAGTGCTGGACAGAGACTATGGGGCTATGTTTATGTCAATAGGTATATAAAAAAAAGCAATAGTGAGTTGAAGTAGGGTAACAACTAGAAAGTAAACTGACATTATTACTGGGCCAAATATTACATTCATCTAGAATTAGTGGTTGGGTTAGGCTCAGTAATACACTCATTGCATCTTAATGTCAGTTAATGTCAATTCAGTTCGAACCACCTTTATTAAGTTGTGCAAAGGCACTGTGTTTGTACTGGGGATAGAACGACAACATTCCCTCAATGAATGTACAGCTTAATTGGAAGACAAACAAAATAAACTAATACTGATTAGACAACAAATGCAAATAAAAGTTGCATATACAGTGCTTTGTGATATTTTGAGGAAAAAATGTTATTAAGGTACATATATAAGAGATGTACAAAGTGATTTGAGATCTAATGAGGGAAAAATTACTTCTATCCAGAAGAGATGGCACAGAGTGATGGAAAGAACAGTGAATTTGAGGCAGAGAACTATAATTCTACTATTACTACTTGTATGATTCTAGGCAACTCTTTATACCTCTCTCAACCTCAGTTTCCTCTTCTGTTCAATGAGAAGTGTTAGAGTAAATGATTTTTAAGGTGTTAGAGAAACTTCAACAGTTCCTTATTGCTTCTAATATAAAATACAGATTTCTCAATGTAACATTTAAAGCCTGCCATAATTTGGCTCCCATTTGCTTTTGTAGACCAATTTCATGATACTCCTCTCTTGCACTCCATCTTCTATCCAGAGTGGCCCACAGGTTATTCCCAAACTTAATGTTTCATCAGCTATCTACATATCCTTGAGCACAGTGTTTGCCATGCCCAGAATCATCTTCTTCCTCACTTTTGCCCTTCAGAATCTCTAACTTCCTTCAAGTCTCATTCTATATGCCAGCTCCTACTAGAAAGCTTTTATGATTTCCCACATATCCCTGCTGTCTTCCTCTTGAAATTATCTGGGTTTTCTTTTTCTGTCTGCAATGCTGTATCTCTGCAGTAGAATGTAAACTTCTTAAGGAGAGGTTTGATTTTTTTTTTCCATCCCCTATGGCCAGTGTCTGGTGCATAGAAGGTGCTTAATAAATATTTGAATTGAATTGAACAAGTAGATATGAGTAGGCAGGTGTTCCAGCTATAGTAAACAACATGAACCAAGCCATAGGGTATGTTTGTGGGTCTGTGAGCATTTCAGTTTAACTTACATGTAGACTGCACGAGGGAAGGAATAGAATTCAAAACTGAAAAGGAAAGTTAGCACTTAAAGAAAGTTTTTCTGCTCAAATAATTATCTGAGAAAATATAGTTAGTGGTATACCTAATAGGTCATTTGCAAAAATTTCAAAATTTGAGAATGGTCTTCCTTGCTGCTTTATGTTCACCTGAATAATTATTTTGCCTGTATTGATGGCAGGGAAAGCCATTTTAATATTTGCTTAAGCAAAATAGTAAATCTTTTGCATTTACAAATACAAATATGAAAATTCATTGTAAAACCAAAGTCTTTTGAGACTCTGCTCAATTATTATCTCCTATATGAAGGCTTTCTCGATCTTCTTTACTGCCCCCAAACTAGAAGTGAATTTTCCCTCACGCCTTGCATAGCACTGTATATTCTTCTTCTAAACTTATATAGTTCTAACATTCTTTGTTCTAACATTCTGTATTTTAGGGCGCCTTCAAAGGCTGATCCATGTTCTAAGGTCCCTTCTGACTCTAAAATTATGCATTTCTATTATTGCCTATTTGACCATTAGAGCAATAGTTTTTGAGAAGTGATGTAGGCATTTTCTTTATGTCCATAGAAAGTGTATTACTATGCATTGCACACTTACTTGGAATTCTGAATACAAATTAATCTACTTGCAGCTGTGAATAAGAATATGAAACACAATAATCTACCTGCAAAAATTAGAACATTTGAAATTTTTCTCCTGTGGAATTCAGGAAATAACTAATGTTGTTTAATAAACTAATGTGTAATGGTGTTCATTTTTTAATAATTACATGACTTTATTTTATAGCTAAAATTATTAGTGGTAATATTAATGACTCAAATTTATGATAAAGATGTTTATTTCCAGAAGGCTTTAGTATTCATATAGTTTTTTTTTAACAGTTTGATGAAATAGGTACTACAGGTTTATTTATCCATTTCATAGATGGAAAACTGAGACTCAGGTGAAATCATGAGTTCCTACTCACAGAGCTATTAAGATTCATAAGAGTAAACTTTCAATCATACAGATGTTTAGATTACAAAGAAGTTGTAATTTCAGGGATTGTACAGGGATGCTCATAACCTTGTCTTACCACTACCTTATTTCGCTTCCGTGTTCTAGAACTCTGAATTTCCTTCATCTGATTGTAATATATTATCTTTTCAGCTCTCTTTATGTCTTATTCCTCCTATACCTAGTCTTTATCCTCACTTCGGTCTTTCCAGACTTTGGTATTATCACAGGCCATCACTCCTTTTCTGATTACACTTTCTTTCCTTCCTAACATTGATCCCCTTGGTGAACTAGTTTAACTCTTCGATAATCTCTATTCATTAATCTTTTGTTCAAGATAATGCATTTGATTTGTTTTTTAAAAAACCTTTGAGATACCTATGAGATATCCAGTTCGAGGAGAATTGTTTTTGGCAATTAAGAAAGCATTAGCTTAACCATCTTCTGACAGAGATGATGGCATCATGCTACAGATCTAGACATCTTCTTTGGACATGGTCAATATGGCGATTATTTTTACTTGATTAATCTTATTCATTGCAAAGGATTTTTGTTTATTTTCATGTCTTCTTCCCCACCTCCACCCCTCTTCCCGCCCCCGGAGGAGGGGAAGGGGGAAGAAAATATACTTTTGTTCATTGAAAAAAATAAAATAAAAATTATAGAGAGATCACTGATATCTTTGGAAAGAACATGATGAGATTGATGATAAAAGACGAAGTTAAAATGAGCCAGATTACAGAAGAGTTAGAAGAGAGGAAGTGGAAGCATTGAGTGTAGATTGCTTTCTCAAGGCTTTTAGCCTTGAAGGACATGAGAGAAAAAGGATAATATCTAGTAGGGATAGATGGATCAATTGGGTCCCTCACCCCCACCCCTACCCCCACAAGGAAGACATGGACAGGTTTGTAAGGAGCCAATAGACAGAGATTGAATTTAAGATAAAATAGAGGTGATTAGTAGGGGTAATTTGCTGGAGAAGTGGGAAGGGAATAGGGTATATATAGAGGATTTGCCCTTGACAAGAAGGGCCACTCCTTCATCTGAGAGTAAAATGAAGGAGATAGCGGGGGGGAGTTATCTGAGTGATGTGATTTGAAGACCAAGGGAGAAGGGAGAACTCTCAGTAAGTGATCTCAATTTTTTCAGTGTATTATGAAGTAAAGTCCTCAGGTTGGGGTGGCGTATAAAAGGTGTCATTGGAGGTTTGAGAAGAGATGAGTAGGTTTAGAACAGTCACTGTGGAGAGTCAGTTAATGAACCAAATAGAATGTTTACCTTGCTTCAGTGAGGGCCTAGTTGAGATTATGTAACATAAATTGTATGTATGTCCAGTTAAGGATGATTTTATGACTTCTTCTTTTGAGCAACATGTGGATAAGAGTGAAGGATAAAAGTAGAGGGAATAGACCAAAGTTGGGTCTTGGTAAACCATGTTTAGTTAGCATTAGACTAAGTTGGCACAGGAATTGAGGGTTGGGGAGAGGACCTGAATTGTTTACCAAAGGATAGAGAGACTCTATCCAGAGCAAGGGTGAAGGCCTGAGAGAGAACTAAGGGGTGAATGGAAGTCAGGATGAGGACAAATAACATAATTAAGGGTTTTAAGACAAAGTGAAAGTATGAAAATAAAAGATTTCGATAAAATAAAAGAATTTCAGATTTCATGAATACAGAAGTGGAACACTTGTGGGTGATAATGGAATGGAGGAGTAAATCATGGGAACTGGTTAGTTTGAAGAACTGGGGCATTAGAATATTTGTGAGAAGTATCAGTATGTTTGTTCATACTCCCAATATGAGTACAAGATAGGGAAGGAAGACTGTAATGTATACATATGTGCGTGTATGTGTATATATACATATACATTCACATACACATATGCATATATACACATAGCATTTTATGTTCTATTTTTTATATTATATATGTATATATAATATATACACATACACACACACCTCTGTATCTATATCCACACACAGGAGTCCCAAAACTCTTAGTGAAGTTTTAAGCTATTTAAGCTTTAAGTTAATATACAGTTAATCTACAGTGTTAAAAAATAAATTTGACAGTAATATATACCATGTATCAATTAGTAATTAGTGGTGATGGTAGAAAAAACATTGCAGTTACTGTCAGTAAAATTCAAAGGCCTACTCAAAGTATTTTATTCTTGTGAGAGATCTAGAGCCTCTTTTGTAGCTGATCACACTGGGGCTCAAGGTGCTTAAATGACCTGCCTAGTTATACATATATTAAGTACTACAGGCAGGATTTTAACTCAGGTCGTCTGACTCCTGGGTCAATGAGCTTTTTGTTTTGCCGTGTTGCATTTTTCATATTTTGTTGTTTTTTTATATCTAGTCTGTTTGAAAGACTTATTTATATGAAAAAACCTTTTGTCTTTTATTTCTGAAAAAGAGCATCATTAAAAATAACATCAATTTTCTTTATTGTATCCTTGAGTTTGTATTTTGCTTTCAGTTCCATTTCCCTCCTCTTCTTCTCTTGCTCTTCACATATAACAACTTTTCTTAACTCTTCTTGGTATAAAAAATGTCTTTAGGTATAATCACCAAATATTTTGTTATTCAGCTCTGATCTTTGTAGTATGGTGTTATAAACTTGCACCCTGCATTCGTATTACCCAAGGTCAAGTTCTAATTCTAGCATATATTCATTCTGAGACATCAGGCAAGTCACCCTAACTGAATTTGTGTGTCCACTCTCTACATTCCTACATTGTTATGAGAAAAGTGCTTTGCAAAGTGGAAAATTCTGTAGACATCTGAAGTATTGTTATTATTTAAAGTAAGTTTTAAATTTTGTATCTCCTACATTTCCCAAGGTATACTTTCTCCTATGTATTCCCCTTCCTGCCCCTCCCAGAGAGTCATTCCTTGTAACAAAGAATAGCAATGTGACAAAACAGTTGAACAAAATGAAATAGCACATTAGAAAAAAAAAAGTCTAACTTTGTCTATAGTATTCTACACCCATACCTCTCCCCATCACAGAGAAGTGAAAGAATTGCTTTCTCCTGTCCCTTCTTTGGGGCCAGGCTGGTCATTGTAATTTCACAATGTTTCGGTTTTCTTTTTATTTACATTGTTATAGGCATTGTATATATTATTTTCCTGGTTCTGCATATAGCACTTTGCTGTCGCTCATGGATCTTCCCATGCTACATGCTACTCTGTATTCATCACATTCATAATTTCTTAAAGAATGGTAATATTTCATTTCATTATATCCAGACACTATCATGTGCTAGATTAAATAGTATGGGGCAGAGGTATGAGTAGTAGTTGTTAATGCTTCCTCGCCAAGTAATACTCAGGCATTAATTTGTTGATCTGTTAACAAAACTAGAGAGGTGTGTTGTCTTCTTGGGGCATAGATCAAAGGCATAAGAGAGAACTTTCTAAGGCTGATCAGAATGGTTGACAACTACCCACATCTGGTGATTCATGTAGGCACAAATAACATTTCAGAAGGAACTTAAACATATCTTCAATGAGAATGGAGTATTGGGCAAGAAATTGAAAAACATAGGTGCACAGGTTGTATAATTTTTTCCTTTTATCCATTGAAGGCAAAGGATGAAGGAAAAATTACTCTGAGAAGTGAACACTTTGGTGGTGCGATGGATAGTTAATAGTTGGCAATTTTTTTGAGAAGTTTTGGGCTTCTCCATTGACTACTTATCTATTTGGGAATGACTTCTGTTATGTATTTCCATTTGTTGCCCAAACATCTTCGATATCAGACTCTTCTTAGAAACATTTGATACAAAAATACTTTTCCCACAGTGACTACTTCTCTTTTTTTCCTACTTGCATTAATTTTGTTTATGCAAAAGCCCTTTAATTTCATGTAATCAAAATTATATATTTTATTTTTGGTAATGGCAAAGCAAGTATTTCTTGCTTGGTTAAGAATTCATGCTGTAGGGCGGAGCCAAGATGGTGGCTGGAAAGCAGGGACTAGCGTGAGCTCCCCGCCAAGTCCCTCCAAAAACCTATAAAAAATGGCTTTGAACCAATTCTAGAGCTGCAGAACCCACAGGGTAGCACAGGTAGCATCCAGGACAGCCTGGATGGTATCTGGGTAAAGTCTATCCCGCACGGAGCTGGGAGCGGAGGGGAGCAGAGCTGAGTGGAGCAGAGCACAGCGTGGGTGGCGCAGACCAAGGAGACCAGGAGCTGGGTGGAGTGTGCCCTAACGCCCTGAATCAGTGAGGTGCAGCAGTTACCAGACTTCTCAACCCACAAACACCAAAGACAACAGAGTAGGTTAGTGGGAAAAGCTGCTGGGGACAGGGAGTTTGCTGTTAGGCCACCGCCCCGAGGGCAGCAAAGGTTGGGCAGTTACAGAACTACAGCTGCAGTTGCTTCTGGCCCCAGGCCCACCTGGTGGGAGGAATTAAGTGGCAGATCAGAGCAGGAGTGAAGAGCCTGCTGAAGATCTAAGTCCAGTCCAGGTTGGGGGTTCTTGGGGAAGGAGAAGTGC
Organism: Phalanger gymnotis; assembly: GCA_028646595.1. Taxonomy (NCBI): domain Eukaryota; kingdom Metazoa; phylum Chordata; class Mammalia; order Diprotodontia; family Phalangeridae; genus Phalanger; species Phalanger gymnotis. The sequence continues at coordinate 290,850,323 of CM053625.1, forward strand.
TGGCGAGGCAGAGCTGACGCATCCCCCAAGCATGGAATATAGAACTCTTTAGTCTACAAGCAGTCATACCCCGCTGAAAAACTCAAGGGTCAAGTAAGTTGTCTGGGAGCATGGCCAGGAAGTGAAAACGCACCAAGATTCAGTCTCAGACTTTGGAATCCTTCTTTAGTGACAAAGAAGACCAAAATGTACAG
>CM053625.1:290851016-290878321 GCA_028646595.1 Phalanger gymnotis
TGTCTATAATTCATCTATTGTGAAATCTACCTTTATGGCATCATCTGCTAAATAAGAACCCACCAATCAAGAATTAGAATGAAAAGGAGGCAAGTTATCTTGGTACTCAAGAGTGCCACAAAAGTATGGAGCTCTAAGAGATTTTAAAAAATAATAATCATGACCAATGTCTCACATTTCTATAGCAATCTATCAAATTTTACAAAGTATTATATATATATATATGTATATATATATAATATATGTATAGAAACAGATTATATAGATGTGGACATTTAGTAGGGATACTAAAGATAATAATAATGACAGCTAACATCCATTGTATTAATGTACATATCCTATTTTTATTGATCAGTGAGTATGTTATATCTCACCAGAGAAAGTAAGCTCCTTCAAAGTAGGGTTTGTCTTTTTTATATTTGTACCTCAAGCTCTTCAGTGTTTATTTAATGATTATTAGTAGGTGCTTATTAAATTAAGCAATTTTCCTGGAGTCATACAACTACAAAGTAGCAGAGACTGTACTCAATACTCCAAAGCCTGTGTTCTTTCCACCATAAGGTTCAACTGTGATTACAAAAGAGACAGGGGGGGAAGGGGGGAACAGAGAGAGAGAGAGAGAGAGAAATTCACCTCTTTAGATCTCCTTTAGCCTTATGATGCAATAATATATCAATCATCAGATTGATCACCAAGTTAAACAAGATGCATAAGGCTTAGTCCTACCTACAATGAATCCATTGTCCTACCTTTGTGCTACCTAGGATCAATCTGCATCCCAGGCTAAATAAAAGTAAAGTCTTTATCTCCTAAAGAAGGCTCTATGTCAACTCTAAGGTTATTTCTTAGTTTAAGCTATAAATTGAGTGATTATGCCTCCAAGTACATTTGCTGTTGTATCAAACACAGCAATGACTAGATGACTTTTCAGGTCTGAAGAAAGCTGGAAGAATAAGCATATAGTAACTCAGGATCTGAGAATTAGAAGAAATATAAAAGTTACAGCTCAACTCTCTCTTAAAATGGAGAAGAAAACTGAGGCCCACAGAGGAAAGGCCTTGCCTAAGGTCATACAAATTAATAGTAGAAACGGTAAAAGAACCCAAGACACCTAATCCAGTACCATTTTCATCACTCCCTAGTAACTGAGTTACTTCTTTGTAGGTTTCTGAATTTGAAAGGATTTCCATATACATAGAATTGTGCTGCTTGCCTGTTAGTTCCAAGGGGGCAGGAATTTTGTCTCTTCTCTAAATTTTATATATCCTTCCTGAACAGCATGGCATTCTTTGGCAGTAAACACTTCATATATGTTTATTGAATTGAAGACAAATCTCTTTTTGTCTTTGTAACCCCAGTACCTACACAGCAGGAACTCAATAAACGCTTACTGACTTGAATGAAAATTCAACTGAATCTGTGTTTCATAGTAGGTGGCAGTGTGCTTTTACTTACTGTTTCAGTCCCAGCCCTGCCACGTGCTAGTCACAGAACTCTGGGAGAGTCATTTTATTTTTCTACATCTCAGTTTCTTTATTTGTAACATGAGAGTTGGGCTCCCCTCTATCTCTAATCAATGAGTTTATGTTAAATTCAGAATCAAAGAATCTCAGAATTGAAGAGGTCCCTAAAGTCCCTTCTCCAACCTCTAAGTGAAGCAAAATCCCCTCTTCAACGTGCCCCACAGTCAAATCCAGCCCAAAGCTGGAACAACTGAAGTGACTCAGACCTCCCTGAAAATCCACCATTACATTATCACCCAATTCTAATTCCAATTCCCCTCAATCAACAAAAATCAGACCCCCTTAGACTGTGAGCAGGGAAGGTCTTTTGCCTCTCTTTGTATCCCTGGCACTTAGCACAGTGCCACAGTGGGCACTTAGCAAATAAATGATAGCTAACTGACTCCCTATACACAGGTGTTGGTAATTCATTGATGAAAAATGACCCAGTCCATACACTCAAGGAGTTTATAAGCCAAAGATCAAATGAGAAAATTGACACTAACACAAATAACGACATAAGGTAGCATATCATAGAAGCAAAAGGACAAAAAAAATACAAAACAAATTTGAAAAAGGAAGGGACACTTACAATTGGGTTATCAGAGAAGTGTGCGTGAAGGAAATAGCACCTGAACTGGATCCAGAAGGGAAAAAAAGGATTTTTCAACAGAGAATCCAGACCAAAAAACTAAATTTGCAAATGCCCAGAGGCAACAGAGGACATGATAAGACAAAGGAACAGCCAGCAACACAGTATGAATGGAGTATAAAGTAGGAGAAATGCTGTAGTACAAAATAAACCTAGAATGACAGCTTTGAGCCAGATTTAAAAGTCTTGATTGCCAAGGTCCCCAATTTATAGTTTATCCCAAAGGTACATCAGTTTATGAAAGATTGAAGGATTCGTCTGCGAAAAAAAAAATTTATAAAATTTTGGGAAGGACAGAATACTTTCAGCTGGAGGAAGGAGTAGGGATGAAATTAGGGAAAGCATCATCTTTTGGTACAGAATCAGAATCATAGCATTTTCAAGCTAGAATTGAAGTCAAAGATCATCTAGACTAATCTTTTTATTTTACAAGATGAAACAATTGAGGCCCAGAAAAGGAAAGTGAGTTAGTTAGGGGCAGAATTTGATTACAGGGTTCCTCATTTCCAACCCAATGCTCGTTCCACTCACTCCATAACCACTTTTCCAGCCAGTAGTCAATTGAGCAATAAAATTGCCTTGTGCTCTTACCTTGGCGTTCGTCAAAAATTATTACAGGGCATATTATATCTTTAGCAGAAACTTTGCTGCCTGCTGATTTTAAAATGCAAACAATGAAATTCATTGCAGAAGCAAAACAGGGCCAATAATATAATTACAGCACTATTCCTATGCAGTCATAGTTAATGCTATTATTTGACATTGCAAGGCTATGTTTTTTTCCCCTGAGTCTCAATGGAGACAAGGTTCACCCTAATTGGTTCCAAAGCACAACCTACCCACAACAATCTTTCCTCAGGACCAGTAATGTTAATTTCCGCACGACTGTAAATAGTGTTTGCAAACAATACAAACATGGTAATAAGAGGCTAGGTGGGTAATTAATGTGGTTACAAAGTAGCTTATTTGCATTTTTATTTAAAACGGCCTTCTTTAAAAAGCAGATCAGATTTCTCTTTGCAAAAGGAGCCTTGGTTAAAGAGTACTGCAGTAATTACTCTCTTTAGGGGTTCGTTTATATGTCCTTTAGGGAATTAGAATGAAAAGATAAGCAGAATTATAAAGGAAATCATGTAAAATATGAAATGGACTATAAACACTTAGTGTATTTACCATAAGCTTAGTTTGTCTTATTCATTAACAAGAACATGTTACAAGCTTACAATACATTCAAACTAATCATGAATGTATCTAAAAAGTAAAATGATCTACTTAAACTTTCTTAAGAAACTATGTGTATTGTACATAATAGGCACTTAATAAATATTTGTTTAATTAGATGGCAAATCTGAAAATACTACTCCAAAATACCATGGCAATGTGTATGGCAAACCAAAGAAAGACACATTCTTTGGTGACCTGTTCCTCATTACTATAATATTTTCCCCAATAATCTGGAATTAAGATCCACCTAATCTTTGAAAGCCTAACTCCAGTATCACCTAATCCAGAGACACTTTCCTGAACAACCCCTTCCCACTATCTAGAAGTGATCTTTCCCTCTTCTAATCTCAAATAACTTTATACTCTTTTTAATGTCCTATTATCCTGCCCTTGTCCTGCTAATGACTTATTATGGAGAGAAAGTGACCTTATACTCTCAAAAGTTTGGGTGCTACACATGAGCTCTGGTCAGTTAGTCCTATGTAAGTTAAAACTCTTTGTGTACAGACCCAGAAATGGTCCATGTGTCTATCATCCAAGAGCCAGCCCAGTAAATTTCATCTAGAGTTACTGCCAAAATATGACCACCAGAAGATGATAAATTTTATTAGACTCAGCTACTCAGTAAATCATCTAAAATTAATAATAACAATAATAGTTGGTGTTCATGCTTCTGAAAGCATTTTCTATTTTGTTTTTATAACATCCCTGTGAGACAGGGACAATTGGTATTATCCCTATTTTGTAAAGGAGGAAACTGAACTTCATAGACATTAAATAGACCTGTACATTGACACATGATTAGGATCAAACTTCTATGTTTCTTTACTCCAAATTCCAACAGAATTTCCACAGTATATCTCAAACTCATCAAGTCCAAAACAGAACTGAACACCTTTTCCCAAAAAAATTCAACTCTACCAAACTTATTTCCATACTATAGTATTTGTCAAATACTATAGTATTTTATTCTATAGTATTACACAAACCATATGTATGGTGTATATGTGCATATATCACATATATAAATAATATAATAATATACTGTGATATATATATATATATATATACTATAGTATACAACAATATAGTACTTGTCAAGTGTACCATCATCACTCTTCCAGTCTTGGAGGTTCATAACCTCTCTATGCCCAACTCCTCATCTTCCTTCAATTCTCATATGAAATCAGTTGCCAAATCTTGCTATTTTCTGCCTACATATCCCTTCCCTCTATCCCTTTCTAAACACTCACATAGCCATCACTTTAATTCACACATTCATCTTTTCTCACCTGAATCACTAAAATGTCCTCTTAATCACTCTCCTTATCCCAAGTCTCTCTCCACGCCAACTCATCCTCCTCAAAGCCACCAAAGTCATTTTCTTCAAATACAGATGACCATGCAATTTACCCAATAATCCTATTGACTCCTTACTGCCTCTATAGTATCAAATATAAATTCCTTTGCTTAGATTTAAAGTTCTTCAAACTTGGACCTTCCAGCTTCATCATCCTATCACATGACATATTTGTAACATGTTTAACACAGTCCCTGGCAAGCAGAAGTCACTAATAAATGCCTGTTCCCTTCCTCTCTCCATAGTCCAGTCAAACAGGCCTTCTTGAGCTCCTTACACAGGGCACTCTATCCACACCTTTTACAATGGACATCCTGCATGTCTGGAATACACTCCCTTCTCACCCCTACTTCTTGGAATCCTTCACTCCTTTCAAGATTTAGTTCAAGGACAAGCTTCTACATGAGGTCTCTTCTGATTCACCCGAACTACTGGTGCCCTTTCTCCCTAACTACCCTGTGTTTAACGTTTCGTTACGTATGTACTTGACATCCTCATAGAATGTAAGCCCCTTGAGCAAAAATACTTTTCTTTTTTTCTTTATATATTCCTAACACCTAGCAAAATAAATTAGATATAAATAGGCACTTAATAAGAATGTCTTGATTGATGGATGGATTGGTTGACTCATACTGGACATAATACTATTAACTCTAACTGGTATTACATTTACTACTAGATGGTACATAGGGCCTATCTTCTGTCTGGGAAAAGGAGCAAAATCATAGATCCTTGAATAATTGAAGTATGCAAGTATCATATAATCATTTGAATTGGTCTGCATCTATGTACATGTGTAATTTTCAATAAATAGACTATAAAGCCTCCTAGACAACACTAATAAGTCTTACTGGTCTTTGTATCTCACCCAATATCCCATACAGAGTGGTTAATAAGTGATTCCCAAGTAAACAAAGGGCTAATGTGTTTTATGAGAATGAAGACAGGAAACACAGTATATAGATCTACAGTGTTTTAAAATACTGAAATTTTTAAAATGAATTTTCAAAAGAAAGCAATACTGGAGTATTCATTTTTCATGTTCTTTTTCAGTTGCATCTTTTACTTCTATGTCAGAGAAATAATATCAAGAAAGTAAGGGGAGATGTATTTGGTAGTTTGACTTTTCTCCAGGTCTAAGCCACAAGACCTGATCTTTCTTTTTCTCATTGGATCAAGGGATCAAAGGATTTTAGAATTAGAATGGACCTGAGAGACCACCTATGCCAATCCCTTAATTCTGAAAGTGAGTAAATTAAACATCAAGGGCAAGTGACATGCCTAAGATGCCATAGCAATTCAACAGCACATCCAAGACTCAAATCTAATACGAACAGTCACTTCCTGACCTTAAGAGGGGAAGTAAGAGCTGCAGAACAAGTATATAGAAAGATAGGTCTTCACTAAGTCAGATCACAACAATGCTCTCTAAACACTGTTATTTCCTCTTCTCTCCCTACCATTTGCTCTTCATTTTTATTCCCCTTTCCTTGTCTATCATCCTCCATCCTACTCATCCTCAAGGCAATGTGGCATAGAATAGAAAGGATAGGATCTGAAGTCAGAAATCCAAGGTTAAAGTCCCAGCACTGGCACTTCGTAGATGTATAGGTACAAACGAAACTAATATTTATGTGTTAAACAATGACACTGATACCTCCTCTATATACTACATGGAAAAGAAAGTATTTCATAAACTAGAAAGCACTTTAGAAATGCAAGTAATTAACATAGTTTCTTATGCTATCTTTACACAAATTGATCTATTCTTCCTCAAAAAAAAAAACCAAACTATGTTCAGTTAAATGTTTCTACATATCTTGTTTTAGGTATGTGTTTCACAAAGCACTCTGCATATTGGAAAAGCCTAATAGATATTTTTTCACATTGTTACTAACAGTAGGATCATAGATTTGTGGCTAGAAGGGTCTTCAGAGGTCATCTAGTCTAACTCCATCATATTACAGATAAATTAACCGAGGTCAAGAGAGAATTAAGTAATCTAGCTAAGGTCACACAAACGGTGGATACAGAGCTTCAATCTCAGGTTCTGTGACTACCAGTTAAGAGTTCTTTTGATTGCATTACACTGCCTTCATTGAAGTCATAATAAGCCCAAACACTTATTGTAGTTCTATGTACATATCCACCCCATAAAAATTATTTGTACTTTGGGTAGAATTCAGAGGGTGTACTGGCATTGTAAATGCATTCTTTGGATCCTATCTTCACCACTACTGATAACAGAAGTACTGTGATTGGGGTAGCACACAAGACTAAATCAGAAGAAATAAGTTCAAATCTTGGCTCTACCTCCTACTAGCTCTATGACTTATAACAAATTATAATATCTTGCTGTGCCTTAGCTTTCTCATCTATAAATTGAGAATAATAACAATAATAATAGTTGTTTGTTGCAAAGACTCTGACTCAGTTCTGTACTTGCTTTATTCATGTATCACAAATACCTAAAATAAACCCGAGGGTATTGATGCCCACATAAAAAATTGTTCCCTATTTAAAAATCAATCCATAAACAATCACTCAATAAACATTTATTAAGTACCAACTATGTGCCAGACACTGGGCTAAGTAAGCATCATCAATACAATAATGTAAAGAACAATCCATAAACAATGGGGCATTTTTCAGGGAAAAAATTCAGATATATTATGAACCTACCTAGCCTTAAATCCATTATGATCTCTCCTAGGCAGAACTATTGCATCTAAATTAAAAAAAAAAAAAGGAAACAAAACAAAACATTTTATTAAGCATTTTCAAAAAGTTTAAGTAAGATTTTTACTTTTTTATGACATGCTTTCAAGGCATGCCCCCACCTTGGTTGCTTTCCCCTAGTACTTTCCAGCCTGTCCAAGTTTTTCTTATTATTTTGTGCCAAGAACTAAACAAAATGATTCTGAAGTTGTTTGACTGGGACAAGCTCAGGGACTGTCTTACTTTGCCTTACTTTGTATCCCTGGTGCTTAGAATAGTGCCTGGTACATAACTGGCACTTAATACATGCTTGTTGACTATCATTAGAACACCTCCTGTATTCCAGACATTGTCAGTCCAAGATCTCTCATAATATACTCTAACTTTTTGGGTTATCATTGCCATACTGTTAAGTAATACTCCATCTTTAGTCTACCCAGCTTCCCCAGATATTACCTTTCTGATATTTAGTTTTCTCAGCTGTAAAATATGTCTAATTATGTTTGTACAGTGTGGCATAGTGTACAGAGAACTAGCTTTGGATTCAGGAAGACTTGGGTTGAAGTCTTGCCTGAAACATAGACTGAATGGTTAAGTCACTCAGTTCCTCAGTGCCCAGAGCAACTCCTTAAGAATGGAAGTCATGGAGCAGTTGCAGATTTGCATTTGTAGAGTTTCCTCACTGAGAGTTTTCTATACCAATTAAGGCATAAAACCCATGAAACTTTACTCTCTACCTCATGGGGCTGTTATGAGGAAATCCCTGTATAAATTGTAAAGTCTTTGAGAAGTGTCAAGTGTTTATTGTTATAGTCTTTATTCAGTTCAACAAACAGAGCCTGGACTTTGGGTCTAGAATGTAAAGATGGGGAATGACAGAAGGAACATAAAATCTGGTAGGGGGATGAGACATTTACACAAATAATTCAAATAGAATAGCTTACATTTCTCTAATATTTTACAGATTATAGGATCCTTACATGATGGCAGCATTAGGAAAGTACAGAAAGTACTGTCATCCTTCTTTTCCAGATTGGAGAACCTAGACCATGAGAGGGGTTAGTCAGCGATTGTCTACCATCATGTGACTGGAAGAGTTTGGTTATAAACCTAGGTTTTCCTATTTTAAACCTACTGTTTTTTTTACATGAACATATTTAATATGATGTTTCATAAGATAAATTTATGTATTACTTCCCTTCTTAAATAATTTATTCTGCAAGTGTTGCATTTTATAAGATTATAATGATAGAATTTGAATAGATATCTAAAGTGAGTAAATTCAAGGGTATATAACAGACATGATAGCTGTTTTCCATGCATTTTAGACCTCATAAGATTTCCATTTTCATTAAGCATTATAAATGCTTTCCAAGAATTTAATTAATATCACATCACTTTCTTCACGATAATTCCTCACCAGGGTTATGAGAACTTGGGAGTGTTTAGTTTCTTATTCATTTGATTAAAAGCTACTTTTCATAGAACTTTTCCTACCAGTTATTTCCCATATAATTTAATAAAAGCAAAAAATACTTTCAAATATCAGTGTACATTAGATTAATGTAGCTAAAGTGACCAAAGGGATAAAAAAGGATTTTATTAGAAGATGGATAAGAAAGAAGATGGATAAGAAAGACTGATAAAGATACCATCAAAAGGCAAGAAGTTGAAAAGGAGGTGACACAACGGATAGAGCACTGGACTTGGAATCAGGAAGACACATCTTCATAAGTTCAAATCCAGCCATGGACACTTACTAGTTGTATGACCCTGGTCAAGTGACTTAACCCTGTTTTCCTCAGTTTTCTCATCTGTAAAATGAGCTGGAGAAGGAAATAGCAAACCACTCCTGTACCTTTGCCATGAAAACCGCAAACAGGGTCACAAAGAGTCAGACACAATTGAAAAGACTGAACTGGTATATACTGTTATCTGAAAAACAATTTGGAACTATGCCCAAAGGGGCTGTAAAAATGTGCATAACCTTTGAGCTGGCAATACTGCTACTAGTTCTGTGTCCCAAAAAGATCAAACGAAAAGGATCTACATATACAAAAATACTTACAGCAGCTCTTTTTTATGGTGGCAAACAATTGGAAATCAAGGAGATGCCCATAAAAGTTGTGACATATGATTGTGATGCAATAGTATTGTGCTCTAAGAAACGATGTGCATGATGGTTTCAGAAAAACCTGGGAAGGTTTGTATCGGCTGATGCAAACTGAAGTAAGCATAACCAGGAGAACATTGAACACGCTAACAGCAATATTGTAACAATAATCAACTGTGAAAAACTTAGCTACTTTGATCAATAAGATGATCCACGATAATTTCAAAGGACTCATGAAGGAAAATGTTGTCCATCTCCAGAGAGAAAACTAATAAAGTCTGAGTGCACTCTAAAGCATTTTTTTTCACTTTCTTTACTTTTCTTGCTTCTTTTTTCAACTTGGCTAATATGGAAATATGTTTTGCATGACTTCACACGTATAATAGGCATCATATTTCTTGCCTTTTCAGTGGGTGGGAGAGTAAAGAAGAGAATTGAGAATGGAATATAAAAAATATTTAAGAAGAGAGAGGGTGCTTCCTCTTAAAGTGTACTGTGCCTCCATGGACAATATCTTCCCTCAGGAAAAAAGAAATTGGAATTTAGAGTTCCTAGGGGAAAATGGCATCCAGAAGAGTGAGAAGGGATGTGGTAAACAGGAAACATGGTAAACAGGAAATAAAATTATCATGGGGAAGAGAAGTGGTAGAATAGGACTACACAATCTAAGAGACAGGGAAGTGTGCTACCATTGGGCAATGCTTCCCTCCTCATTGTCTCCCTCATTAATTGACATTTCTAAGAGTGAGGCAGAAGGGAAAAAAGGGGGGCACAGTAGAAGGCTACGAAAGCAGTAACATACATAGTGAAATGGGTTTTTAAATTAATAGTAGCAAAGCAAACTATGCTTAATTTTCTGTGCATTGTCATGTAAATTATATAAAAGCATTCATATAATCCGAATAAATGAAGAGAAAATGCAAGGGAAAAAATGCCTTGTTCTAGAAAAGCTATGGGTTATTTTGTGGTATAATGTGGAAAGAGCACCAGACAGATAATTTTTTTTAATTTGGATATGACTCCTTGCTGTACCATTTCCTACTTACTTGGCTATCTGTCTCTGGGCAAGTTAAATTGTCTGAACCTCAGTTTATTCCTCTATGAAACGAGGTCTCTTTCTTCCAGCTGTTACATGTTATAGTATCCTAAATCTATTTCTTACAGCAAGTTCTAAGCACTTCTCTCTATAGGTGCTTGAGATGAACAGCAACCACTTCCAGGGAGAGTCTAAGGGGAGTCATATGTAAACATCCTGATTCCTGGTGACCAGCTATTGCTGAAAATATCTACTGGGAGTAGGGATATTTAAGAGGAAAACAGTTTTTGTGTATCTTAAAACTCAGCAGGAAGATAAAAAGAGGAAATTCCATTTAAGACAGAATTAAATAATTAAAAAGATATTAATCACTCATGGTTAGGTTGTGCCAATATAATAAAAATGAGAACACTAGCTAAATTAATTTCTTATTCAGTGCCTTACCAAACTACCAAAGGACTACTTTACAGGGCTAGAAAAAATAATAACAAAATCAATCTGGGAAAACAAAAGGTCAAGAATCTAAAGGAAAATAATGGGTGAAAAAGTGTGTAGGAAGGAAAGAGAAAAGAATTTTAATTACTTTTAATTAACAGTTTAGGAAAAGGGGAAATAATTTTTAAGAATAAAGGGATCTTTCAGTACTATATCTCAAACTATTACACTAAGCAGTGATAACCAAAACTACTTCGTACTGTTTAAAAAATGGAACACTGGAATAGATGAGGTATACAACAGATACAGGGTGTTCCAAAAGTATAAGGTTTCTGGAACACCCTATAGAAACACACAAACATAATAGGAGCATTTGTCCCAAGGTCAGGAAGGACTGATTTCAAATCCTACTTCTTATATCTACTAGGGGCACCACAGACAAATCATTAACCTGTCAATACTACCAAGCAATTCTCTAAAGACTCTAAGTTGTGGAGAAAGTGCCAAACTAGATGGGCAGAACTTTCTCACCAGAGGCTCCTTAGACTGGGTCTAAAGCAACTCACCTGTCACTTTTTTTTTTTTATCCATGGCACCAAGGATCCTTTACAGGTAATCTTTCTGAATGCTGTGGATTGTTCACATCTGCTATATAATTCAGACTTGGTTTTACAGTGGTTTCATTACCAACCATAAAAACTGTAACAGTGGAACTGTATAAACAAACTGAATAGTGTTTTTACTGTAAAACATGAATGTAAGATAAATATTTGTCTTTGCCTTCTCTCAGCATCTGTAATGAGAGCAGAAAATTCATGCCATATGTTTATAGTACAAGTAAAAATAGATCTCCACAATTCATCCATGTGGGTGTCAGTTAAGCTGTTTAATGTTTTTAATTCATCCATTTTCCTTTGCAAGTAAAGTTTCCACAAATCATATAACCCTTAGAATTGTCAGGTGCTAACTTCATTGCTGTTTTAAAAAGGTGTACTTGCCAAAAAGAAATGGAAAATGGTAGACTTCTTCAAAGTAATAAGAATGCTGTCAGGGACCAGGTTAAGTGTCAAATTTCATCAGCCCCACCCAAGCAAAAAAAATTAAATAACTATGATTCAGCCTGATCCTTACTGGAACATGTAAAGGTGACATTTTATAGCAAGCCTCCATCAATTCTATTCCTCTGGGGGTTCTAATGTTTGCTACCTTATCTATTTCCTCAGTTTCTCCAGTCTCAATTACAAACCTGTCCACAGTATAACTATCTGACCCACAGTCCCTACAAACTAACCATTTCAACTTCAATTTCTTCCCTTTCTGCCCTTTCAGATAAACTACCACTGTTGGTATTTTCTCAATAATCACACTACCTTCCCCTCCCTGGTTTCAACATAAACAAATCTCCATGTAGTCCTCTATTCTGACTTTTTGGCTTCAGCATTTGCCTATTTGCCCAAAATTAGCCATATCTTCCACTCCTTAATATTCAGTCATTAACCAAACTGATTTCTACCTGCTCGAAGGAATCTCTATTACTTAGATCACCCCCAGGCTAGATCTAGGCCACCCTTGTTGTCAATCTTGGCACTAAGACAAGATTAAATTATTTTCTTCCAAAAAAGCACTTTGTAAACCTTAATTCAACAAAATCAATTCAACAAATATTTATTAAGTACTTACCAAAAGTGTTATTATTATGATCCTGAAAAAATATAATTGTGTAAATTTAAATACAAAACCACTTCTCAGAGAGTTTCAAAAGTAGCTTTACCTTGAGCTAAAACAAGTACAGAACCTTAGAATACGAAAATTGTGAAACCATATATTTTCCTACAGTCTTATTTCCAAATTTAACATGCAGAAATTGAGCATATTAACCAGAGTCAGTGTGGCACAGGGAAAAGAGTGGTAGATTTTAGAGTTGGAGGGATTGCATTCAAATCTAGGTGTCATCATTAAATATCTGCATAATTATTAACTACTCTGGGCCTTTGTCTCCTCATCTGTAAAATGAAAGGGCTGAACTGGTTGACTTCTAAAATCTTCCCATCTCTAAACAAATGACCTTACGATGTTGTAAGTAAATTCTACATTCTGGAGAGCCTCTTAATATGGTTTGAACAAATGTTTATTATTATTATTACTGAGGTATATACACTATAAAATCTACCTATATTAAGGTACAGAAAAACAGACGGCTTTTTTTTATTTCTAAATCATTGTGTCCTTTATGTGACATCACTAAAGCCTGCCCAAAGCAGATAGACAAGCTCTTAGTATATAAATGTCAATAGGAACAGCTGGATTTTCTCAAAATTGACACAGAGATCAAAGGCATTTTGGGAAGTCATAACAGTCACACAAAACCCAGATGAGCTTTATGGATTCTTGGGAAGGAAGCCTTCAAGTCTATAGTCACACTATTGGCAGATCACCTATTGCTAAAATGAGAGGTGACAAGGAAACCAGAAATTTGTGTGATAATTGTCAGAGAGCCAGGGAGTGAATTTTCAGAGTGGTTCAGCTAGAACAGAGAACACATGAAATGGAGTAATCTAAAATAAGTCTGAAAAGGTAGGTTGGGATTAAGTTATAAAGGCTTTGAGAGCCAAACGAAAGAGTTTATTTCATCCTAGAAGTAAGGCTAGAGTTTACTGAAAAGCAAAGTGACAAAAACTGACCTATGCTTTAGGGAACAATTATTGTTTAAGAACTGCACTGTGAATGAGGGGGATAGCCTGGAGGCTAGGAAAATAACTACTTAACTATTACTATAGTCTGAGAAGAAGGAGAAAAGAGCCTAACTTAGAGCAGCAGTTGTGTGAGTGGAGAGAAGGTAACCAAAAGATACCATGGAAGTACAACGACCAAGATTTAGAAATTGACTGGATATGCAGGGTAAGAAAGAACGAGTTGTCCTGAATGGTATAGAAATAGGAATCCTAGGTGCCTGGAAAGATGTTGGTACTCTTGATGAAAATAGGTAAGTATGGAAAAGGGATGGGTCTGAGGAAAAGGATAATGAGTTCTGCTTTTGATATGTTAAATTTAAAATGCCAGTGGGACATCCCATTCAAAATGTCCAACAGGCAACTAGAGACGTAGTGTTGAAATTCAGGAGAGAGACTAGGGCTGGATATGTAAACATGGGAGTCATCTGCATAGAAATAATAACTGAGCCTATGGGAAATGATGAGGTCACCAAAAAGAGATAATGATAATAATAATAAGAGATAATAATAAAGAAAGACAAGAAGCTAGGACGAAATCCTGTGGAACACCTACAATTGGTCAAGGATACAAACAGATGATGATTAGAGACTAAGGAGCTCTCAGATTAGTGGGAAGAGAACAAAGAGAAAGCACTGTCACACAAAACAAAAAGAAGAAGAAAAAAGAGAAGAAGATAGTCGATGGTGCCAAATGCTGCGAAAAAGCCGAAAAGAAGAATAAGAAAAGACGATTGTATCTGGCAGTGGTAACTTTCGATATGGTTTGACAGAGAGGTGACAGACAATAAGTACAGAGACATATATTCAAGAATCATTGAACTACCTGAACACCATAACCAAAAGTAAAGGCTAGGCATCATTTTTTTTCAAGAATCTTAAAAGAAAAGTGCCTAGATCTCTTAAAACCAGATGGCAAAATACAAATAGAAAGAATCCACTGGTCATCTCCTGAAAGAAATCCTCAAATTAAAATTCTAAGGAATATTATAGACAAAACCCAAAGCTTCCACATCAAACAAAAAATACTAAACCGCTCTCAAACATGGGACCTGTCTGATTTTAACAGGTGAATTTAAAATTTATATCATTCACAGGTAAATGAACACAGAAAGACTGTCAGAGTAAGATTGTGCAATGGCAATGAAAAGAAAGGAATATGCTGCCGCCTAGTATCAGCGTCTCAGTGGCACGAAAGAATGGACAAGCTGTACTGGAAAGGACAGCCGGGGTGCAGTTTCTGCTAAGAGAAGCCAAGTCTCCGGCAGTACCAGAAGATGGAAGGAGCATGAGAGAGAGAGACATTAGGTGAAATAACCTGATAGAGGTCATTAATTCCACGGAAATACTGTCCACAAATAGGAAGCAAAAAGTTTGACTGCTGTGAGATGAATACTCAAGGGAGTTAATACTGCTTGACTCAAGCATTAGCTCAAGTTGCTTCCAACCATTTGAGCTTCAGTTCAGGTAATCATACAAATGACATAACAGGGAGACTAACATATCATTCATATTTGGTTATACTCTATTGATAAAGCTATTAC
Source organism: Phalanger gymnotis (assembly GCA_028646595.1). NCBI lineage: Eukaryota > Metazoa > Chordata > Mammalia > Diprotodontia > Phalangeridae > Phalanger > Phalanger gymnotis. The sequence continues at coordinate 290,866,330 of CM053625.1, forward strand.
AAAACAACAACAGTCCCATCAATGTTCTGTGGGATAAACTGAAACATGCCTGATTTCACGATTATATTTAGAATAAATATTCCAGATTTGTAAAAATCCAGTATTTAGAACAAAATTATTTTAATTTTTTTTTACTTTGGGAACTGAAATGTAATATCAATTAAGCTTCTAACAGAAAAGCTACTGTTTAAAATAAATAATTATTCCAAGAAATATACCTGTTACTTGAAATAAACATCATTAGCTAAAATTCTGTTTTGTCCTATTCAATTAGAAAACGGTATAAATTAGAAGAGAACCACATAGAACCCAAAATTTCTCCTTCTCAAAGCATAGATACAGTGTTTATCATAGCAATCTGTATACCAACAGCACTAAACTATATTTCATCAAGCCTTAAAGTCAATTAAGCTGTGAACAAGAACAATCATTCTACCTTTGCAAAGTATTGATATTTTTCATGGCTATGACAGGCTTTTTAGCACTCAAAAAGAGATTTATTTCAGACAGCTTCTTTCAGATTAGAACAAATAATATTCTACAATTCTAATTTCCTTTTTTCTAAGTAATAAATGATGAAAGAAACTAAAAACTATTATCAAGTCTCATTCCACAACATTATGCAATATGCTAGAAGGTAAAAGATTTTCCCCTTTCCAGTTTTTCTGGAAAATGGACTTTCAATGGACATCTACGTTGATAAGCTTCAGCACCATTATCAATTAACCATAATGTATGTTGGATGAGGTAGACTGTCAAAGTCTGCACAAGATAGTCTTTCTGACTTGAATAATTAAAAATAAGAAGATCTGTATATTTGTTTCTAAGACCTATGGCTCATTCTCCAAGGTTTTCCAATTTGCTTAGCAGTTACTGGTTTCTGACAAATTCTATCTACTTATATTATGTACTGGGAGGCAGGGAGGGAGGGAGGGGAAAGGAAGGAAGGAAGGAAGGAAGGAAGGAAGGAAGGAAGGAAGGAAGGAAGGAAGGAAGGAAGGAAGGAAGGAAGGAAGGAAGGAAGGAAGGAAGGAAGGAAGGAAGGAAGGAAGGAAGGAAGGGAAAGGGAAAGGGAAAGGGAAAGGGGAAGGAAGGGAAAGGGAAAGGGAAAGGGAAAGGGAAAGGGAAAGGGAAAGGGAAAGGGAAAGGGAAAGGGAAAGGGAAAGGGAAAGGGAAGGAGGGAGGGAGGAAAGAGTAAAGGGAGGAAGAAGAGAAGGGGGAATTGAAGGGGAAGGGAAAAAGGGGGACAGGTGAAGACATGAAAAGGGGAAAATGGGAGGAGTAAGAAGGGAAAGAGGGGAGAGGAGGACGGAAGAGAGTAAGGGAGGAGGAAAGAGCATTTATATAGTACCTATTACGTGCCAGGCATTGTGCTAAGTGCCTAACAAATAGTGTCTCACTTGATCCTCACAACATTCCTGCAAAGTAGGTCCTAGACTCAAAGAATTATGTGGGCCTGCCCCTTCTGTGCTGTATCTCAATGTGATGCTGTACAGCCTGGGGACTGAAAGCTAACAATAACAATCATGTGAACTAGATGAAAAGGAAGCCCTCCTATCCCCAGTCTCCACTCCCATATCCATACACACAGAGTACAAATATGGAAAAGTTCTGCCATAATACATCAGGTGACAGAAAGTATAAATCCACAGGTACAGAAAGGACCAGAGAAGTATCTGAAATCACATATTCCTGTTGCTTCCCCACTTCATTAAGGTAAAGCCTATAAGGATGATGGAAGACAGAGTCTCTGGCTGGATATCTTCCCTGGCCATTTGTTCCATCTCATTCAAGGTAAATTATTATTAAGAAATGTTAATGAAGCCCACAACTAGAAACTACAGAGCACTGAATCCTATGAACCAGACAGTTTGTTGTCCACAGTTCAAGGATAATTTGCCTCTGTTGTTTGTGGGTGTGCACCATCCCTTCAGGTTTGAAGTCTGAAAAGGGGTATATTTCCAGAAACAACAACGAGGTCTAGTGGGCAACATATTTTGTCTATCAGTGGCTCTCAGGAAGAAACAAGGGAGATAATTTCAGTCCAACAAATTACAAGGAAGACCTGACATTGAAAAGACCTGTCACCCAAAATAGGATAAGTAAGGTCTTATCTGAAAATGTATCTATGAGATGCCCCCTATCTATGAGTTAAGATAATTAGTAAGCACCCTAACACACTAATATGGGGCAGGGAATTTGTTGAGACATCAGAGCAATATGAAAGCAGTTACATCCATCATAACATGTAAACAGGAAGTGTACCAGTCTCAGGGAACTCTAACAGCAAATAGTGAAGACTCAACAATGGGGCCAGGGGCACATGGCAGGATACCACAAGAAGGAAAAAGATAGGGTCCTAGTACTGAGGCTGTGTTAGGCAGGGATTGGTCACAATGGACAATCACTAGCCAAGTTGCTAAAACCAGGATTCAAGGTCACAAACAGGAACAGCAGTAAAAGGCTGGGCCCCTGGAGCCATCTGTATGATGCCTCAGACCAAGGGTCAAGGATAAAGCTAAGTATATAGGCTAGATAGGATAGGCAGATAGGCTAGATAGCATGTATATAACCCCAATTATTTACTAAGCACTGTGCTAAGCGACTTCAAAAACATTATCTCAACTTGCCCTAGACTGAAGGCATAAAGGGAGCAAAACGAGGCATTATATCATTACAATAAACACCTATTTCCCCTGAATAGTTACAGAAGTGGATGCCTGAGTTCTTAGATTGATTTAGATCATTGATTTAGAGCTTGAAGGGACTTGAACTGAGTTACTATTTATACCATACATAGATTACTAATTATCAAACAATTAGAAAACAGCTATAGTTCATACTAACATTGCCTCAGTCCTTTAATGATTCAGAAGTTGTTTCAGGATGGCAGAAATGAGGGCAATGATAGAGAAATACAATAAAAATAATTATTATTAACCTTTCATAGAATCTAGGGTCTGGAGGTTGCCCACTTTGGTCCTACCATCAGGTGGCATAGATAGCAAATCCACCATCTGCCAGGTATGTGATTTTAAGCAGATCACTTCACCCTAAATCTTGGTTTCTTCACTTATAATATAAGGATAATAATCTTGCACTGCCTACTTCATAAAATTGTTATAAGGAAAGTATTCTGTATATGATGAAGTGCTATAGAACTGTGAACTATTATTATCAAAAATAATACTTATGGATTTGCTGTGCCAGCTTATAGCTTAAATAGGATATTAATGATTTTATTTGCCAAACAAATTGGCTAGGATAATGACTATCATATTGCAATTAGGCATGCTAAAGGTGCCTGATATAGTGAGAACCAATTACAATATATAAATCAAAGAAATTTCACCAGCAAATTCTCCTATGTTATTTTTCAGAAATAATGAAAGTTGGCATTAAATTCTGAAGAGGTTCTAAAGAGGTAAGAGTGGTAGGGTAAAAAAAATGTTGGAATTGGATTCAGAAGACTTGAGTTTGGATCCCACCTTGACCACAAAGTTGCAATATGTTGCTGAATAAATCATTTAACCTCACTGAGCCTCAGGTTCACAACCTATTAAAATGGAATAACAAAAATTGCCCTATTTTCCAGGTTATTGTTTTTTAATGCATTTTAAAGCAATTTTGTAAATTGTAAAACCATAGGAAAATGTGGGCTATTATTAACAGTAATGCTGACATCATACCTAGTATATATGTATCTGATCACTTTCTATTTTAAGTAGCTGTTTTGTGCTTTTTTTTTAACCTGCATATTGCTCACAATTTGATGTAAATTTTAAGTATCCGGTATTTCATCAACTAATTCTCTCCTGGCTACACATTGAAAGTAATTAAAGTTCAGTAATAACTTATTCTTTCTGCTTCAGCACCTGCATTTCATTTGTTTATTTTCCCAGAGTCATAAATCTGAAGGGCTGTCAAAGTGCCATAATATTAGTGCAATAATCAAAGTTAATTAGTCCCTTTCAATAAACGAGAAAGCCATTACAAAGATGCATTGAAGGTTCTCCAACTACCCAGTTTACAGATCATACTGTCTTCTGAACAATTAGAATCAGAAAGTTAATGGTAAATAAAGCTAGCATTCCTCAGTAATTTAAAAGAACGTTGTGTTATTCATTTTTACTAGTTCATTAACTGGGGGTAAGACAGAATGTGACTATACCAAACCTTTGTCACCTGCTAGAGAATACAAAATCACATATACTGTTTCATTTACTTACTGGGTCTCCCCACAGATATCAAAATCTTCAATATTAAAAAAGGACAGAGGGAAATGAGAGTGGGCCGAACATAACTTCCAACTTAGAGGAACTCAATACCTTCAATAACTGATTTTATTATTTAGGGGTTTTAGAGATGTATTCATTGGGATTTAATTAGAAACAATCCTATGGAAGTAGGAAGACGTTAGAATAAAGGGTGACACAACGGAGGCACATTTGAGCTCAAGATAAGGAAGCATTCTCTATTTCACAACATGACTAATGTGGTAATATGTTTAGTATGATTGTACATGTATAGTCTATATAAGACCTCATGCCATCTTGGATAAGGGAGAGAGGGGGAAAAATTTAGAATTCAAAGTCTTATAAAAATGAATGTTGAAAATTAAAATTAATTAATTTTTTTTAAAAAGGGAAGGACTCTCTAAAAATCAGATCAAATTAAAATAAAATAGGCAGCCCTGGAAAGAAATTAGTTCTCCATCACTAAAAATATTCAGGTAGAGTCTGGATGACCACCAATTCAGGAATCATTGTCTTTTCTCCCAAACCCAGCCCCATTTGAAATCCCTATTTTCCATCAAGAGTACTGGCATTCTATGCAGGAAGACAATATTTACACAGCAATGTAAATAAAAGTCAACTGCGATTTATCAAGTGCTTACTCTATGCCAGGTATTTATAAATTACATATTTAAGAATAGACAACTCCTCCACCCCAACTGATATCATCAAAGAAGCCCCAGTTGGCTGGACTCAATCAAAAGGGAGGCAGGCAATTTGAGGGTCAAGTTGAGAATAAATGCTTAATTATTGTTAAATGAATAAAGTACTTTTATCATTAGATAAAGGCAGATGACGCAGCAGAGTTAATGCCTTAATTGAAAGAAGCAAACACTCGTCTGGGCAAACTAGTTGGAAATCACACATTAGAGCAACAGGCTAGTCAGTCCTGGTCAGCACCTGAGACTGAATGACCCTTTAGGGGAGGGTGGGGAGGAGGAGAGAGCAGATATCGGGAGCTAAGACACACAAAGGACCAACTATACACAAACAGGAAACATCTCTCTAGGTCTACATTGGAACCTACTCTTGGATCCCCTCAGAGAACTGAATTTAAGGAGAACTTTGTGAAAACTTTATGAAGGGAGAAAAAGATTTCCAGGAACCAAGAATCGGGGGGCTACACATTTATGCTTTGGCCACATGTGCTCCCTAAGTTTGAAACCTCTCTACCAAGGGACTTGGTGTGTGGAAGAGGAGAGTTTACCCCTGGTTTGGAGGGATCTTTCTATAACAACTGTCCTTGCTATACTTAGTTAGTAAATTAACTTTCTAAAGACTAGTTAATTATAACTACAAATCAATGAACAGCATACCAGAGGTATCTTCATAACAGTGCTAGAAAACTTCAGCTACCTCAAGGGTTACTCCCAGAACCTTGAAGAAATATTCATCATCTGCACTCTGCACACAGCCTGATAATCTGAGTGGGAGTTGGGAAAGCAGACCTGCAGGGGGGTGCTGTATAAAAAATATTCACAAAATAAACATACGATTTGTCAAGAGAAACATTATCTGGTAAGGTGATCAAGAAACACTTCATGTAGACGTGTCTGAACTCAGCTTTGAAGGAAACTAGGAATTCTAAGAGGCAAAGGTGAGGAAAGAATGTGTTCATAGGCATAGAAGACAGCCTGAACAAAGACACACAGATGGAAGAAAGAATGCCATGCTTGCAGAACAGCAATTTTTAGCTAGACTGAAGAATATGCAAAGCAAGGAGAGAAGAGAAGGGAATGGAAGAGAGGGGAGAGTCTAGACCAGAACTCAAGGAGACACCACAATTATGGGGGAGGATTTGGAGAGAAGAACCAAAAGAGAGGAATGATAAAAACCCAGAGGACATAAAATCCAGGAGAACAGTGTGGTCAACACTGCCAAGGGCTGCAGAGAGGTCAAGAAGAAGATCATACATCCTAGTTGGAAGGTCTCTTATAGATCATCTAGTCTAACTCAAAATTTTACAAATCTGTCAAAAGTCCCAGAAAGGTTAAGTAATTTGCCCACAATCACAAATCCAGGTCTCCTGTATTCTTTGCCCTCCATCCTAATTCCTCCTGTCCTTTGGAAAGTGGTCCAATCCCTACCTAGTTCCAGATCCCTACTGAAAATTTTACTACTTTTCTGCCATCCAGGGTACTGGACAAAGTCCAGACCTGTTCTTAATGTCTTACACCCTGGACTTTCATGAACTCTTTTTCCTATCAAAAGTTGTTACTTCATTCCTTCTCTCTTGACCCTGAACTCTGAAATTGATTAAGCTGAAAAACTAATACTAATTAATTTCTTTCAAATGGACATTAATGGATATGTTCCAACTCTCAAAAAGTCTAAATGTGCCACCAACTTAACAAGAGAGGATTGGGAGTCTGGTTAGGGGCCAGAGTACTGGGACTTCATTCTCAAGAGAAAAAGTACTCGTAGTGGAGTGGAACACCACTATATTTAGAGTCAGGACACTTGGACTTTAATCTTGGCTTGACCTACTTTTGTGACCTGGAGCAAATCGTTTAACTTTTCTGGGTCTCAGCTTCCCAACTATAAAATGAAAGAGTTATGTTAGAAGATACCTAAGGCCCCTTCCAGTTTTCATGTTCTCCAATTCTGTGCATGCTGAAAGGTGAGAGAGGGAGGTTTAAAGTAAACATCACCAACTTAATTTTGACTATGGCAGTAGAAATTTCAGGGGCCTTAGAAGTCTGGTGGGGGAGAGATTTATAAGTAGGCTAGCCATAATCACATCACACAGTTATGATTTACAAGCCTATTTTGCCTATAAATACAGTCAGCCATGCATGATTCCCTTTTGTGTCTGATTCCTGACATAATTCCAACCTTTATATTAGGCAGGTTAGTTCCAGAGGTGATGTGAATGAGGTTTGATAGCTACAAAGTTGCATAACACTGAACACAGAAAAAGAAGGGAGAAGAATCAGGTGAGAAGTTTCTCCTATGGATGGAGGTGAATAAAGAAGAAGAGAGTGAAACAGAGTTTGAATAGCAATATCTACAGGTAAGAAAGGGAAGGATGAGTCGCTCAAACAACCAAAATAATACAAGAAGGAAATACCAATTCAGGCAATGGAATCCTAATAAAGCTGCCTCCAGCCCCAATATTCTAAGTTCTTTATAGGCCCCACTGAACAGCATGCCCACTACCCCTACCTAGCCACTCACCACCCCCCACCCCACTCAATACCCTAACTTCTTCATATATGCCTCATTGCTCACTAGAACAACAGGTGTGTGCATAGACTCATATTTTTCACAGAAACAGCAAGCGTGTCCGTGTGATGGGAGCCCAGCCACTGCTGCTAGCTAGCCAGTGCCCCCAGACCCATGCTTCATATTTCCCACAGAAACACCAAGTGTGTCCATGCACTCAGCCAGAGCCACACTCATCTAGTCTCAGACAGGACTACAATACTCGGGCAATCAGAAAGCAGCACTACCAGGATGCCCAAGCAGGATGTGGACCCCAAAACAATAGAAGGGGCTTCCCCTAAGTAGGTACCTGTACAGTAATAGCAAAAGCTGTCCTTTAAGTAAACTTGTGATGTAGAGAGGCTTATTATAATATTATTATCATACATATCATGTCAACCACCTCTCCAAATGGGTTTATGCATTGTGGGTAATCACATGAGTAGTTCCACTGTGGCTGGGACCCCTCCCCTATTACCTAATCCCTTAACAAACCCTTCCTGCCTTTTAAATATTCATAATTTCTGTATGCTATAAATAACCTTTACGCTATAAAAATCTATCTTATTTTCTCTGAAGTTGCTAGTTCCTCTTGCAATGTAGCCCACTTCGTGTGAGGCGTCAATCTCAATAAATGCCTCTACTTGGATTAGAGGTGGTCTGACTCTGAATTCTTTGAGATGGTTCCATCACAACAAACCATGAAATCACAACACAGGCATGTATTTTTAGAGGTATAAAAAGATGAGAAGATCGAAAACTAGGATTGTTTTCTCTCCACATTCATACTAACTACAAAGGTAGTAAATAGTATCACCATATCTCTGCCTGCTATTACATATTTGCCATATCCAAACATTCCTTTCTATCAAATCCCAGCTCCCTAAAAAGGGAATGATTCAGGACAAAGGCAGATAATTGGGGCACAAGGTAATGAAATCTGAAAAGAGGGCATTTAAGAGAATATATCATATAATCAAAAGAAGCCAGAGCCTGGAGAACCCTCAGAGGTAGCCTAGTCCAAATGCCTTATGAAGATAAAACTAAGGCCTAAAAATACAAAGCTTTTTAACCACAGTCACCTAACCACTAAGTGGTAGAGTCAGTATTCAGACATGATCTCCATGACCCCATCTCTTCTGACTCCACAGTCACTGTTCATTCTGCTACCAATCACCTAATAATCATTACTTTGCTAATTCTCCCTTACACATTCAATGTTCCAACTCTCACAATGCCTAAATGTGACACCTACAAAAACAGGATCCTGAATAACCTTCCTAGGAGTCCAATCAGGGACCAGAAGGTGGGGACAAGCAGAAGTGAGATGTGTTTTCAATATTTAAAAACAAAATCTAATTTAAAACAAAGGATCTGGTTTCTCTGGTGTTACCTACCTCTTTCTTGGTTCCATTTCTATTTTCCCAATAAACCATCATAACTCACAATTTGTGGCTAAAAAATTTATTCATAAAAACTCTTCAAGGTAGAATGTTGGAGTTAAGAAGACCTAGGTTGTAGCCTCACCTCTGACACATACTGCATGCAGGACTGAGCAAACACTTACCTCTCAGAGCCCCAGGCAAAACTCTCAGACTATAAGGGGCAGAAAAGCTTACCAGTCCATGGCTCCAGAGGAAGTTTCTTCACTGGGGATTTTCCATACCCATGGAAATAACAATTTAAGGCCAATTAATCAACTGAATATTAGAAGACAGAAATGAGAAGGAGATCAGAGAGCTGAAGCGACTTGCAACTAATCACATAAACAGTAAGCGCTAGAACTAAAACCTAAATCCAGGTCTCCCAACTTTAAAACCAGTATTCTTTTCATCTCAGTATTTCACCTTCCTTGCTGACAGCCACCGTAATTAACAAAGTGCATCTAAGGCTTCTAGTATATCCCTAATAATAAATAGGAAAAGCAGTCAGATACAACTTTCCTTTTCTTTTCAACAGCAGACTAATGTTTGACGGCCATAAACAGGCCTTTCGGTAGTTGGTTCAAAAAAAATCCATCTGAAGAAACAAATTTGTCTTTTCAAACTGTGTCAAAAATGCTTAATAAGAGCTCAGGGTATATCACATTAATGAAAGGTTATATCAGCTTTGGGTTTCACATGATTGAGAGTAAGAGTTTAAAGTTAGCAACCTATTATGACTTGGACAGTAAAAACTCTGTGTTTGGTAATGACTTTTATTACAAAGATGATTATGGATATAGGACTTAAAATTTGGTTCCCTTCAAGATTGCAGGCAAAGGCAAGGAAAATGAAGATGTGGAGAAAATAATTGAATTCCATTTAAGACTAACAATAGGGAATATTTTATAGCCAAAGAGTTAAATAGGTAGTTTGGAGACTAAGTACCAACTACAAGTTTCGAGTATTCAAAAGATGAAGAAAACTTAGGTTATTTTAGCAAGTGATAGTGACTACATGGAGGATGAATTATTTATTATCTGAGAAAGCGTGTTTCCTGCTCCTATGACAATAAAGGTCAAACCAGCAACATCAGTAGAACAGTAAGTGTTTTGTGCATCATATAAAATAAAAGGTTGTATCTTGAAAGTGAGAAGAAAGTAAATTGCTTACTTTAGAGAGACACACATCCACTCCTTCAGGCCACTAAGGTACATTTAAGTGAATTTTCTCTCTGAATGGACTAAATGATATCTTAGCATCCTAAATGTCAAGTGGAGTGAATGGAACTCCGAAGTAAGACGCATACTAAAAGATATGATCATTTATTTTCACTTATAAATAAAACATTGTGCTAAGTCCTTGTAGATGAACAAATATATTAAATCAATCAAGAGGCATTTAGTAACTGCCTGTTAAGTGCTTGTCATGGCACTACATACTGGTGATATAAAGGTCTTATAAGGGAAATAACACAAACTGAGCTTTAAAAGGAGCCAGAAATTCATGAAGCTGAGCTGAGGAAAGAGAACATTCTAGAGCTAAAGGAGAGCATGTACAAAGATACTGAGGCAGAAATGTAATTAAATTACAGGAGCTAAGTTGAAGAGTGCATGAGGGGAATTATATGTTTAAGGTCTGCCTGGTCTTCAAAAAAACACAAAAACTCCTTAATCTGAAACTCAAACTCTTCCAAAACTCACTCTGACCTACTTTTCACAGCTTCTCTCTCTACTCTTCTATACTACACTCTTCATTCCAAAGTGGTGAACATCAACTTTCATCCTACCTTCTTCTCCAATCTTTGTATACATTTTATCTCATGCCCAGAACAGACTCCTTCCATATATCCTTAGTGATACCATTTCCTTTAATACCCAGCTCTACTAACAAATCCTTGAACCTCCGACCTAAAAGTGAATCTTTCATTCCCAGAATGCTTGATCTCTCCTATTCTCTTATATTCTCACTTATAATAATGATTAAATATCAGTGTACTACAACCCAACTCTCTCTCTCTCAATTTAAGTTTTTGGAGAGCAAAGATTATGTGTTATTTAACTTTCATATCACCTATACCTAGGCACAGTGCCCTGAAAATTGTTGTTCAGCTGTTTTTTTTCAGTCATGTCTGACTCTTCATGACCCTATTTGGGATTTTCTTGGCAAAGATACTGAAGTGGTTTGCCACTTCCTTCTCCAGCTCATTTTACAGAGGAGGAAACTAAGGTAAACAGGGTTAAATGACTTGCCCAGGGTCACACAGCTGGTGTCTGAGGCGAGATTTGAACTCAGGTCTTCCTGACTGCAGCACATATGTTCTATCCACTACACCACCTAGCTGCTGCTCCCCTAACCATAGGTAGTAATGAATCAATGTTGTCAAATTGAATTGAGTTTCATGTTTATCTCTTGTCTCTATTATTGTTATTCAATTTAAAATGCAAATTTGCAAAGGATATGGTCCAAATGAGCTGAATTTCTTAGATGAATTCCTAGTACTATGTTTAGATGAGAATTTAGTACATGATTCTTAACAATGAAGACAGTAGGATATTTCATTTTAAAAAGTACTTTCTGGAATAATAATAATAGGAGGCAGCATAGTGAAAAGGAAAGTGTGTTACTCATAAGAAGAGCTGGGTTCAAGGCCCAGATCTTCTACTTACCGCCATGAGAACTGAGACGGAACTTTTCAGAGCCTCAGTTTTCTAGTCAGTCAAATATGGGAGCTTAAACTGATGTTCTCTGAGACTCCTTTTGGCTCAAACCATCCTACAACTCTGTCGTTTTATTATTCTTCCTGTTCTTGAACTAAGCAAATAGTTCGTTTACTTCTTGTCGAATCAAAGGGTTATTAAGATAATATTTCCAATTCTTATTTAGTAGATAACTGTTAACAAATCACTTTAAAAACACTGCACATCTTTTTTTTTTCCTACATATATATGTATATGTATATGCCAGAGTTGTCATTTCTTTGTAACTTATTCAGCTTGGCAGTTGCTTTTGATTTAATGGCTTGATAATTCTGTATAATATATTTATGCAGTTTAAAACTGTTTGTTTCTA
>CM053625.1:290878821-290910631 GCA_028646595.1 Phalanger gymnotis
AATTCTTATTTAGTAGATAACTGTTAACAAATCACTTTAAAAACACTGCACATCTTTTTTTTTTCCTACATATATATGTATATGTATATGCCAGAGTTGTCATTTCTTTGTAACTTATTCAGCTTGGCAGTTGCTTTTGATTTAATGGCTTGATAATTCTGTATAATATATTTATGCAGTTTAAAACTGTTTGTTTCTACATATAATTTTTAAAAATCATTATTCACTAAAACATACAATAAAACTACCTTGCTGAGTTTAGGGGAAGTTTTAGGTTCTTTTTAAAAGAAAAAAAAATTAATGATAATCACTGATCACATCTATGGTAAAAATGCTTAATCAGTTTACTTAGATAATGCTGCATTTGGTGGAAATGGCAAAGAAATGGCAAACATTTAAAAGTGTTAACACTGTGAACTGCATTGAGTTTCAGAGAATAAACATTTTATAAAATAAAAAAAAAAACAAAAAAAAGATAATATTTCCATTACTCAAAGTTCAGTACTGTATAATAAAATTAATTTTAAAAAGACAAAAACAAATGAAAAGAAATTTGGGACAAAAAAAGAAAGTAAAAGTGAATTAAAACTACATAAATATGAAAAAAAGGGGAGAAACAACTCCTTTAGTTGATTTAAGATGGACTTTTCTCAATCAAAAATTGTTAAGAATATTAAGTGCTTTTGCATTTTTGTGTTCGGGCTATCTAAAAAGAAATTGGGTCACATAATCTGTTGAAATCTGCAGACTAATAAATCACTTTTTCAAGGCCAAGTTACCAGTTTGGACAGATCCAAGGCTTTCAAATTTTTTTTTCATTTTCATTAGTATACTATATGCCTCATTCCTTTGATCTGAAAAAGGAAAGTACGAGGAGTTTGGTTTTCAATAAAAAACGATGACATGTTTGATTGAGTTCACAATGCTATTGCTACCTTGGCTTGAATATAGGAGAAGCAATCTGTACCCTTCTCATAAAATAGTTGGGTTGACTTGGGGCAGCAGAAAAACAGGGGAATACTCCATATAAGCCCATATAAGTACAAATATATAAAAAAGCATAATGTCAGAGACAGAGGGAAACTTGGGCTTTATCTAATGCAATTATCTCTTTTTACAGTGCCGGACACTGAAGCACAGTGCAGGAAAGGTCATAATGTTCATAAGTATCACATCTGGTACTTGAATGAAAGCCTCACCCCAAGTTCAGTGGTCTTTCCAATGCATGAGAAAAGAGACGCCATTCATAATGAGTTTCATCTTGTCCCTTTCTCGATATCTTTAACAATTATCCTTGATTTTCTACTTTACTTCCAATCTCTGAAGAATAGAAGCCTCTTTGTAATGGGAATAAACATGTTAACATAGCACAGGCAAATCTATTTTAAGTCTCCATTTTATGATTAAGTAGTTGTTACATAAGTTTGTATTTTTTTCTGTAATAAGATTAGCATTTCTGTATAGTTTGGTAATAACGGATGTGAGTGTGTAAGTGTGTGAGTTTATGTGTATGTCCCAGATCAGGTAAGCAACTAATAAACACCTCCTAATGTGCCCCCCAAATAGGTAAAAAAACATAAGTACTTGTTAATGACATTAGAAAATTAAAGCTTTTACTGACAGTTTCCTTTCATTATAAGATTAGGTAATCACCAATAAACACTTAGATGTAACTTGTAAACACCCTTAGCCAGAACCACAAAAAAAATCATTAAAGACCCCAACCATCACTCCGTTAATGATTAGGACAGACTCCAGCATTCTCCGCACTCAGAAATTCAAGCACCTCGTGTTCATTCAAGACCAGTGCTAATTGATAGAGACTTGCTGGAAGGCCACCTCGAAGGGTGACACATGGCCTCCAGCTAGGCAGAGAGGGAACCTTTTCAAGACTTCTAGTATGGCACATGCTTATTGGAACCTTTAGGAAGTCAGTTTGGTGGTTTGTTCCAATAGTAGTTGCTACTTAAATGGTTGAATAGATAATTGCACCTGTCAAATAACAGAGTGATTGTATGCACTGATGAGTATAAGTCTGATTTAATGCTTCCATCTCACTAAAAGGCATAATGGTAAATCACACAGATGCATGTACCATTATAGACCACACAGAAAATGAGTAAACACACCTCTACTTAGCAAAGGCAACCCTTCAACATGCTCCCTTGATCTCCATTTTCTCCAAAAGACTGCCTTCTCAAAGAGTGTCTCCTATTTAACAATCAATATCTGAGTACTTACTAGTCCTTGCTGTTGCCCACAAACACACCCAAGTCTTTCTTATCCTGAAAAAACTGTCACTAAACCCTACTAGCCCTGACTGCTGCATCTTCTCTGTCTCTTCCCTTTCACAAAGTAAATAGTTTTGAAAAAGCTAGCTACACTCACTGCCTCTACTTCCTCTCTGCTCACTCTCTTCTAAACCCTCTAAAATCTGGCTTTGGATCTCATAATTCAACTGAAATTGTTCTCTACAAAACGACAATGATCTGTGTGCTCCTTGAACTCTATCATCATTAGGGTTCACAGAGGAAGTCCAATTAGACAAGGCCTGAGTAGTTCTGTTATGTCTTGATGATCTTAAGAAAAGAATAGCAAGGGGAAGAGGAACACACGGGGGGGGGGGGCCCGGGGGGAGAAAAAGGAAAGTTAGGAGAAATTATCTCACATAATTAGGATGCATGAATAGATATTATGCTTAATTTTTGTCAGCATAATGACCAACCAAGATTACAGAAGACTGATGATGGAACATGGTTCCCACCTCCTGACAGACAGAAGTACTCAGAATGCAGAATGAGATAACAATTTTTGGATATGGCAAATGTGGAAATTTGTTTTGATTGAGTATACATGCTTGCATGTTTTTCTTGTGTTCTCAATTTGTGGAGGAAGGAGTAGAGAGGGGTGGTGCGAGGAAGCAAGCCATATAAAAACAAAGAGGTACGCCAGATCTGGCCTGCAAGTTTGCTGATTCCTTGAATAAAACATTTCCCATCTCATACAAGTCTGTGACACATTCTCCTACGAGAATATACAGAATACAGGGAAAGTGGGCTCAAGCTTACATGTCCTAAAAGGGAAAGTCATGATTGTTAGTTTCTAAAAGCCTTTTCCCCACCCCTGCATGGAGTATTCCTGAAGCCCCTTTACTTGGTGTACCTTTTCTGCTGGGCTCCCTGGAGTCCTGATTCTGCCTCCTTTCCTCAGTGTGTCTAGTTGGGTTTTTTTTGGTCTTGTTTTGTTTTTTGTTTTTTGCAGACAGGGCTACCTGCCATTGCTGTCCCATGGCTACTGCTAGTACATCAATGAAAAGTCCAAATCGTCCAGCCCTCAGAAGTTCACAAGATCCTTCTCCAAACAAGAGCATGGAGAGAGGAAATTGAGTCTAAGGTCAAGACCAAATATTACTCAGGGACTTGGCTACTACTTGTTTTACTACTCAATTCCAAATGAGCTTGCTGGTTTTATATAAGTTAGACAGGGTATGGCCAAGTCCCTCAACCAATCCTGTATGGTTCCATTTCACTTCATCCAATGGCTTTCAAGGACTTCTAAATTATTGGCCCATCCATCAGACATTAGACATTGATTAAGTACCTACTATGTACTAGGAACTGTGCTATTTACTGGGGACACAAAGAAAGGCAAAAGACAGTCCGTGCTCTCAAGGAATTCACAGTTTAATGGAGAGACAACATGAAAACAACTATGTACAACAAGCTATAGACAGGATAAATTGGAGAGTATCAACAGAGGGAAGGTACTAGCATTAAGGGGGATTGGGAAAGACTTCTTGTTGAAGGTGGGATCTCAGGTGAGGCTGAAAGAGGCCAGGAGGCAGAGAATGAGGAAGCAGAGTATTCTGGGACTGGAGAGACAGATAATGAAAATACCCTAGAGTAGGGAGATAAGAGTTTTTTGTTTCAGGAACAGCAAGGAAGGCACTTGTCACTAAACTAAAGAATATATAAGTGAAAGTAAGATATAAGAAAATTGGAAAAGTAGGAAGAGGCCAGGTTATGAAGGGTTTGATTCTGTTTTTTACTTTAGGTGGGATGGATAATCGATTGGTTGACTCCCATCATTACAAATATAGATACATATGTATGTATGTATGTTTATGTGTGTGTTCTTATTTATGCAAATACTGTCTCTCCCAAATAAAATGCAAGCTTTCATTTTTAACTTTAAGCACCCCCAGAACCTGCCACATAGTAGGTCCTTAATGAATGCTTATTCATTGATTGATCCCACTACAACATATTGTGCACCTGAGCACATCATTCTCTAATGAGGTCTTCATGAAAACTCTATCAAGTCATCAACAATCATCTAATAAGCACCTACTATATGGTAGGCACTGATAGGAACCAGGGATAAAATACAAAGAATCAAACACCTACTTCAAGGAATATACATTCTAACAAAAGAGACAAGTACACATAGGAGTATACAGGCTAAATATAAAGAGAATAAATGCAGAGTAATTAAATACTGTTTTCAAATATCTGAAGAGTTGTCACATAAAAAGGATTAGATTGATAATTTTTGTTACCAAAATGAATAATTAGGATAGCTGAATGGAATTTACAGGGAAGTGAATTTCAGCTCAATATAAAAAATATTCTAAACTAGCATTTATTATAGGTGTTGTAAATGGAAACTCGTACCCCACGTGAAAACTAGATCAAAGATATCTGATGTTCCTTGCAAATCTAAGTTACTATGACTCCTGGCTGAAATCGAATTAAAAAACTAAAATACACAATAAGTCTATTCTGTTTGACTTTTTTTCACCAAGTATCTCAAATTATGTTCCATATTTTCAGTTTACTAAGGAGGTCAAAGAGTCATCTACTTGAAGCCCCTTGAGCTACAGAATGGGACAATTATCAGCCCTCTTTAAACAACATCTATTCTTCTTTATTGCTTGTTGATTCAGTGATTGATCACCAGTACCACATGTACTCATATTCTCTCTCTGTCTCTCTCGCTATCTCTCTCTCTCTTTCTTCCCCTCCTTCCTTTTTTCCTTCCCCACCTCCAAGATCTGCATAGATGATGTGGAGGAAAGTAACCAAAACCACAGAATAGCAATCCCACAATTGCTACAATGACAAAACAGCTGACAGACCGCCAAGATGGCATCCTATGTACTTTGTCAAAAGTGGACATGATGTTGACTTGTTTTTCTTAAGTGCCTTTTTCTATGTTACAAGAAAGGGTTCAGTTGGGGAAGGTATATTGGAAAGAATTTTTTCAAAAACAAGGGCATCAAAATATAAAAGAAAAATTTTAAGAGAATGCTATGCAGTTCTCATTCTGTGAAGCCCCTGCAGGGCCCCCTCTCTGAAGCAATCTCCTGGAACATAGAAGAATGCTTTCCCCTCCTGGGAATGCTTCAGAACTCCAATATGCCCCCTTTCCATTTGCAGAAGCTGGTCTAGAGAGACGCCTCTATTTCTAGTGAAGCACTTCTCCCACCCCTAAGCAGTAGAGCCCTTGTTCCCATATGAAGAAAAAAACACAATCCAAGTCATGTCAGGCCTATAGTATTTCCTTTGTTTGACAGAAACTAAACTGAGAGATCGGAGATATGCTGTAGATATCATTTACCTAGATTTGATCAAAGTACTTGACAAAATCTGTCATACTTGTGAACAATGGGCAGAGGACACAGAGAAGCAGATTTAAGACTCATAAACTTATTAATAATTAAAGTTGTCCAAATACAAAATGGGATCTCTTTGGAAGTTATATGTCCTTCCCCCAATAAAGTTCTTCAAGTGAAATATAAATGTATTAAGAATGATATAGAAAGGATTCTTCTTCAGATTTAGGTAGGACTGAATGGCCTCAAGACCCCTTTCATCTTTGAGATTTATTAAAATATACTTTGGCAACCAAGTTAATGAAGAAAGATTTAACATACATCATTTTCCCTTATATTGAGATTCTTATAATAGATCACTAAGATTGTGTAATAATGCCAGCTGTTATGACTTCTATCTTGTCAGTAAATAAATACTGTACTTACTATCTAATCACAGGTTATATATGAAGCATGTTAATTAATTTTCAAAGGCATCAAGCACCTACTATATTCAAGGCATTGTGAAATGCATTGTATGGGATATACTAAAAAGCATAAAACAGTCCTAGAGCAGGAGTCTTTATCACAGAGTACACTAACTATTTATTAAAATATTTTTATGATTGCATTTCAGCCTGACTGGTTTCCATTGCAATCCTTTGCATTTTATTTTATGCAATTAAAAATATTATTCTTAGAAGAACATCAAAAGCTTCACAAGACTGCCTAAAGTGTACAAGATTCAAAGAAGGTTAAGAATCCCTTCCCTAGAGGAATTTAAAAGCCAAAAGTGTAAATAATTCAAGTACATGGAAAAGACATACAAGACCACACAGCTGACCTATGATTCAGGCTTGCTCAGAAAAACAGTTAGGATAAGATAGAAACAATTACTTGCAATAAGGGATACTAATCTTTTAATCATTTGTTTAAACATGCTAAGTAAGAAAACATGTTCCACAGAAACTTTACATCAAAACGTTTTTAGCAAAAATGCCTGACACTTATTTTGAAGAAATATCTTGGAAATTCTTGCCAAGATGGCTTCCTGAAGTGACAGACCACCCAACTCTATACATACCAACTCTAGCAAAACCCTACATAATTATCAAAAAATCCAATAAGAAACTACAGTGACATCTTCTACCCTGAGTCAGCCAGAAGCTCACCAGCAATAGGAAAGTGCCATCTCTTGCATACTTTGTGCCACGCATCTTTTCTTACCCCCAGAAAAGTTCTCTGTGTGTAGAGATGGGAGACCTGTAATCCACAAGACTTTGTATCCAAAGATAAAGGCTCCCCTGAGAAAGCCCTGGGCAGGAGCCATTGAGACCATTGAGACATGACAAAAAGTAGTGACATACAGCCTAAGTGATAACTGAGATATGTGGTACCATGGCAGCTCAAACCCAGGGGTTTTGAAGTCTCTAGAATTTTGTCCCGAAACTCCAAAAAGTCTGAAGATCTAGAACCCTGGACCTCAAAAATCTAGGGGACCCTAAGACCTAGAGGTAGAAGTCAGTGCAAGAAGCCAAGGGATGAACACCAAGACTAAAGCAAGGCTGACTAAGAGCACTTTCAAGCATGTCTGACAAAAAGACCAGAGCTAAGAATGAACTCTGAAATATAAAAACGAGAGTCCAGGAAAACCTGTAAAAGTAAATATATTTGAGCAACTGGAATGAATTATATAAGTATGTACTCCTGACATTCTAATAGTAGGAGAAGAAACAAATGTCCCTTCAGACCCATAATGTCTTTAAAGAATAATGAAGGCGGTAGATAAAAAATAAAAAACACAGGGCTTGGGGACAAATAAGTTTTGTTCCTAGGATCTAAAGTGGGGAAATAAAGCTACTAGTAGTGCAAAATGGAGGTACAAGGAAGTGGAACTTCTCATAACTGGGGTTCATGACAAGAATATAGAAAAACAGAAAAAGGGATGGGGAGTGTAAGCATCCAATGAAACTAACTGTAATCAGAAACGGCCAAAGAAGGGTTGAATACATACATATGTGGTGTGTAATTCTCCAAAGTTCCATGTGGAACTAAATCAAAATCAATCAGGAAACAAGTGGGGAGGAACATGGGGGCTGGGAGGATAATACCAGTACGGAATCAATCATAGGCAAAATAAAATATCAAATTGTGAAGGGGGAATTCAAGGGGAGGAGAAAAAAGAAGAGAACTAAAATATAAGCGGGTTCCTTGGATGGTCTCATAGACAGTTGGGGAATGGCTGAACAAATTGTGATATATGAATGTAATGAAATTTTATTATACCAGAAGAAATTATAAAAGAAACAATCTCAGAGAATCTTGAGTAGTATTGAAGTGATGCAGAGTGAAGTGAACATGTTGATCAATGAGAATAATTTATACACTAACAACATAAAGAAAAATAGTTTTAAAATATTTAAGAGCTATGATCAATGCAATGACTAACCATGTCTCCAGAGGACCTAGGATGACGCACGTTACCCATCACCTAACAGAGAGGTGATAGGCACAAAGTACAGAGACATATATTTTCAGATATGATCACTGCGTAGAATTGTTTTTCTTGGCTATGCTTTTTTGTTTAAAAGGTTTCTAATTTTTTTTTAAATTTTCTCTCACTCAATTGGGATAAAAAGGACAAGGTGGTAAAAGCAGGAAGGATTGGAGGTAGCAATGGTGATGCCTCCCCCCACAATAAAAGGACCATTGTAACACGTTTGAAAATGGACAGAAGAGAGATGTTCAGAGGGAAGCACGGACAAGCTGGAGAATTTTGAAATTAAAACCAAGCAGGATGAAAATGATATTCATAGCTGTATCCAGATTCCTCCTTTTGTATTGAGCATCTAGAAATGTTCAAGTTCAAAATTAAAAATTCAAATGAATAAAAGAAGTATCTTATGTTTAAATGGAGGAAAGAGCGTGCTGATATGCTTCCTCTCCCATTCTTCTTTAATTATACTAAACCGACTGGCTCTTTAGAAGGCTTGTTTACTTCTACATTATACATTTTATTCTCTTTTAATAGTTTTCAATTTTTATTTTACTTTTAACTTTGTTGCATCTTAAAAATCTCTCAGTAGGGCATGCTATAAATGAAATTATCATTATTAGTGGTAATTAGATGCAAGTTCCAAGTCTAATTCAATATGTACTGTTTCACTTAAATTATATTTATTATATTAAATAACTAAATCACCAAAAAAAGTTTCAAAATCTCTACAAGGGATGTCTTTAATAATGAATTATATTCTAAAGAAATCTACACTATTCTCTATACTAAAATGTAGAATTAACATTCAAATCTAATGGTGATGAAATTGAACCTTGCAAGAAAATTATTATGAATAGTGCCAAAAGCTGAAGAGATATACCTTCAGGGATTTAAACAGTTTGCTAATGTTCCAGTGTCCCCTGAGATGTGAAAGTCAATCAATAAATAAGCATTTATTAGGCTCCAACTATGTATGTTCCAGGCATTGTGCTGTGCACAGGGGATACAAATCTCTGTTCCTCACACAGGGAACTCCATCACTCATCTCTGTGACTTTCCATTGGTCATACTCCAGCTCTGAAATACATTTCTTCCTTTCCTCTAACTCATAGAGTCTTTTTCTTTTTGCACCATCTTCTGCATGAAGCCTTTCCTGATCCTTCAAGTATATTCCCTCTCAAACTACCTCATATTTAACTAATTTGCATGTATATGTATTTATTGGCTTTATGTTGTTTTTATACTTACTTGTCACCTACCTCCATTAGAACATGAACTTATTGTGAACAGAGATTGTTTCACTCTCTGTACTTGTATTCCCAGCCCTTGTACAATGCTTGGCACACAAGAAGTACTCAATAAATACTTGAAGGTATGTTTTGGCCCTGGTCCTCGGAGGTCCTCAGGCTTATGTGCCATTAGACTTCTGACCACCCACCACGTGTCAATAGGTTATTATCTGTGTGATCCTCAGAAGAAAAATGGAAAAAACAGAAAAAAGTTGTTCAACACTTTTCTCAATCAAATATGGTAAGAATACCATATTGGACCCTAACACCACAGTCCCTGATGGGCATATACAAGAAATACAAAAGGAGAGGCAGCTAGGTGGTGCAGTGAGTAGAACACGGGCCCAGGAGTCAGGAGGACTTGAGTTCAAATCTGGCCTCAAACACTTGACACACTTACTAGCAGTGCAACCTTGGGCAAGTCACTTAACCCCAATTGCCCTGCCCTCCCCGCCTCCAAAAAAAAAAAAAGGAATATAAAAGGAGCTAAAGTGAAGAAAGGTAGGAAGAGAGGTCAGAAGGGAACAATTCTATATAAAGAAAAACTGTTTTAGAGGCGAGACAATTATGAGAGTATGGAGGGACTGATCCATATAAAATACATGAATGAAGGGAAGCTATCAAAGGAGTGGAAAAAAACTAAACCTTATTAATACCAAAAACAGATGACCAAGACAACAGCAGTAACTACTGACTACATGCCTACTTTCTTATCTATATAAAATATCTATAAGAGTTATTTATACATGAACTGAGGCCATCCTTGGAGAAGGCATCAGTAAGGATCAACAAAGTTTTCACCAGTATTCAACAGCTTAGTGGTCATTGTGCAGGTTCATTTTGCTTGCCTATGGCTCCAACCTACCCTTCCAGGTTAATTACAAAGGAGTTCCCTTTCACATACTATACAGTCTAAACAAATTTGTCTTATTGCACCTCACTTACAACATTCCATCTCCCCTCTCTTGGCACAGCCTGTCCCAGACAGCTACAATGTTCTTCCTCCACAACTCTCCCTTTTATGATCCTTAGATTCCTGCAAGGATAAATTCAAAAACATTTCCTACCCGAGGCCTCTTCTGATTCCCCAAGATGCCAGTGCCTCTCCCCTGAAATTATTCTTGTGTTTGTTTTGTATATACATAAATACATGAATAAATCATTTCCACCAATAGAACATAAGCTCCCTGAGGGCAAAGATATTTCATTTTTTTCTTTGCATGTCCAGGGCCTGCACAATACCTGTCAAACAGGAGGTAGGTGCTTAATGAATGTCTGTTGATTGACTGGTTGTTCGATTCAATATTCCCTTCCTACCTATTCAACTGCTACTTCTCAGCCTCTTACTGGGTCATTACTTATCTCTTGCTCCCTAGGTATGAGTTCTTCCAATTAGGAATTAAAGAATTCTTCCACAGAACTGAGGCAATGAAGGGCTATTCTATGTCTTCTCAAAACTTCTCTAGCCCCTAAATCCTACCCTCATCACTCAGTTGATGATCTTGAATTTATTTTGTTAATTTTCCAATTTAAAAAAATCAATTCTCTCCCTTTCAACTACTCCTATTGAGAAAAAGAAAAAAGAAAAACAAAACCCTTGTAACAGATGTGCATATTCAGGCATAACATATTCTTGAATTTCCCATGTTAAAAATATATTTGTGTCTCAATTTGCACACTGATTACATTATTTCTTTTTCAGGAAGTGGGTAGCATTTTTATCATGGGTATTCTGTAATCGTGATTGGACATTGCACTGATCAGAGTTCTTCAGTGTTTCAAAGTTGTGGGTTTCACAATGTTGGTATTGTATAAATTGTTCTCTTGGTTCTGCTCACTTCAATCTGTATTACTCCATAAAAGTCTTTCAAGGTTTCTCTGAAACTATTGCCTTCATCATTTGTTACAGGAGAATAATATTCCATTACATTCATATACCATAATTTGTTCAGACTTTCCCAAATTGACAATTACCCTCTTAAGTTTCCATTTCTTTGCCACCAAAACAAGAACTGCTATAAATAGTTTTGCCCATCTGCATTATGTTCCTCTCTTTGAAATCTTTGGAGGTATAGGTTTATTGTGGTAATTTTTCCAAGGCATAATTCCACATAGCTTCTGGAATGCCTGTAACAAATGACAACTCCATAAATGAATTCATTTACCTGATTTCCTCCACCCTCACTAACAGCTGTCATTTTTATTAATTTTACCAATCTTTATTACCTTACTAACTTTACTAATCTTATATGTATCAGGTAAAACATCAAAGTCAATTTCATTTGCATTAATTATTAGTAATGTGGAACATCTTTTCACACGACTATAGTTAACTAGGATCTCTTCTGCTGAAAACTACTTGGTTATATATTTTGCTGACGCATCAATAAAAAAACGGCTCTCATCCTTATAAATGTGAATTTGTTCCCCATATATGTTGGAAATTAGACAGTTATTCAGAGAAATTTGCTGCAAGAATTTTTTCCCCAGTTACTTGCTTCCCTTTTAATTTGATCTGCATTGGTTTGTACAAAGAATCTAATATTCTATAATTAAAACTGTCCATTTTATCTTCTCTGATCCTTTCTTTTCTTTGCTGGTTATAAACATTTTCCTTACAGTTTTTCCTCAAGGTTTTTAACCATCTGTTCCTCCAGGTGAGTTTCCTTACTATTTGATCTAGATCTATGAATTAATCTCTTGATAGTTTAGCTGTTAAAGAATTCAAAAAGTAAATTACTTTAGGTAATACTGTCATTTTATAATACTGGATCAGCCTAACCATGAGCAATTAATATTTCTCCAATTATTCACATCTCTCTGTATTTGTATAAAGAGGATTTTGTAGTTGTGGGGGGTAGGCTGTGTTCAGGGAAGACTAGTACCTCTGATATGAAGGATGCTGAGCCTTTTTCAGGGCTGCTTTCCACCTTTGATGTCCACCTGATCCACCTAACTGTCATCTATAGACCCAAGAAGCTGTAGCATGCACAGCAGTCACACCCCAGTAAACCATTTCAGCAGGTGGGCCAAACCACATTGAGGGTAAGCAAGGGGCCTCAAATCTTTTGATGAGTTAAGGTGGTGTCTACCCCAATTGTGTGAAGACTTCCCTTAGTAGAATGGGCGGATGAGAATAATTTGTTCCAATGGCCATGAAGGCACTTGAAGTAGGCACTGTGTAGTGCTTAGAGCTTGGTCAGATTTAAAAGATGCCAAGGACATTCATTGCATCTCGAGCCATACCAATAGCATTGACACTGTCCTGCCACTAGACTGTGATGCCTCAGAAAGCGAGGTCGACAATTTCGTGCAACTCTGCCTCACTTAAATGCAATTTACACACATATCAAAAGACAACATCCATACTATTCTGCCATTTTTACCTATCTCAAAGTCCTTGATATGGGTTTGCTCCCCGACAACTCCAGAAGAAATGCCAGGAGCAGAATAGAGGTCTGTACACAACGTTTGTAGATCTGATGAAGGACTTTGATGCTGTCAATAATGAGGGCTTATGGAAATTTATGTCAAAATCTGGTTGCCATGAGGTGTTCATCAGTATTGTATGTCAATTTCACAATGGCATGCTTGCCCAAGATCTGGATAGTGGACAATGTTCTCGCACTTTCCCAGTCACCAATGGAGTGAAACAAGGCTGTGTACTTGCTTCCATGCTTTTTAGCATGTTGTTTTCAGTCATGTCAAACGCCTTCAATGAGGAAGAACATGGAATCAAGATCAGCTACCTCACTGATGGTAAATTCTTCAACTTGAAAAGGCTATAAGCCAAGACCAAAGTGAAGGGAATAATGGTGCATGATTTTTTGTTTGCAGATGATTACTCCACGCAGCCTCTGAAGCTGAGATGCAACAAAATATGGGTTGTTTCTCTGCTGTTTGTTCAAATTTTGGCCTAACAATTAATACTAAGAAAACACAGATGCTCCATCAGCCAGCAACACATCATCCATACATGAAACTAATGATTACAGCAAATGAAGATGTTTTGAATGCTATGGATAAGTTCGCTTACCTTGGCAGTATACTTTATAGAGATGTACACACTGATAATGAGGTTGATGCACACATTGCCAGAGGTTGCTCAGTGTTTGGGAGGTTCCAAAGGAAAGCATGGGAGAGAACAGGTATTAGAATGACTACCATACTGAAGGTTTACAGAGCCATTGTTCTGACTTCATTGTTGTATGCCTGTGAAACCTGGACAAAATACCAGTGCCATGTCAGGAAACTGAACTGCTTCCTTTTGAATTCTCTTAGGAAGATTCTGAAGATCATCTGGCAGGATAAGATACCAAACACTGAGATCTTTTCTCAAACTAAACTGCCAAGAATTCAAACTTCACTGCAGAGAGTGCAACTCTGATGGGCTGGCCACACTGTTCAAATGCCAAATGTATGCTTGCCAAAAAGACTATTTTATGGAGAACACCCACAGGGCAAGTGCTTACATGGTGGTCAGAAGAGGTGATACAAGGACACTCTCAAGGTCTCTCTTAAGAACTTTGGAATTGATTGTGTGACATAGGAGACACTGGCACAGGTCCAACCATCATGGTATGTCCTCATTGGAGAAAGTGCTGTGCTCTATGAGCAAAGCAGAATTGAAGTAGTTCAAAAGAAAAGTGAGATACACGAACCTGGAAAATCCATGCCAAATGCTCGCTCACATGGTCTATTTGCATCCAACCTGTGATAAAGCATTCCAAGCTCATATTGGTCTGATCAGGCACAGTCCGATGCACTGTAACTTGACTCTAACACAGTGACGTCATTTCAACACTGAGAATGAAGTATAACAATCATTCTGTAGTTGTATTTAGCCATTGTGTTTGTGTCTTAACAGGTAGAATCCTTAATTTTTATATTCTTTATAGTTATTTTAAATGGAAATTTTCTTTCTACTTTTCCCTGTTGAGTTTTTTATCTTTTATTTTTTCCCAACAATTATTTTATTATTTAATATTTTAGTTTTCAACACTGATTTCCACAAGATTTTGACTTACAAATTTTCTCCCCATTTCTACCCTCCCCCAACTCCAAGATGGCATATATTCTGATTGCCTCTTTCCCCAATCAGCCCTCCATTCTGTCACCCCACTCGCCCCCCCATCCCCTTTCCGCTTACTTTCTGGTAGGGCAGCATAGATTTCTATGCTCCATTCCCTATATATCTTATTTCTCAGTTGCATACAAAAACAACTTGTTTTTTGAGCATCTGCTTTTAAAACTTTGAATTCCAAATTCTCTCCCCCTTTCCCTTCCCACACACCCTCCCTAAGAAGGCAAGCAATTCAACATAGCCCACACATGTATGATTATGTAAAACACTTCCACAATACTCATGTTGTGGAAAGACTAACTATATTCCCCTCCACCCTATCCTGTCCCCTTTATTCAATTTTCTCCCTTGACCCTGGCCATTTTCAAAAGGGTTTGCTTTTGATTACCTCCTCCTCCATCTACCCTCCCTTCTATCATTCCCCCATATTTATCCCCTTCCCCCTACTTTCCTGTGGGGTAAGATAACCAATTGAGTATGTATGTTATTCCCTCCTCAAGTCAAATCCAATGAGAGCAAGATTCACTCATTCCCCCTCACTTGCCCCCTCTTCCCTTCCTACAGAACTGCTTTTTCTTGCTAGTTTTATGTCAGATAATTTACCCCATTCTATCACTCCCTTTCTTCCTCTCTCAATATATTCCTCTCTCATCCCTTAATGTTATTTTATTTGTTTAAATATCATCCCTTCATATTTAGCTCACCCTGTGCCCTCTATCTCTCAATATATGTATATTCCCTTGAACTACCCTAATACTGAGAAAGGTCTCATGAATTACACACATCATCTTTCCATGTAGGAATGTAAACAGAACAGTTCAACTTTAGTAAGTCCCTTGCAATTTCTTTTTCTTGTTTACCTTTTTATACTTCTCTTGATTCTTGTGTTCCAAAGTCAAATTTTCTATTCAGCTCTTGTCTTTTCAATGAGAAAGCTTGAAAGTCCTCTATTTTATTGAAAATCCATATTTTGCCTTGGAGCATGATACTCAGTTTTGCTGGGTAGGTGATTCTTGGTTTTAATCCTAGCTCCTTTGACCTCCGGAATATCGTATTCCAAGCCCTTTGATCCCTTAATGTAGAAGCCGCTAGATCTTGTGTTATCCTGATTGTGTTTCCACAATACTCAAATTGTTTCTTTCTGGCTGTTTGCAGTATTTTCTCCTTGACCTGGGAACTTTGGAATTTGGCAACAATATTCCTGGGAGTTTTCTTTTTGGGAACTTTTTCAAGAGGTGATGGGTGGTTCTTTCAATTTCTATTTTACCCTCTGGTTCTAGAATATCAGGGCAGTTTTCCTTGTTGAAAGGATGTTAAATTGTTGAAAGATGATGTCTAGGCTCTTTTTTATCATGGCTTTCAGGTAGTCCAATAATTTTTAAATTCTCTCTCCTGGATCTATTCTCCAGGTCAGTGGCTTTTCCAATGAGATATTTCACATTGTCTTCCATTTTTTTCATTCCTTTGGTTCTGTTTGATAATATCTTGATTTCTCATAAAGTCACTAGCTTCTACTTGCTCCAATCTAATTTTTAAGGTGGTATTTTCTTCAGTGGTTTTTTGGACTTCCTTTTCCATGTGGCTAATTCTGCCTTTCAAGGCATTCTTCTCTTCATTGGCTTTTTGGAGCTCTTTTGCCATTTCTGTTGGTCTATTTTTTAAGGTGTTACTTTCTTCAGTATTTTTTTGGGTCTCCTTTAGCCAATCATTGACTTGTTTTTCATGGTTTTCTTGCATCACTCTCATTTCTCTTCCTAATTTTTCCTCTACTTCTCTTACTTGCTTTTCCAAATCCTTTTGGAGCTCTTTCATGGCCTGAGGCCAATTCATATTTTTCTTGGAGGCTTCTGATGCAGGCTCTTTGACTTTGTTGACTTCTGGCTGTATGTTTTGATCTTCTTTGTCACCAAAAAAAGATTGTAGAGTCTGAGTCTGAGTCTGCGTCCTTTTTCACTGCCTGGACATGTTCCCAGCCAACTACTTGACCTTTGAGCTTTTTGTCAGGGTACGAATGCTTGTAGAGTAGGGAGTGCTTTGTCCCAAGCTGCTATGCTGCAGCTTTCAGAGCTACTTCTACACAGCAAGCTCTGCCATAGCAGTGGTCCTCCTCCCCCAAGAACCACCAACCAGGACTGCAACCCAGATCCAAGCAGGGCAAAGCTGCCACTGTACCAGCAAAGCTCTGCTTGCACTCCCGCTCTGATCCACCACTTTATTCCTTCCACCATGTGAGTCATGGACTCAGGAAGCAGCTGACTCTGGAGCACTGGAAGCAGCTACAGGAGCTTCTATTGCTGCTGCCGCCACCATCGTGCCACCTCCACCACCTCCAAGGCTGGGGCCAGACCGCTCCCTAACCCAATAACCTGCTTCGTGGGCTTTGGCGCTTGTGGGTTAAAAAGTCTGGTAACTGCCACAATGATTCATGGCCCTTAGGCCTGCTCCAGTCCACTCCCGGTCTAGTCTATCCTGGCGGGGCCCATGCTGGGCTATGCTCTCATCCCAGCCCCGTTTGATAGACCCTTCCCAGCGACCATCCAGGCTCTCCTGGGCTAGAGACATGCTTCTTTCTGCTATTTCATGGGTTCCACAGTTCTAGAATTTGTTCAAAGCAATTTTTTGCAGGTGTTTGGAGGGATTTGGGGGACAGCTTAAGTGAATCTCTGCTTTCCAGCTTCCATCTTGGCTCCACACCCCTTTCCTGTTGAGTTTTGTTGGTAACAAAGAGAAATGTTGATGATTTATGTGGTTTTATTTTATATCCAACAACTTTGTTGTAGTTATTATAAAATAATAATTAATTTTAGTTGATTTGTAGGTTCTCTAAGTAAGTCATCATATAATCTGCAAAAAGGCAGTATCTTTATTTTTTCTTTGCCTCACAATTTCTTTTATTTGTCTTATTGCTATAGCTAGCATTTCCAGCACTGTATTAAATACTGAATTTGCCAGTGGAAATCCATGCTTTGCCCTTGATCTTATTTTTAAAAGTCTTATGCTTTATCCCCACTACATACGATACTGGCTCTTGGTTTTAGACACTATCTATCATATTACAGAAAGATCCATATATACATATATTTTCTAACATTTTTAAGAGAAATGGGAATTATATCTTTCAAAAGCTTTTTCTGCATCTATTGACATATAATCAAATAATTTTTTCTATTCTTGCAATATGGTGAATTGTATTGACAATTTTCCCAATCTTGAAACAATCCTGCATTAATGATATAAATCCAATCTGATCATAGTATATAAATTCCACAAAGTGTATATATAGTCACCTTGCTAATATTTTAGTTTTTTGCATCAATCTTCATTAGGGATATTGGTCTATAGTTGTCTTTCTCCATTAAGCTGGCTTGAAGTTTAACATAAAAAAAACTAAGATATTGGCATCTGGTCCCATCACTTCCTGGCAACTAGAGGGAGAAGAAATGGAAGCAGTGTCAGATTATATATTCTTGGGCTCAAAGATCACTTGCCGATGGCATCTTCAGCCATGAAATTAAAAGGTATTTGCTCCTTGAAAAGAAAGCTTTGGCAAATTTAGACAGCATACTAAGGAACAGAGACATCACTTTGCCCACTAAGTAACGTATTGTGAAAGGTATGGTTTTTCTAATAGCAATGTAGGCTATGAAAGTTGGACTATCAGGAAAGCTGAGCACTGAAGAATTGATGCTTTTGAATTGGGGTGTTGGAGAAGACTTTTGACAACAAGGAGATCAAATCAGTCAATACTTAAACAAGCTAATTCAGCTATATAAGAAGCTATTCATTGGAAGGCTGAATATTGAAGCTGAAGCTTAAATACTTTAGCCACAAAATGAGAAGATAAGACTCACTGGAAAAGACCTTGACATTGGAAAAGATTGAAGGCAAAAGGAAAAGGGGATGGCAGAGGATGAGTTGGAAACAACAGTGGCATAGAAAAACAAACAAGAACTTGAACAGACTTTGGGAAATAGTGCAGATCCATGAGATCATGAAAAACTGGACCTGACTAAACTGAACAACAGTAAAATAAGACTACATTTGGTTTAGGTATCAAGACCAGATCTGGATCAGAAAAGGAATTTGCTCGGACCCTTTCTTAATCTTTTTTTTTTTAAATCGGCCTGTGCAATATTGGAATTCATTGTACTTTGAAGTCTTGATAAAATTCACTGTTTATGTTTGGTCCCAAGTTTGGTTTTGTCGTTCATTTTTTTACTTTGGGATCATTTGTGGCTTGTTCAATTTCTTTTTCTAAGATTAGGTTAAGTTCTCTGTTTCTTGTTATATTATTCTAAACATTATATATTTCTAGAAATATTCTTCTATTTAAATTAGATCATCAGTTTTATTAGCCTATAATTAGGCAGAATAGCTTCTAACAATTTCCTTTATTTCTTCATTTGTTTCCCATTCACTTTCTCTATTTTTGATGGTGATGATTTGTTTTTCTTTTCTTTTTCTTTCCTTAATCAAAACAGTCAGTGCTTTATCTATTGTTAGTCAGTTTTATCACTCCACTAGGCTTTTGTTTTCAATTCTGTTAATGTCTTATTTGATTTTCAGGATTTTTATTTTGGTTTTTAATGGGGATTTTTAATTTGTTGGTTTCCTAGTATTTTTAGTTCAATGTTTTATTCATCCATCTGTTCTTTCTCCTTTTTGCTGAAGAAAATGTTTAGATATATAAATCTTCCCCTAAGGACTGCTTTGGCTGCATCCCAAAACATTTTGGTATGTTGACTCATTGTTGTAATTATCTTTAATGAAAATTATTGATTGTTCCTATGATTTGTTCTTTGACCCACCAATTCTTTAGAATTAACTTATTTAGTCCCCAATTAATTTTTAATCATTTCTTCAGAGGCCCTCTTGCTCTCCTTTGACTAGTTCAGATTAAAATAATGTTCAACCATCGTATACTCCCCAAATATCTTCTTGTTTCTATAGTCTTCTACTTACAAATTCTAATAATGTGAGATGATTTCTCCTGACTTTCCTTACCCTTTCATTTCCTAGTGTATCTTTTTCCCTTCTTTTTTCTATTCTTGTGTAAAATATGGAGAAATAAGAGCTAAGTGAAAGTACAGTTAAGTGAATTCAAAAATTGTAAATAGAAATACTCAATAATAATTAACGGTTCAAATTTGAAGTAAGTCTCCATTTAGGCAGCCCAGAGATTGTTACTTTGCCCTACGTTGTTTATCATTTTAATCAATTACTTGCATGAAGATATGAGTGGTATGCTCATCAACTCTGCAGATGAAATACAGTTGGGCAGGATAGCTAACACCTTAGAAAATGGAGTCAAGATTCAAAGAGATCTTGTCAGGCTACAACATTCGACTGAATCCAATAAAGATTAATGCAATGTGGTGATAAATGTAAAGTCTCACTCCTGGTTTCATAAAGTCAAATTTACAAGTAGGGTATGACATGTACTAGATTCTAAAACCAGACATAGAAAATTCACAGATTTTTGTAGTCTGTGAGCTTATTATGAGAAAACAGTAAGATCTGAAAACTAGTGCAACCTTAGGCTACATTTGGGACTAGGTAGCACTAACTATCCTGGTCAAACCACATCTGAATTATTATGTTCTGTTCTGGGTGACATGTTCAAAAAGACAATGACATACTGGAAGGCATCTAGAGGAAGACATATAGGACAATAAAAGATCCAGGAGTCCATGCCATATAAGTAAGTACTGATTCATAATGCAAGGATCACTGGCATCAACATTTCACATAATCCACATAAAAGTTCAGTTAGCCTGAGAAGAGAAGGTGAGGAGGGACATGAAAGCTGTCCACAAGTACTTGAAGGCTCTCTAGGAAGAGAAGATTGGACTTCTTTGTCTTGACCCCAGACAGCAGAACTAGTTGCAATAAGTAGGAGATGCAGAAATATGAAGTTAGGTTTCCTTAACAATAAGGAAAGACTTTCTAAAAATTGTGACCATCAAAAAATAGAGTAGGCTAACGTGGGACACAGGAGCCTCCCCTAACAGGAGGGATTCCAGCAAAGGCTGAGTGACCACCTATTGATTATAGAGTTGAGATTCTAAATCCAGGACAAATTGGCCTCCAAAGTCTCTTCAAATGATAAGATTCTATCATCTTTTGAAGGAACAAGTCTTCTAAGTGCATCCCCTGCTCAAAAAATCTTCAGTGGTTTCCCCACTGCAGCCAAGATAAAATATAAAATTTCTAACCTGGCATTCAAGGTCCTCCACGGTCTGCCTCCAAGTAACTTTTTCAGCCTTGTTTTGCATTACTCCCTGGACTCTATGTTCCAAGCAAACTAGACTACTAGGTTTGTTTTCCCAGACTTGACATGTCTTCTACTACCTATGTGACTTCACAAAAGCTGTTTCTGATGTCTATAATGCTTTCTCCTTCATGTCCACTTGCCAGAATCCTTTACTTTCTTTCACACTCTGTTCAGACATAAAGTCTCAAATGAAACCTTTCCTGATTGCCAGGAGCTAATACACTCTCTCCCTCCTCAACCGGCCTTTAATTACACTTATGTATGCATGTCATACAACAACCTGATCCCATATTCAAAGCAAACCCCCTGAAGTATAAGACTAGTGCATATGTGTCTTTGAATTCTTGATACCTACTATGATGCCTTGTAAGGGAAGGAACTTAATAAATGTTGGCTGAGTTGAAAAAAAAAAGACAACAAATTTAGTTTACATGGTTTCCTTTTGATATATGCATAATATGTATCCAAAGTAATGATGACTTTTGCAATAAGGAAAACTATTACATTCAAAAGTAAAGATTATCCAAACTTCTATTATTTACCAGTATTACATACAAGTTTCATTTAAAAAAAAAATCATTGTTTTCTTACCCACTCTTGCAAAATGCGTGACACAGCTTCATTAGCTCTTGCTATATTCCTGCAGGCCAGGATGACTTGGGCACCATGGAGGGCAAAAGACTTTGCTGTTTCAAATCCTATAGTTTGAAGAAAAGGAAAGAGAGAACAGACACTGTATATGTTAGTAAAACACCAGCTTAGCTACCCATGCGGTGGTCATGACCTCTGTGATAATTTTGCAATATTAAACTTGAAATAGTTCTCTTCAATCATAATTCCCTTTGTTCCATCTCTCCCTCCCATTACCTAAACCTGTTCTCCATCACAGTTCTGACCTTATTATTCTCCAGCTCGAAATTCTTCAGGGGCTCTCCTACTTCCTGTAGGATAAAAAACAGTTCTCCAACATTGGGTTCCCACTGATACTTTTGGCTATATCATATTACTTCCCTTCACAAAATCTACATTGCAGGTGAACCATCCCCACCATCTGTTCCATGAACTCAGCATTGCATCTCCCCTCGCATCTCTATTTCCTGAAACCTCCAGTTTCCTTCGATACTCAGATTAAATGGAATTCATACATGAAGTCTTTCCTGATACCCTGGTGCTATTGTTCTCTGACTCCTCAAATTATCTGATATCTGAACTCCATGCTCCTGTCTGAAACCTCTTTCTGCAATAGAATGCAAGCTCCTAAAGAGTAGGGAGTTTCATTTTGAACTTGGAATTCCCAAAACATACCATCGTGCCTAAAACAGCAGTCACTGAATAAATAGTGAAATGAACTAAATTATAGTCTATAAAAAGAGCTTTGTGATATACTTCAACAAATTACCATTTATTTCTATTCAGAGCTCATTTCCAATTAAAGAGAATTTCAGGGTTGAAAAGAACCACAGAGGCCTTCTAATTAACCTGTCCCTTTAAAATTTTGTTGCTGTTCAGTCATATCTGACTCTTCGTGGCCCCATCCTGGGTTTTCTTGGCAAAGACACTAGAGTGGTTTCCATTTTGTTTTCCAGTGCAACAAAGGTTAAGTGATTTGCCCAGCATCACACAGCTAGTGAGTGTCTCAGGCTGGATTTGAACTCAAGTTTTCATGACTCCAGGCCTAATTCTCTTTCCACTGAGCCATCTAGCTGTTTCTATGCCTTTATATAAATCCCACTCCCAAAAAGTGATCAACCAGCCTTTACATGAAGATAGGTCTCCAATGAGGGGTAATAGAATACTTCCTGAAGCAGACCTTTATGCTTTTGCTACCAGCTATAACTGTTAGG
Source organism: Phalanger gymnotis (assembly GCA_028646595.1). Classification (NCBI taxonomy): domain Eukaryota; kingdom Metazoa; phylum Chordata; class Mammalia; order Diprotodontia; family Phalangeridae; genus Phalanger; species Phalanger gymnotis. Next base: position 290,901,402 of record CM053625.1, read on the forward strand.
AAGCTATTTTTTACATCAAGTTTAAATCTTCCTCTCTTAAACTTCTACCCACTGTTCCTAATTAAGATTCCCATGGTCTTCAAATATTTGAAGATGACTATCAACTCCCTACTTTTTTTCCTCAAGTTAACCACTCCCCAGTTTATTCAGCTGATATTCACATAGCATGGTCTCAATGCCCCTAATCATTCTATTTCCCATCTCCTGAATATCTTGTAAAGGCTGTACCAAAGCTCAACACAATACTCTAAAGTACTCTATTTGTAGTCAAAAGACCTGAGTTCAAATATCGGTTCTGCCACTTTACTACCTGTGTGATGCTGAACAAATCACTTGCTCTTTCTGGACCTCTGCTTTCTCACCAAAAGGCCTTTAAGTTCTCCTTTAGCTTTAAATCTACAATCCTATGGTACAATCAGAATGTGAGTTTCTTGAGGCCAACAACCTTTTGCTTTTCTTTATGACCCCAGCACTTAGCCAAAGCCTTGATGCACAGTAAGCACTTTTTAAAAAATACCTGTTAACTAAGTGACTGGTCATACATAGCTAAAGCATAGTAGGACTACCACCACTTTATTCTGGACACTATTCCATTCTTAATTCAGATTAAGACTGCATTAGCTTTTGTAGCTATAATATCCCTAATGACTCACAGTGAATTCACAATCCACTAAAACCTCCAGCTCTTTTTCAGACAAACTGTGGAAATTGTGTTGTTGCCTTAATGCTGCCCAACCTACCCCCAGATCCTCAGGCCTCCCTGCTCCTTCCCTAATATAAAAGTCAGATTCTTTCTTTTCCCCAAAGCAAGCATAGCACTGCATCTCGCAGATTATAAACTGACCCAGTGTTAAGGTCAACCTGATTTTTTTTACATAAAAGTTTCGGCTTTGACCTGAATTCATCTTGTCCCAAAGCTGCTTTGTCAGCAGAACATAGTTATCCAGTAAGAGCTTGGTATGAGGACATCAATTTCTGTTATGCCCATAATGTATTGTAAATAAGTGTCAATTTGAAGAAAGAGTTCTATAACCTTAAAAAGCTGATATACTATGAAATATACATTATGGAATCTCACTATGGCCCTTCTAAAAGTACTTGTACAGATAAATCAATTGTATTAAAAAGCAGGGAGGGAAATGTAGAGATAAGCAATAAAGGAAAGGATACAGGAAAGGAAGGGCAGAAGCAAAACGAGAGAGAGAGACAGAGAGAGAGAGACAGAGACAGAGACAGAGAGACAGAGACAGAGAGAGAAATGATGTCAGTCAATCCCATATAATTTTAAACAGGTAAATGCAAAGAGAATTGGACTTGTAGTCAGAGTAGTGAATTTGAATCCCAATCCTGGCTTTTCCACCTAGCCAGTTAACCCTAGGAAAGTTACTTGGTTGATCCTCATCTTGAAAACGGGGATAATGATACCTGTATAATCTAAATCACAAGGTTATTTTTCAAGAAAACACTGTAAACTGCAAAGCACTGTATAAATATGAATCATCATCATTATAACTCTCCAAATTTCCCTTCCAATAATTAATTTATTTTGTTTTGGAGCTGACTCTGGGTTTTTTAAGTAAATGTCAGTGAAGCAAATAACAATGTACCCCTAGTTTTCTAAATTGACTCAACAACCCAGCTGAACTACACTATTTTAAACAAACATGGGTAAGATGGCTATTACTTCAAGGACTGTCCCCTGCCCTACATTCTAGACTATATTTTAGAAAATCTTAACTGGTGATGCTATGTCAGTAGAGTGAATTTTAGTGTAAGTAAGGTGGATGTGTGTGTAAGGTAGATTTTTGTTATTTTTTCTTAGAACTCAGTTTCCCAGGATCTGTGGCCATAACAATCTCTGTTTCCCAGATGTTAGATATGAAGTTCCCAGGCTCATGGTTCAAAACATCTCTACCAAGCTTGCACAGCATTATATAATGATAAATAATTTAAACATGTGTGCTGAAATTGTAAACATCCACTGTGACTGTGCAGTGAGATACAGGGATGAGGTGATGTAAACTTGTGAGGCTATTGCCAGCAATATGCCTTCTTTGTTGCCCTATAAAACAGGTGGTCAGTGGTTAGGGAGTTGGGAAAACTTTATGGTTGAATGCACAAGCTGGAATGCTGTGTGCCTTGATTGGCCCCCATCAAGGTGCTAGAGGGGGATATCTGTGTTCACCTCAACTGACTCCCACTGAGGCTTGAGGGGATTTAGGAGGTGCACAAGTTGTGCCTGTCTTGATTGACCCCACTGAGACGTAGGGGTAGTTGCCCCCCCTTCTCTCTGGCCCCTGTGAGAAGGGCAATTAGGGAATGCTACAGGAGTTTGTGGTGCTTCTGTAATCAGCAATACTATGTTAAAGAAGACTAGACTAGAATAAAGCTTATTATTAACCCCTTTAAAGCTGTCTTCCTGTCTGACCAGATCAAGAGTGAACCTGTTAAAGTCTGGAATCCAAAACCTCCAGCGCTTCTTGTGTGTTATCTGTCTAACATTTCAATTCAATTTAATTCAACAACAAGCATTAATTCATTGCCTACAAAGACAATGGCACTGTGCCAAAGACTGGAGATAGATACGTAGATAGAAAAACACAAGATACCGTGAAGAGAGGGTATTGACAACAGAGGAGATCAAGAAAGAGTTCAACTAGGAAGTAGCACCTAAGCTGAGTCCTGGAAGAAGCCAGGGACACTACAAAGTGAATGCTGGCATGGAGGGTGGCCTTTCAAAGGTCTGAGGCTGAAGGATGGACTATCAAGTCCAAAGAGCAGCTATTAGGTCACTTTGACTAGAACGTAGAGCGAACAGAGGGAAATAATATGAATTAAATCTGAAAAGGTAAGAAAGCTCCAAATGTAGACGGCTTAAATTCCAGGCTAAAGAAGCCTGTAATTCTGGGGGCAACAGAGAGGCACTGAAACTTCTGAGTAGTGGAGTGGCCTGGTCAAATCTGAATCATAAGAATATTTAATTTGGCAACTGGGTTAAGGATGGATTGGAAAGGGAAAAGTATGGAAATAAGGAAACCAATTAGGAGGCTATTGCAAGAGTCTAAGGGAGATGGTGAGGACAGAAACTAGGGGAATGGCTATGAGACTGGAGAAAAGGGAGCAGAGATGTGAAATCATTCAAGTTCTTGAAGAATTTCAAATATTGACTCTGCGCACATCTAGATCAGGCTCTTCTTTGGGAAGTCTAGAAGAAATAGAAATGTTTTCAGAGGAATGTAGTTTCAGAGCAGGAGGAGACCTCAGGGGCCATTTCATTAAACCCCTTGGTTTTACAAATGAAGAAAATAAAGCCCAGAGAGGTTAGCTGACAGGCCACAGGTCACAAAAGGGGCAAACAGCAGAACCAGAATTCAAACCCATGACCTCTGATTACAAAGCCAAGCCTCCTTCTACTATTCCACATTACCAAATAACAGGGTGGAGATCAGTCATAAGCATCAATGGTGCTAGGCAATGACACCAAGTTTTAATAGTGGTAATTCCAGGATTCAAAAAGTCCTCAGATCTTTTAGGGGAAGAAACAGAAAACAACAACCACAACAACAATAGAATTTGTAAGACAGCTGTTCTAACACCTGATGGAAATAAGCACCCAGAAGAAAATTTGCTGACTGATGTGCTACATCAATCAGCCTAATGAAATGCTGACAGCCATATGGAAGCACTGTAAAGTAGCTGAAAACTACTTCACTTTCAATTCAGAAGAATTTACCCACAATCATAAAAGATAAGAGAAAAATACAAGAGTTCTGGATAGATTTCTAGATTCTTTCTGAATTTCCAACTAAATTAAATGATCATACTTGGTTTTGTTCCTTTTTTGGTTAGAAAAGAACAAAAAGAGGGAAAAAAAGGAGTATTACAGCATTAGGACAACATTCATCAGCTTCCATTCACACCTTGACTGGATCAAGAAAGAGCCTTAGAACAGCTTAGGCACAACAGCATTATTATAACTGTAATTAACTTGCAAAGCTTTCCCAGATTGCAAGTATCATCATCACCATTTTATGGAAAAAGAAACTGAGACATGGAGTAGTTACCCTCGGAATCATCTCTGACAGAACTTTGACCAGGTTATTTCCCTGTTCGAAAAGTTTGGATGACTCCCTAATGCTTGCAAGACAAGATACAAGTTCACTGACAATTACAACTATGATCTGCTTCCAATCAGAATGGTATGGTGTGACAGAAAAAGGTCTAGATGTGGAGTCAAGCATAAGAACTAAATTTACATCCCACCTCCAACACTTATTAGTTATGTGACCATAGGCACTTATCTATAACTCAGTTAGCTCAAGTATAACATGAAGATAACTATGCCTGTACATGGTATATTACAATGTTAGATTTAGACTTTGGGAAGACCTGGGTTTCCATCCTGTCCCAAACTCTTTGTTGCTGTTATAGTTGTTTCAGTTGTGTTCTACTCTTTGTGACCCCCATCTGGGGTTTTCTTGGCAGATAATGAAGTGGTTTGTCATTTCCTTCTCCACTTCATTTTACAGATGAAGAAACTGAGGTAAACAGGGTTAAGTGACTTGCCCAGGGTCACACAGCCAGTAAGCAACTAAGACTGGATTTGAACTCATGAAGATGAGTCTTCCTGACTCCAAGCCCGGCACTTGAAATGGCAGAGTTGTTTTATTGTGTGTCCACAGACAATAAGAAAGATAATGTCATGGGATGCTTGGTTATTTTTATTCCAATGCTTATGACAACATCTGCAAAAAGACCACACTGAAAATAACTATAACTAATATGCCAACGGGAGTTACGAAAAAAATGAAGAGATAAAGAAATTCTACAAAGAACTTGACAAAACATTCCCACTTAAATTTTATTCAAATTGAAATTTAATAATATAAATTAATAGTTTAATATTAACAAAAAAGTGCATAGAAGACACTAAAAACGTTGGAAATCACAGATCATGCAAAGAAGAAACTTTCCTCAAGAGAAAGTGCTTTGCAAATATTAAAAAGCTATAAAAATGTGATGTTTTTTTAAAAGAGAAATAAGCAAAAAATGGAAAGACTACATGAATTATAGATAAGCCTCACACCTTTATTTCATGAACACTTCCTTCCAAAAAAAAAAAAAAAGAGGAAGTCCTGGTAAGCATTAAATAAGATTGAAAATAAAATGAAAATTAATCTTTTAATTGACCATTTAAACCACTGATTTTAGAAGTGTGGAAATTATTTCTAAATAGGCTACATAGTTTATCATTGACTTGCCAGAATAAAATAGAATTGAAATCAAATGAGGGGAAAAAAAGATATGGGATACAATTTACTCAATTCCAACATGACCTATTTAAATGAGTCACTGAAACTGGAAAATATATCTAAAATATACCTACTGAATTTCAAAGGAATTTAACTAGGTGAATTAATTAAGAAATTACTTTAAAAACAAACACCAGATCTCCCAGCAAAGGGGTGAGAGAAGGAACTAATACCAATTTAGAAAATAACCACACTTGTAAAAGTTACAAAGAAGAATGATAGAAAATCATGAGCAATATTGCCTCATAAAAAGTGAGCAGTGGGGAAAAGAAGTTAATATAAAGTTTGATGAGAGACTCAATTAAGCCATATCATCCCAAGAGCATTTAAGAATGAAACTAGAAGGAAAACAAACAAATGAAAATGGAAAAGATATGCTGAGATACCAAATTATTTTTTCAATTATTGACAATGGAGCAAAAACATATGGAGTCTAACATCACAGACCCAAATAAAAAAAAATCTAGACCAAGTATGAACACAGGAAATTTGTGCTGGAAATAAAAAAGTATTAAGGCCCTTAATGATGAATTTTCAAGATATCTGAAAGAGCAGGGGATTCCAAATGCTTGAAAAAAAATCATGGATATTTTAATTGCCAGAAAAAGAAAATCAAAAGTATACAGTATCAATAACTGCCAATCGATATGCCTACTTTGCCAACTCTATAAAATCTTCATAAGAATAAGCTATACATATATCAAAGGTATCTTTGATGAAGTTATTAAGAGGGAAGAGGTAGACATTTTGCAAATGATTTTCTAAAACAGAATATATCTTGAAAATTACAGTTACCTGAAAGATTTGAACAATACAAGATCCTGTTGTGCTTACTGTTTCTTGACCAAAACAAAAAAGGCATTTTTGAAAGCAAAACACCACCATAATGGTTCTCTTCAAACAAAATGTCCCCCAGGAGTATGTTAAAATCACATGTTAAAATGAAGATTTCTTGAAGGATCTAACAAGAAAAATAATGTTATTTAATTAATGTCATCTACTTATTAATATTTAATGTTAATCATCAATATTATGCAAGGCATAAAACAAGGAGATACATGCTCAAAGATTTTTGCCATTTCCTTGGAGGATGGTCATAAGAATCTAAACAGAAAAGGGTTTCTTTGTAAAGGAAGAAGTCGCCGGACTTCTGCATGACATTGTACCCAATGTGTAAAACCCCAGAACACTGTAGGGCCTCTTGAGTAGGAGCTATAATCATTAGGAAGAGTTTGGATGATTTTTTTTTAATTTTAAGGACATGTTACAACCTGGGTGGATGCTTAGGAAAAACAAAGTTAGCCGATACTGTATATTGTCCAAATCATGCCATATCTAACTGTAATTGGATGGATAACCTATAGAGTTGGTCCATGTATGTGTGTGTGGGTGGATGGATGAGTGTGGGTGTATGTATGCATGTATGTATGTATATGTATATATGTATATGTGTGTGTGTTAAATAGATCTAAGGATACACAATAAAATGAGCCAAGAAATGAATATAAGAATTCAATTCAATGGATTGACCTTGGGAACCTATGCATTGCTCAACTGGAAAATGGCTAAGTAAGTTATGGTATATGACCATAACGGAATACTACTATGCTATAAGAAATTATGAGCTTGTTGATTTTAGAAAAACATGGAAAGATTTGAAAGCAATAACGAAGAGCAAAATAAGCAGAATGAAGAGAATGTTGTATACAGTAGGAATATTATTTTAAAAATAACTTTGAGTGACTAAGTCATTTTGAGTATTATAAATGCCCAAATCAACTACAAAGGATCTATGAAGGGAGGCGCTGCCTCCAGAGAAAAAACTGATAAACAGAAGTATGTATAATATGGTTATACATACATACATACACGCCCATACACACACACATTTGTTTCTAATAACAGCAGTCTCTTGGGGGGGAGGCACAAGGGTGGGGGAAAATATAAAAAATACACTGCAGTGAATAAAAGAAAATGAAGAAGGAAGCATAGAAAGCACATTAGCTTTGAAAACAAGTAGTACTTGTAGTTATTTTTTGGTTTTAACTAAACAGTGTGAAATGTAAATTTATGGTTTTACAGTGAATCCACTTTTTAGGCTGTGCTGTATATATGAAAATGTTCTTTTTTTTTCTTTATGTATTTAAGTTCAAATACATAAAAAAGAAAAGAAAAAGAAAAAACTGTCACTAAGCTTCTACCTGAAACAAAGGCCTATTTTTTACCATCGGCATTCTTTCGATGATACTTTATGGCGGCCAATGTTGACAAGAACACTAAAGATGAAGACGAAGATTCAGCAGCTGGGTGGCACCATGGTTACAGTACTGGAATAGGTATCGGGAAGTCTGGAGTTCAAATGTGACCTCAGATGTTTACTAACAGTGCAACCTCTAACCTCTGTGCTTCGGTTCCTCATCGACAAAATGGAGAGGATAATAATGCCTAATTCCCTGGTTGATGCAGGGATCAAATGAGACATTTGTAATGCTCTCTACAGAAATCCTAGTTATTATTATTATTATCATGATTTCCCCAAGTAAATTGAAAAGGAACAAGGGAGGGGAGGCATGAATCATCTACTTTGTATTAAGTTCAGGGCAGTTTGGCCATTTTTCAGTTGTGCCTGACTCCTCATGAACCCATTTGGGTTTTCATGGCAGAACTATTAGAGTGGTTTCCCATTTCCTTCTTCAGCTCATTTTACGGATGAGGAAACATGAAGCAAATGAGGCTGAGTGACGTGCCCTGGGTCACACAGCAAATATATGTCTGGGGCCAGATTTGAACTCAGAAAGATGAGTCTCCCTGACTCTAGGCCCAGCACTGTATGTACCCACTGTGTCTTTTAGCTGCCCCTATTAGATGTTATCCATAAAGAATTATGCCAAAGAAACAGTGCAAAAGATATCATCTGAGAGATACACAACAGATAAAGGAAGTGAGTCCATCACAGTAAGAGCAAACGATAACTATCAGATACCTTTGTGCTCCACTGGTATCTATACGAACAAAAAAAATTTAGGGAAAGGCCCATAGGATTCACATACGGGGAACGTAACAGAAGAATAAAAATAAGAGTCATACAGGATGAGAAGGCTTGGAAAGACAATAATCTGAACTGTTGGAGAGAGTATCCACATTGCTGGATAAAGTATCCACAGATCCACATAAACATTCATGTTATTAAAAGGTTTGTCTTCCTCCACTGAAGCAATTGGGAACTATGCCCAAAAGGCTATAAAACTGTGCATACTCTTTGACCCAGCAATACCACTACTAAGTCTGCAACCCAAAGAGATCAAAGAAAAAGGAAATAAATATTTATAGCAGTTCTTTTTGTGGAGGCAAAGAATTCGAAATTGAAGGGATACTCACCAACTGGAGAACAAGCAAGCTATGGCATATGATTGTGATAAAGTACTATTGTACTACAAGAATTATTAAGGAGAGTGGTTTCAGAAAACACTTTGTAAATCTTTTTTTTTAATTTTTTTTATTATTTAATATATGTAGTTTTCAGCGTTGATTTTCACAGGAGTTTGAATTACAAAGTTTCTCCCCATTTCTACCCTCCCCCTCCCACTCCAAGATGGCGTATAATCTGGTTGTCCTGTTCCCCAGTCAGCCCTCCCTTTTGTCACCCCACTCCCCTCCCATCCCCTTTTCCCTTTCTTTCTTGTAGGGCAAGATAAATTTCTATGCCCCATTGCCTGTGTATCTTATTTTCTAGTTGCATGCAAAAACTTTTTTGTTTTTGTTTTTGAACATCTATTTTTTAAAACTTTAAATTCTCTCCCCTCTTCCCTTCCCATTCACCCTCCCTAAGAAGTCAAGCAATTTAACATGGGCCACATGCATATCATTATGTATAACCCTTCCACAACACTCATGTTGTGAAAGACTAACTATATTTTG
>CM053625.1:290911131-290963184 GCA_028646595.1 Phalanger gymnotis
TCCAAATCCTTTTTGAGCTCTTCCATGGCCTGAGACCAGTTCATGTTGTTCTTGGAGGCCTTTGTTGCAGGCTCTTTGACTTTGTTGACTTCTGGCTGTCTGTTTTGGTCTTCTTTGTCACCAAAGAAGGATTCCAGAGTCTGAGACTGAATCTGGGTAACACTTGGCAAATCTTATACAAAGTGAAGTGAGAACTGTAAGATCATTGTGCACAGTAATAGCAATGTTGTAATGATGATCAACTGTGAAAGACTTGACTACTCTGATCCATACAATGATCCAAGACAATTTCAAAGGACTCAGGATGAAAAAAAATGCTATCTACCTACAGAAAGACTGATGAACTCTGAATACAAAATGAAGTATAATCATTCCACTTTCTTAAATTTTGTTTGTAATATGGATAATATGTAAATATGTTTTATGTGATTTCACATGTATATCTGATATCATTTTGCTATCTTCTCAGTATTTGGAAGGAGAAATGGGAGGGAAGAGGAAAATTTGGAACTCAAAATTTTAAAAGAATGTTAAAAATTTTTTAAAAATTTAAAAGGACTGCTGGGGAAAGTTGAAATCAGTTTGGCAGAAATTAGGTTTAGACAAAAAATATACAACCTAAACATAAAAGATGACACCATTTTTTAAAAAAAAAGAAACAATAGAGATTGGGTACATTTCATAGTTATGACTAAAGAGAAAGTTCTTAATGAAAGAGGGATAAAACAATAATAACAAAAAAGAGACAATTCTGGCCAAATAAAATGCAAAATCTTTTGCACAAATTAAAATCAGTCACTTGGTAAGTATTTAGTAAACAAATACTATGTGCCCAATGCTATGCTAAGCAGTAGGGATAAAAAGAAAGGCAAAAAAAAAAAAATAGTCCCTGGTCTCTAGGTGTCCGAAGTTTGATGGGGGAGATAATTTGCAAGCAACTATGTATAAACAAGATGTAAGGAGGATAAACTGGAGAGAGTGTCAGAGAAAATGCACTAAGTTTAAGGTCTGCAAAAAGCAATCAATAAAAACAGAATTTGTAGAAGAATGCATCAAGTGTCATTACTAAAAGTCTGATATGCAAAATATGCAGGTGTAAGTAAGGAGGATTTTGTTATTCTTTTTAGATTGTAGTTTCAAGAATCCTAGATACAATTTCCCAGGATCCTGGCGGTAAACAATTCCTACTTTGACTAAGCAATGAGATATGGGGATGATGTACTGTAATATTTACTACCCTTGCGCTGAATGACGATATTGCTAAAGTTAATCCGTGATCTTAATGTTGACAAAATGCCTTCTTTGTCTGTTGCCCTATAAATCGAATGAGCGCTGATCAGTAAGCAGGGAACCCTTAGCTGAATCTGAATAAACAGGCTGGAATGCTGTGTGTGTGTGTGTGTGTGTGTGTGTGTGTATTTGCCTCAACTAGCCCCCACTGAGGTTTAGGGGACCTGTAGGAGTTGTAGCTCCTACTATATTCTCACCCTCCCCTGCAAAAAGAGTTTAGGGAAGCTGTAGGAGTTGGTTCTCCTGTTATCAGCAACCCCTTTGAGAAGACTAGACTAGAATAAAGGAAGCTTATTCAACCCCTTATTATGACTCCATTCCTGTCTTCCTGTCTACCTGAATCAAGAGGGAACTTGTGCTAGAACTCCTGCTAGCAGCCTTCCCATGTGTCTACCTGTGAATCAACAGGCAACTGACAAGAACATGTAACACCAAGAACCATTCTACAATAGGTAAATGGTCAAAGGATATGAACAATTTTCTAAAGAACCACAAACTGAAAATAACAACACGAGAACATTCTCCAAATTACTAATGGTAAAATAAATACAACTCTAAGGTTTCACCTTTCCCCATGTGAATTAGTAATAATGAAAAAAATGGGGAGACACAATGTTGGAAGAGCTGTGGAAGGACAAACACAGGGGGCCAGTCAAGACGATGAATATTAGAAAGAAGTACAGCCAAACTCTACCACACAATTCCCTTATCCCTAATCAAAAAATGTACCATTCTGAGTCTGGATCATGACATCTGAGGAAAAAAAAATCACAGTGAGTCATTCTCCCAGCCCAGATTGGTACAGGAAGATAGACAGGTCTGGCAGGCACTGGAAATGAAGTCTACTTAGGAACAGCCATGAAAGAGTTCCAGAATGCTGTGCACCAAGGAGGCAGAAAGAGAGACAGACAGAGACAGACAGAGTCTTTGAACCACAGCTAGAAACCTCAGATCTAGGACAGGTGCAGGGAAGGGTAAAGATGAGAAGCTCTCTTGCTCACTCTTCAGTTTCCAGTCACATATTCAGGGAATACTGAGGAGAGAACTTATACGTAGAGTTGTGGAATGTATCTAGGTTGTATCTAGACTAAAGAGGAGTTCCAGGCCCTAGACTACGTACTGAGCAAAGATTAAGGTCAAAAGCTCTCACTTGAGAAGGACAGTGGCATCTCAGTTCAAGCCTCCAGTCTGAAACCTGCCATGGAATAACCAGGACAGGATTTCTAGACCAAAAAGGAGCCTGCAGTTACCTGGAATTAACAGAGTTTTCCTGCTAACTGATAAGGGCTGAATCCAGCAGCACACCATGGAACAATAAAAACAGATTCATAGGGGTTCATAGGAGTCTTGGTCAAACCCAAACCCAGGTCAGGAATTTATAGAGCTGAGTTTACGAGGGCAACAATTAAAATTTGTCCTCAATTAGACTACTTTAGAACCACTACAAGTTTGTAGGTTGCCAGCCTGAATTATCCCTGAGATCCTGGAATAACATAACATGTATTACCCAAAGAAAGGAAGAGCTAGAATCTAGGGGATACAAGCTTAGCCCAGAAAGTCCCTTCAGAAGTGTGAAGAGCCTGGTCCTAACATAAAATACAAAGTGAGGAAGTAAGCTGTAAGAATGAGCAAATAAAAAAGAATCCCACCATAAAGAGTTATTACACTGACAGGCTCAAGACACAAACCCCTAAGAAGAGAATAACTCAAAAACTTCAACAAACAAAAATTTGAAAAAAAAAACAGCTTAGGCACAAATTCAATTAGAATTCCTGGAAGTTATGAAGCAAGAAGTTTTTCTCTTTTTTTCAATTTAAATTTTTTATATAAATGAAAACACTAGAGGAAATATTAGAAAGGAAATGACTGCTATAGAAGAAAGAATTGAAAAGAAAATTAACAGCCTAGCATAAGAGACATAAACCTTCATTGAAGCAACAAATTCCCTGAAAATTAGAATGGATGAAACAAAAGATTATGATTCCACGAGACAATAAAAATTTTTTAAAAGGTAAACTGAAAGTATAGAAGAAAATATAAGATATTTCAAAGCAAAAAACTGGAAACCAAATCAAGGAAATCTTTTTGGACTACTTGAAAAACATCACATAAAATAGAGCCTAGACATCATATTTTAAGAAATCATAAAATACACAGGTCTCTTCAAACCAGAAGGCAATGTGGAAATAGAAAGAGGCCTCTAGTCACTTTCTGTAAGAAATTCCAAAATGAAAATACCTAAGAGAATTACAGGTAAGTTCCTATTAGTGCGAATGATGAATCCTCTGAGGTGGTCAAACAATTTGAATTTACACAGGATATTTCTATTAGGCTGGAACAAATTATCATATTTTACATAATTATAACTTTGAATAGTGTGAATTTGAATATATATGACCATGTTAGGGGATTCTTTAGTTGCAATAAGCAAAGCCTAGCTATATATTCAAAATGCAGAGAATCCCAGGCAATCAAACAAAACACTACAAGCAGTCAGGAAAAAAAAATAATAGAAGAACCAAAAAATCACAGACAGTTCATATAAGATTTAGCAGTCACACCTAGTGAGAAGCAGAGCTTAGAATACAATATTTCAGAAGGCAAAGGCCATAGGCTTCCAACAAAAATAACTTACCTTGCAAAAGTAAGTATAATCTTTAGAGGGAGGAAAAAAATGGACCTTTAATGAAATATAGGATTTCCAAGCATTGCTGATGAAAAGACCAGAGCTGCATAGAAAGTGAAGTATAAACAAAGAAGTCAAGATAAAGTTTCTCTGGCAAAAGTCTGATATCTATGATATATAAGGTACTGATTTAAATATGTAAGAACAATTGCCATTACCCAATAGATAAATGGTAAAAGTATGAAGAGGAGTTCTCAGAAGAAATCCAAGTGATCAAGAGCTATAAGAAAAAAATGCTCCAAATCACTAATGATTAGAGAAATAATGATTAAAACAACTCCAAAGTTCTGACTCAAAACCATCAGGCTGGCAAACGTGACCAAAAAAGGAAAATGACAAATGTTGGAGGAACAACAGGAAAATAGGCACACAAATGCCCTAGCAGTGGAGATGTGAATTGACGAAGCCATTCTGGAATATAATCTGGAATTACTCTACCAAAAATCACTAAACTTTGCAGACCCTTTGACTTCAGGATAATACTATTAGAACAATATACCAAAGATACCAGGAAAAGAAGAAAAAGGCTTAGATGCCCAAAAACATTTATAGCAGGTCTTTTGTTATAGCGATGTCAAAGAAACAAAGAGAAGTCAATTTAAGAATGGCTGAAGGTATACTATATATGAATGTAATATGATGTTACTGTACCATAAGAATGATGAGACAGTTGTAGAGAAACCTAGGAATCTTTGTAAAAATTAATGCAGAGTGAACAGAACTTGAACATTTTAAACAATAACAACATTATAAAGAAAAACAACTGAAAAATTTGAGAACTCTGATCACTGCATAAGTGATCATAAAGATGAACTGAACAGAAAGAAGACTAATGTTGAAATATGGTACCCACCTCCAGACAGAGTGGGGATGGACTCAAGTTTCAGAATGACATAGATTTTCACTCAGTGTAAGGCCAATCTGTAAGTGAAAGATCTTTCCCACCCATTGAATAGGCCTCAGGTGTGGCCAACAAAGGGAGGCCTGATTAGAGGCAGGCCTATACCCTTTCACTAACTAGGTTTGAGGCTCCAGGTCCCACACCCTTTTGCTAAGTAGGCTCTGGGCCCTCAGGGCCCTCAGGGCCCTGAACTGGGTATAAAAGCTCTGAGGTGGGCATTTTGCCTTTGGGGGCACACTCACTGAAAGAGTGTTGGTGACAAGACTCTGGGTAAGCTGTTGAAGCAAAGGCACCCTGCCCCTCTTTGAAAATCCAGATGTTGGTGCTTCTCTTTTTGGTAACTGTGTATTTGATGTCTTGATCAGACAAAGCCTGTCTGTTTGTAATTTCTCTTTGTATTTGCTCTGAAGTTCAGGGTGCTGGCTTTTCCCTCTGAACTAAGTGAATGATATATGTATGTTTAACTAAAGTAAGATTGTTAACCCCTTAAAGTTGCTTTCCTTAGAAAAGCAGATCAAAGGACCTGTGCTAGCAGCCCTTCTGTGTGCTTTTGTTGTTGGTCTTTCACCCCCACAATAACTGCTAATAACGTTGTTACACTCAGCCAATGTGGGAATTTGTTTTGATTAACTACAAATATTTTTGACAAGGTTTGTGTTTGTTTTTTCCCATTTTTTTCAACGGGGGTGGAAAGTTGGAAAGAGTGCTAATAAAATGATTGCTTAAAAAAATGAGTAAAATGAAAGCAAGACGAAAACAAACAAGCAAGACAGTGCTTAATGTTACAAGGTGAAAATGTTACATACCAAAAAGGAAAAGTAAGTTATATTTAAGAAAAATTCAGTTTCATGTTTAATCCTCTTGCTCTATTCTACTCTGTATACAGAAAGGCTAATTTTATTTGTGCGATAAATTTAGAATTTGAAAAATAAAATTATAAGACAAAGGCCACAAATAAACATATTTTTAATTTGAATTTTAAAAAGATATAAGGAAGTCCTAAAATATAGCTGAGTTGCAATTACTGCAAGTTCAAACGATGCAAAATTTGATTTAATGTGGAAAAAAAAGTGTGTGCCAGTAAGGCAAAATGGGCTTAGTTTAACGCTTGAGGAGTTTGTCTTTTGTTTATGGTGAAAGTACTTTCACCTGTTAAACGCTAAGCCCCAGGCCCAAAGCCCTATCAGGTGTGAAACCCCTGTAGGCGTAGATTAAAGACTTAAAAGGGGCCAATTCGGGAACCAATGGGTCTCTGGACTCTGGTCTCTAGTCGTTGACTTGAGAACGCCAGAGGCTTGGCTGCGAGGAGAGGCGACAAAACTATAGCTGGAAAAAATCCGAAGCAGAGCCGACCCCTGTGTGGACCCAGGAGTTCGAGTAGTGAATATGATTTACGCCATCTTATTTTTTTGTGGCCTCCTGGCTACTCTTGTGAGGCGGGCCTACTGGGCCTGGAGGCTTGTGTTCACAATACTGGAATGGAGAGTTTGGTTCGCTAATTTGTTGCTCTGGGCCCTGAATAAATTTTTTGATGCCTTCTGCTTGGAGAATTCTGTATACCCAACGATTTCGAACCATTCTGATATTTATATGATCCTTTTTGAGATCATAAATTCGGCCTTCCTACTACATTGTGATACCAGGTCATGTCTGATGAAAGCCAAAATTCGAGTAATGCAAAGAATGTTTTAATCTTCACATGCCTATTATCACATGTGGATGTGATGTGCTGCTGCTATATACTACATTACAGATCTTTGTGTTAATTTTTTAAGGGCCCTTAAGAAAATAGAAAAAAGAAAGAATATTTCAGATGGAAACACTGATTGTGACAAAAAGAAGAGGTCTTTTTATTATATTGGAACCAAAATTTGAAGTAGTTGAATGGCATGAATATGGTCATAGCAATTCTATTATAGGACCAGATACCAGCATACCTGAACCTATAGTATGGAAATAGTATAAAAGATGCAGATGAAAAAAGAAAAATGCAAAGTTACACGAGCTTATTGTAGTTTGCAAACAATTACAACGAACAGAAGTGTTTTGAAGAAAAGAAATAGTGTCTTTTAGCTGTTATGAACTTAATATTGCAATAAAAAACTCATTCCTCTTAGCACAGCAGCCTTTCAGACAAAAGTTTCAAGTTGCTTTTTTTTAAGACACTGAAAGAAAATGGAAATGAAATGACTAGTGAAGAAGCTTTTACTGCAGCTTTTACTGGTTCAGTCATTTTAAAAATAAAGTACAATTGCATAAAGTTAAAATTAT
This sequence comes from Phalanger gymnotis, assembly GCA_028646595.1. NCBI lineage: Eukaryota > Metazoa > Chordata > Mammalia > Diprotodontia > Phalangeridae > Phalanger > Phalanger gymnotis. The sequence continues at coordinate 290,918,280 of CM053625.1, forward strand.
TGGAGAAGTAGACATTGTGGATGATGTCTTTTATTTTTGTCTGGATTTAAGTGAGGAAGAGTTGCACAAAGTCATTGGCCTCACTCTCTCCTCCACAGTCATCACAGTCCAGTGCCAGAACAGAATCAAGACAACTGGTAATACCTTAAGATGCAGTGCATGACCTTGGCATCTTCAATTTCCAACCAAACTCAAAAAAAAAAAAAAAAGTCCTCCACGGTGCCTGCTTCATCTGCCTTCATGACCATTGTAACAAATTGTTCTCATCTGCCCATTCCACCAAGGAAAGTCTTCACATGCTTAGGTTAGACATCCCACTAACTCAGCAATGGGTTTGAGACCCCTCAGTTACCATCAACCTGGGTTAGCCAGTCTGCCAAAATGTTTTATCAGGGTCTGGCCACTGCACAGGCTACAGTTTCTTGGAGCCACAGAGTTAGGTGGAACAGGTGGACAAGGGCTTGGCAGCCCTCACACCAGAGATACTACTGTTTCCTAAACATACCCTACACCCCTATTAAATGTCCTAGGGTGTTGAAGGAATAACTGAATAAGGTGGAAACACTGATCAACAAAATTATAATGTGGATAAAACAGGCTTATATAGTAGAAAAAGATAACTTTTCTACAACTTACATTTTTTAAAAAGAAAAAACTCAAACCTGTATTTATAGTGTCCAAGGATCACTTGATTTTTTTGTTGGGAGATAATACAGAAGGTAAAACTAATACTTGGCATCTTCGATAGTCCAAGGGCTATGACCATGGTCCTCCTGGCAGTTCTTTGGTGGACAAATAAGAAAGCACAGGTGACTAAAGCTGCTTTTAAAAGCTGGTTTTCAAGTTATTTAGCCCAGCTGCTGAAAAATATTTCAAGGACAAGATCCCTAAGAGCATTTCTGATTTTAGGTAATGCCCCACATCATCCAGCAAGGTGGAACAGTGGATATAGCACTGGCCTAGAGTCAGGAAGATCTAAGTTCAAATCCATCTACTTACTAGCTGTGAGACCCTGGGGAAGTCACATAACCCTTCTTGGCTTCAGTTTCCTCATTTGTAAAATGAGCTAGAGAAGGCAATGGCAAACCACTCCAGTATCTTTGCAGGACCCTAAATAAGGTCACAAAGAGTCAGACAGGACTGAATCACCTAAACAACAACAGGTCATGCAATTATACTTGGTTCATTGTATGACACATGAGCAAACAAATTTACTGATATGGATGAAGCTTTCTCCACCCACTAATGTATATAGGAAGATTTAAAAGACCAACAGTTCAACATATAATGCTAAAGTATTTTGGACAACAATAACAACATTCTTATAATGTCATCAGGAGGCTTAACTTTAGGTATGATGTTCAGCATTTTTTTTATTTTTGTTTCTATAACTACTCTATTACTTTGTAACAAATTTTAATCAGAAAGACATCTCATACTTTGCTATTATATAAACAGATAAAAAACTTATTTTTGAAAATTCCAATTATATATTTCCACTGGGCTAGAACAAATTACCATATTTTGCATATAATTATAACTTCAAATAGTGCAAATTCAAATACTACAACTACTTTAATGAATTTCCTTATCCTCATTAATCAAGACCTAGCAGTATTTATAAATAAAAGCTTTCCATAATTTGTCATAAAAATACACATAATTCAGTCAAAATTACTATGCTCAGGAAGGGAGCATGAAACAGTGAAAAGAGTACCAGACAAGAAGTCAGAAAAAAAAGCTGACCTCTGTCTCAGTTTGCTTCATGAAAATAAGAACTGAACCCAGGAAAGCTAACAAAGTCACTAAATGAGACATAGATAGGAAGAAAAGAGGGCCCAGCACAGAAACTCAGGGACACCCAAAGTTAGAGAAGGTGACTAGGATGAAAATCCAGAAAGAAAAAAAGAGATTAGATAAGATGATTTTTAGGGTTACAATCAGATCAAAAATTTTACACACTGAGATTCCAGGTCAGATATCCTATAGTCTACATTGAAAAATTCTTTTGAGTTTTAACGGTCTATATCAGTCAATTTTAATCTCTCACTATATTGGGCTTTAAAACAAACACAAAGCTAAAATATACTCAAAACCTTTCTGATTATATAACATAAGGGACTTTGATCTAAAAGCTGCAACTTCTTTCACTAAGTCTTGACTGGATGCAGAAATCAGTAGATTCTGCCTCAAATAGTTTGTTTTAAATATAACAAATATATTAATATATCATATTAATAAGTATAATAAATATTCTTTAACACTCAAATTAATGTAAAGAAAAGTTTCCTTAAGCATTATCATTATCTACAGTTGGAGTAGGGAAACTCACAAGATAGTCAGTTATCCCTCACATCACTCATATGTCTTCTGCCATTATCTCTTTCTTCATCCCTGTTTCACACGATAAAGTGGCCCTTATCCTCACCAGTGCAAACCCTTCTACCGGCACAGGCAATCTCATTCCATCTCCTCTTCTCCAGCAGAATTTTCCCTTGATCACCCCTACTCTCTCACTAATCTTCAATATCTCCCTGTCTACTGGCTGCTTTGCTACTGCCTACAACTATGCCTGTGTCTCCCCCATGCTCAAAAAACCCTTTCTTGGTCCATCTATCCCCACTGATGATAGTCCCATATTTCTCCTCTCTTTTGCAGCTAAACTCCGTGAGAAGGCAAGTATAATAGCTGTCTCTATTTCTTTCCACTCAATTCTTTGCAGTTTGGCTTCCAGCCGAATCATTCAACTCAAACTGCTCTCTCTAAAGTTACTATGATCTCTTAATTCCTAAATCTAATGAACTTTTCTCAGTCCTCATCCTTCTTGACCACTCTGCAACCTCTGACACTGTCAATCACCTTCTTCCTGACACTCTAGGTTTTCACAACACTGTTCATCTGGGTTCTCTTAGGTGGCATAGTAGATAAGAGTTCTAGGCCTGAAAACAGGAAGACCTGAGTACAAATCTGGCCTAAGATACTTACTAGGCAGGTAACTTTACCTCTCCCTCTGTTTCTTCAGCTGTAAAATGGGGATAACAATAGCACCTACCTCCCATGGTTGCTATAAGGATCAAATGAGAGAATACATTTAAAGCAGTAGCACAGTACCTAGCATGTAGTCAGTACTTAATAAATGCCTGTTTCCTTCTTTCCTTACTTCCCTCCTGTCAAACCACTTGTTCTCTGCCTCTTGTGCTCCATCTTTGTCCAGGTCATGCCTGTTTACTGTGGGGGTCCCCTAAGGCTCTTTCCTGGGCCCTCTTCTCTTTTATCTCCATATACAATTTTTCTGGATGATTTTATTCATGACTATGGTTTTAATTATCATTTCTATGGAGATGACTCAAATGTAAACTTATCTAAGCTGACACCCATCCTCCAAATTAGGTATCTCTAACTGGATATATCATAGATATCTTAAACTTTGCATGTGCAAATTGAACTCATTATCCTTCCCTCAAACCCTGCTTTCTTAGTAACTTCCCTATTTCCTACTGAGGGTCCCACCATCCTCCCAGTCTCACTAGGGGTCATTCTCTACTCCTCACTGTCTAATCAGCTATCAAGTCCTTTCTCCTACCCTCCTAACATCTCTCCCACACATCCCCTTCTGTCCTCTAATAATGTAAGGACCCTAGAGCAGACCTTTATCACCTCATGCTGGAGTATGAAACAGCCTGCTAGTTGGTCTTGTGAAATTGAAAACTGATTTTTTATTCTATTTCATTAAGACTTAATCAAACTAGACTTAATATTCCCCTTGCTGGTAGGTTTTACTCAGGTAATCTCAGGTCACTGTCTCACAATTCTCATGTTGCAATTAGTACCTCCACCCTTGTACTGAAACTCTACCTCTGTAACTTCACCTACCACCCACATTTCAATGCTTAACCTAAAAGTCAAGCTGATTTAATAAAAGCTGCTACACTCTAATCTCATCTTTTGCAGACTGACCCCATCCCCTGAGGACTACTTCCAGGCCAAAAACTAATCTCATCTCCCAAGGGTGCTGTAGTGGGAAGGAGATGAAATGATACCCAACCTTCTCACTGAAGTGTGGGGCCATTTTACCTTTGTCTGGTGACCCGAATCACAGGTCTTCTTTGTGAAGTTTCAGAAGGTGAGGTCTAAATAATCCTAATAGCAAACTGATGTCAGAAGGTTGTTGTTGTTTTTAAACTTTATTGTTTTTTTAAACTTTCTGGCCAATCAGAAGAAGATACACCTATGCTGCTTGAGATTTTACTCTGCCATCATGTTAATTTGGGCAGCTGGGTACACAGTGCTAACCTGGAGTCAGGGAGGCATGAGTTCAAATCCCACCTCAGAAACTTACTAGCTGTGTGACTCTCGACTCTCTGTTTGCCTCAGTTTCCTTCTTTGTAAAATGAGCTGGAGAAGAAAATGGCAAACCATTCCAGCATCTTTGCCAAGAAAAAAAAAAGTCACAAAGAATCAGACATGACTAAAAAGACTAAACAACAAGGTCTTATGAGGCAGCTAGGTGGCTCAATGGATATCTCACAGGGCCTGGAGTCAGGAAGACCTAAGTTCAAATCCAGCCTAAAGCTACTAGCTATGTGACCACAGCCAATTCATTTAACCTTTATTTGCTTTAATCATTATGTTGTGCCCTGTCCCCCCCCCAGTTTCTCCATCTTGCCCCAGCTCACCCCACTGTTTGTGCTCCCATCTCCATGGACCCCACTGTTTGTACTCCCACCTCCACGGACCCCACTGTTTGTGTTCCCTTCTCCACGGAAATAATTCTGCCTCAGCTTGTCCCACTGTTTGTGTTCCCATCTCCACAGAAATCAATTTGTGTTCTTTCCCTTTAAGTACCTGACCCTACCCCTGCTCGGGGCTGTTCAATTTGAGTCTTTACTCTGAACAGTCGCGCGCTTGAATAAATCCACATCAAAATTTATATCTGGATCTCACTTGCTTTTTTCAGCACAACAATTAGAGAAGGAAATGACAAACTACTCTAGTATCCTTGCCAAGAAAACTCTAGGGACAGTATGATCCACAGGTAACAAAGAGTCAAACATGATTAGCATCAACAATAACAATTTGTTAAAGACCCTGCCCTCCCTCTTTGATTACTGAGGAGTCACTGACTTCATTTGTTGGCTACTTTTATGTGTAATAAATGGATCATGCTTGGATCTTTGGTGCCTTTGTTATTTCCATCACCATAGTCACTCTTCACTGCAATCCATCCCCTACTTGGCTGTTAAAATGATCTTCCTAAAACATGTATCGGACCATATCACTCCCTCCCAACTTAAACTCCAATGGTTCCCTATTACTTTCAGTATCAAATGTAAAATCCTGTTTGGCTTTTATAGCTTTTCATAATCTGGCCTCTACGATCTGTGGTCCAGTGACACTGTCCTTGCTGATCCATCTCCCAGATATGGGCATTTTTACTGGCTGTCTCCTATGCCTAGAATGCTCACTCTCCCACCTCAGCTCAGCCTCCTGGCTTCCATCAAGTCTCAGCTAAGGTCTCACTTTCTACAAGAAGCATTTCCCAGTTCTCTTCAACCTTAGTGCCTTCCCATTAAGACTACTCCGGATCTTGTACATTTCATTTATACATGTTGGTTTGCATGTTGTCTTTTGTTAGAATGTGAGCTCCTTGAGGGCAGGACCTGTTCTTTGCCTTTTTTTATATTTCCAGGGCTTAGCCCAGTGCCTATCAATGTTTAATAATTGCTAGCTGACTTAGTGACCAGATAAATGTAAATCAACAACCTGAATGAACAACAACATGAAGTATCCTAAGAAATCCTCCCTCCCTACATTCTCACTTCATCAGCTCCCAGGTTTAATTATCATCTCTATGCAGAGGTCTCACAAAAATATACAGGGTAACACAAAAATCTTAGTGTGCTTTTTAGCTTTAATAACTTAAGAAGTATAAATGCTACACCTTACCAAAAAAATGACATCTGAGGGGGGCAGACCTAAGATGGTGGGGTAAGTCACCCAACTGAACTCTCCCAAAATTTCCCTCCAAACAATTTCAAAATAACTCATCAAATCAAATTTTGGAGGAGCAGAGCCAATGAAAGGTCAAATATAGACAGAGGGCACAAGGTGAGTTGAATATGAAGGGATGATATCTAAAAAAATAAAATCAAATTAAGGGATGAGAGAGGAATATATTGAGAGAAGGAGAAAGGGAGAGATAAAATAGGGTAAATTATCTCAATAAAAGTGACAAGAAAAAATCAGTTCTGTTGGGAGGGAAGAGGGGGCAGGTGAGAGGGAATGAGTGAATCTTGCTCGTATCAGATTTGACCTGAGGAGGGAATAACATACACACTCAATTGGGTATCTTACCCCACAGGAAAGAAGGAGGAAGGAGTTAAGAAAGGAGGGTGGATAGGGGGAGGAGGTAATCAAAAGCAAACACTTTTGAAAAGGGACAGAGTCAAGGGAGAAAATTGCATAAAGGGGGATAGGATAGGAAGGAGCAAAATATAGTTAGTCTTTCACAACATGAGTATCGTGGAAGAGTTTTGCATGATACACATGTGGCCTATGTTGAATTGCTTGCCTTCTTAGGGTGGGTGGGTAGGGAAGAGGGGAGAGAATTTGGAACTCAAAGTTTTACAAGAAGACATTCAAAAATAAAAGGTTTTTGCATGCAACTAGGAAATAAGATATACAGACAATGGGGTATAAACACCTATCTTGCCCTACAAGAAAGTAAGGAAAAAGGGGATGGGGGAAGTGGGGTGACAGAAGGGATGGTTGACTGGGGAACAGGGCAATCAGAATATATGCCATCTTGGAGTGGGAGGGAGGGTAGAAATGGGGAGAAAATTTGTAATTCGAACTCGTGAAAATTAATGCTGAAAACTAAATATATTAAATAAATACATAATGATTAAAAAAGAATTCTTGGAAATATTAAAGAAAGAGATGAGGAAAATTTGGGAAAGAAATGAGTGATACAAGAAAATTATGAAAAGAGAATTGACAGGGCAGAGAATTCTGGGAAGATGGTGGAGAAGATCAGAAAATTCCAGGCTCACCAAATCTCCCCCACAAAAAAAAGACAAAACATCACCTCAAAGTGAACACTGACAGGCAGAATTAAATAAAAGTAAAGGTAAAATAGTTGTGCTCCTAAGACAACCTGAGAGGACCTCAGGAAAGACCCTACTTTCAGCAGCAGAGGTTCTGCCCAAGTGAAGTGCAAACACTTTCATCTAGACTCCCCAGAATTTAAAAATAACAAGCCCTGGGGGCTGCTGGGTCAGAGGCAGGCTCAGGAACTTTCACCTCATAGACAGTGTGGGGGTCAGTTAGCAGAGTAAGAGAAGAATGAAGGACACCATACTAAAGAGAACCATAAAAAGTTAAACATGAAAGAGTAATCCTAACAAACTCAATAAAGTTAAACTGTTTATATTGTTTAATGGGAAGATGATACATGGAACTCCTAAGAACTTTATCATCATTGGGCAGTTAAAAGATGTCTCCATAAACAGAGGGCATGAATGTGAGTTGATTATGTTGGGATAATTTAACAAAAGGTGGGGGGTGAGGGGTAAGAAAAAGGGATGAACTGGGAGGAGAGGTAAAGGAGAAGTAGAATGGGGAAATTTTTCTCACATAAAGGAGGCACATAGAGCCTTTATATTGGAGGAGAAAGGGGGGCAATGTTTGAACCTCACTCTCATTGTTCAAAGAGAGAAGAAAAAAAATACACACAGACACACAAAAACACTCAATTGTTTATAGAAATGTAACTTACCCAATAGGTAAATAAGAGAAAAAAAGGATAAGAGATATAAAGGGGAGGAAAGGGGAAGGGGGGGAGGAGTGATCAAAAAGAGGATGGATTAAGGCAATGGTAGGAAGTAAAACAGACTTTTGAGGAGGGACAGAGTAAAGAGAAGGATAAACAGAAGGAAATAGGATGGAGGAAATACACAGTAATCACTGTGAATGTAAATGAGATGAGCTTATCCGTAAAATGGAAGCAGAGAGCAGAGTGGATTAGAAACCAGGGTCCAATAATATGCTGTTTACAAAAGACACCCTTGAAATGGAAAGATTCACACACAGTTAAATAAAGGGCTGGAGCAAAGTAGCAATCAGGATCTCAGACAAAGTAAAAGTAAAGCCAGGCTTAATTAAAAAAGATGATCAAGGAAACTACATTTTACTAAAAGGTACCATAGACAAAGAAATAATATCAAAAAAAAATTTACAGCAAGTTTCTCTGACAAAGGCCACATTTCTCCAATATAGGGAACTGACTCAAATTTATAAAATAAAAGCCATTCCCCAATTGATAAATGGTCAAAGGATATGAAAAGGCAGTTTTCAGAAGAAGATATCAAAGCTATCCATAGTCATGAAAAAATGCTCTTAAACCACTATTAATTGGATAAATATCATTAAAACAACTTTGTGGTACCACCCCACACCTATGAAAAATGACAGATTCTGAAGTGAAGGAGGGAAAATAGTTACACTACTAAATTGTTGGTGGAGTTGTGAACTGGTCCAACCACCTGGAGAACAATTGGGAACTATGCCCAAAGGGCTATAAAATGGTGCATACTCTTTGACTCAGCAATAGGTATAGCAATTAGGTCTATGTCTCTACCCCAAAGAGATCAAAGAAAAAGGAAAAGGACTTATATGTGTGTGTATATATTAGAAATCAAGGGGATGTCCATCAATTGGAGAATAGCTAAACAAATTGTGGTATATGATTGTGATGTGCTATAAGAAATGACAAGGGGAATGATTTCAGAAAAACATAGGAAGACCTACATGAACTGGTACAAAATAATCAAAACCAGGAGATCATTTTACACAGTAACAACAATATTGTAATGATGATCAACCATGAAAGACTTAGCTACTTAGATCAATACAATGATCCAAGATAATTTTAATGCAAACTACTATCCCCCTCCAGAGAACAAACTGATGAACTCTAAGCACAAATTGGAATATAGTTTTCCCACTTTATTTTTCTTACTTTTTTATGATATGACTAATATGAAAATATATTTCACACGGCTTCATATATACATATGATATCACGTGCTTGCTTTCTCAATGCGCAAGGGAGGGCTGCGATGGAGAGAATTTGGAACTCAAAAAAAAAATTTTGAAACTGTTAAAAAATAAAAAACTTGGCCACTCTGATCAATACAATGGTCCAAGGTAATTACAAAGGATTCATGATGACTGCAGCCATGAAATTATAAGATGCTTGCTCCTTGGAAGGAAAGCTATGGTAAATCTGGATGGCATACTAAAAAAGTAGGAACATCACCTTACCCACAAAGGTCTATATAAGTCAAAACGATGGTTTTTCCAATAGCAATGTATGGCTGTCAGAGTTGGACTATAAGGAAAGCTGAGCACCTATAGATACAACACTTTCAAATTATGGTGCTAGAGAAGGCTTGAGAGTCCCTTGGACAGCAAGGAGATCAAATCAGGCAATATTTAAATTAATTCAGACTATTCATTGGAAGGACAAATACGAAAGCTGAAGCTTAAATACTTTGGCCACATAATGAGAAGATAGGATTCATTTAAAAAAAGACCCTAATGTTGGGAAAGATTGTAGACAAAAGGAAAAAGTGATGGCAGAGGATGAGATGAATACTGTCATGGAAACAACGAACATGAGCTTGAACAGACACTGGGAGATAGTGAAGAATAGAAGGGCCCAGCATGCACAGTCCATGGAATCACAAAGAGTCAGACATGACTGAACAACTGAACAACAACTGTACCTTAGAGTCTTAGCATCGCTGTCACTGAGAACTCATGTCACTTGCCTGGGGTCTCACACACACACACACAGGCACGCACGCGTGACAGGTGGGAATTTGACCCAAGCTTCCTGAAGCCAAGGCCAGCTCTCTCTCTGCTCTGAACCTTTGCCTCTTAGAAAATGCATACATGGTTAAATGCAGGGGCTAATCCCAGGGTCATGCCCTACTGGAGACTTGTATCCTTAACAAAGGTTTTGTTTAATCAAAATGAATTCTGTTCATTCTGCTTATATTATTGAAGGGTTTTGTTTGTTTTTAAACTTTAAGCAGGGATTCTGTCATAGCGGAAGCATTATTTGTTATTCTCACTTGAAAATTAGAAAGGTTGATGGACTTGGTGGTTCATATGTATAGTCCCTGCTACTGGGAAGGCTGAGGTTAGTAGACTGCTTCAGTTTGGGAATTATGAGCTGTAGAAAGGCTAATGTACCAAGTCTGGCATGAATATGCTGAATCTCTGGGGTTTTGAGAGGGAAGATCAGCTACTTAGAGAGTACCTAACCTGCTTGGGTTGGAAACAGAGTAGGTCAAAGCCTCCCTCCTGACTGATCAGTGGGGTTTGGCCTCTCTCTGAGTAGCTACTCTTCTTCCAGACTGCACGAGATAGAGAGACCAAGTCTTCCCCCTCCCCCCACAAAAAAATGGGGAAAGAAGAAAAACTTAGAAAGGTCAGAAGATCATAAATTCAGAACTAGAAAGCACTTTAGAGTCTACTGAGTCCAACCCTCTCATTTTGCAGATGAGAAAACTGAGGCATAGAGAAAAGAAAGATTTAATGTCCACAAAGAGATAATCTTTCCATCATAACCCTACCTTGACCAGGTAATACCTAAAGAAATAATAAGTGACATTGTTAGAGTGCTTTCAGATTTGCAAAGCTTAACACAAACTATCTTCTTTTATGGTCACACCAGTCCTGTGAGGTAGTTACTGTAATTATCACTGTCCTCATTTTGTAGATGATTTGCCATGAGTTTAAAAGCTAGCAAATGTTAGAGGTGAGATTTATATTCAGGTTTTCTGAATTCAACTCCAGCTCCCTATTTACTTCAAATTAGAAATGTGGTCTTTTTTGTTTATTTACCTGATTTATTTTTATGTATCTCTTTTCAAAAACAAAGACTTAAAAATCTTTTAAAAATTCTTATCTTTTATGAATCTATCTGATCTCTTCTCTCCCCTATTCAGGGAGCCATTCTTTGTAAGAAAAAACAGAAAAAGGAAAACAAAACAGTCTAGTAAAACTAATATTATCAATCAAGTATGACAACATATGTAGTATTTCACATCCATAGAACCTCACTTCTGCAAGAGAGAAAGAGTAATATATTTTTGTGTCTCTTCACAGTGCACATAACCTTGTGAGTATTTCCAGGGAAATACTAATTTCAGATAGCCATCATTATTTTGATTATCAGCTACTCATTAGTTTAAGAATTCACATTTGTCTTTTTTTCTCATTCTTATTCTTAAATAGAATTGTTATTTCAGGATTATATTGGAACTCGTTCAACCAGAACAGTGACTGAAGAAGTAGCCAGTCTGGCATCAGTTTTGGAATCTGATGTTGCGTAGTTTTACAAAATATTATTGCCTCAACATTCTATAGCACAGAGAATTTAAATGCAGTCTGGCAATACATCAAAAGATACTGCATGTGAGCAAACTATTTCCTGCTTTTGCCTAGTCATTTCTTGGAATACTGTCTTTCTCTTAAGTAACTTATGTAGATATTTTAGTCAAGGTTTATTTATTTTCCAAAAGACATTTTAAAAGCTCTGTATAATGTGTTCCTAATTGTGGGTAATGCACTTAAGTAGTACTTTCTATTACTTATTTTTCGACAGAGAGATCCATCTTGTTTCCTGGGACTAGTTTTCTGTGGAGAATATTTTAAAGGGAGGTTTTTAATTCTTTCTGAGCTTGGAGCTACACAGCCAAAGTGATAAAGGATTTATGTAGTTGTCTACACAATTCAGGCAACCAGAAAAGCCCCCCTTATGGAAGTATCTGACTCATTTATTGTAGAGTTTCTAAAGTACAGCTAACATAATTATAGGGCAGAGGCAACTATCTATTTAGCTTCAGAAGATCTTGGCTCCAGTCCTGGCCTTGCCACTACCCTAGCTGTTTGACCTTTAGCAAGTCTTCTAGCCTCCCTGAAATTCAACTTCCACTGGCTGCTTCATCAAATTGTAAGAATTAAATGAAATAATGTATGAGAAATCATATACAAATGTTAACTATTTTATTAATCTTCCATAAATTCTGATTTTAATGCTTTACTGTGGTATGGCAGTAACTTGGAGTCGCTTCTTCCAGAGATTTTTGGGCAGAATTCCAACTCTTACAGATTGGGAAGGTGGTAGTAGTGCTGCATAGGGGCAAAACAAGGATGTCTATTATCTATTATCTATTACTCAACATTGCATTAGAAATGCTAGTTATAGTAATAAGAGAAGAAAAAGAAATTGAAGAAATTAGAACAGGCAATGAGGAAACAAAGCTATCACTCTTTGCAGATGAAATGAAGGTATGCTTAGAGAATCCCAGAGAACCAACTAAAAACCTAGTTGAAACAATTAACAACTTCAGCAGAGTTGCAGGATACAAAATAAACCCACATAAATCATCATCATTTCTTTATATTACCAACTGATTCCAGCAGAAAGAGAAAGAAATTCCATTTAAAATAACTTCAGACAATATAAAATACTTGGGACTTTACTTGCCAAGATAAACCTAGGAACTATATGAACACAATTACAAACAAATAAAGACAGAGCTAAACAATTAGAGAAATATTAATTGCTCATGGGTAGGCCGAGCCAATATAATAAAAATTGCAATTCTATCTAAATTATCTGTTCAGGGCTATACCAAACTACCAACAAACATTTCATAGAGTTAGCTAGAAAAAAATAATAACAAAATTCATCTGGAAGAACAAAGGTTCAAGAATATTAAGGGATTCAATGGGGGGAAAAATGTGAAGGAAGATGATATTTCAGTAGCAGATCTCAAACTGTATTACAAGTCATCAAAACAATCTAGTACTGGCTCAGAAACAGAGTGGCAGATCAGTGAAATAGATTAGATATATAATACACAGTAGTAAATTACCACAGTAGTCTTGTGTTTCATAATCCCAAAGATCCAAACTTTTGGAACAAGAACCCAACATCTGACAAAAGGCTTCAAATGATTAATAGGTATCTCTTTCTTTCTCAATGGATGTAAAAAGGAGTTTAGGACTTGATTTCTTTTGGTCTTAAAGCAAGCTAGAACAAACTGTGAGAAGCCTTAAATCCCAGGTACACAACCTGATAATAAACTTGCCACAGCCAGAGAAAAGAATAATGAAATCTCTAAGTTAGAAGGAACCTCAAAGATCATCTTAACAATTTCTAACTGAATAGAAACCCCCTCCACAATACCTGATGTGATCATTCAAACTTTGCTCAAAGATCTAAAAGAGTTAGCCCTTCAACTTCTAGACAGCTATTTTTTGGCAAGAAAAAAAATTATTTAATAAAAAAAAATCTCTGGCCAAAGAATAGCTCTGGAGAAAGGCAAACAATAAGGCAGAGGTCTCTAAAATGGTCCCATTTGAAAAACGATGAATGAAAAGTATTTTTATAATGAAGAGAAGACTTAGGGGGAACCTAAGCTGTCTTCCAATAGCTAGTCTAAATTGTTATATTGAAGAGGAATTACATTACTACTACTTGGCCTCAGAAGGGATAAAATGATGAGTGGAAGTTAAGCTCTATGTAAGGGAAGATTTCTTAATAATAAGAGTTGTCTCAAAATAAAATTAGTTTCTTACGGAGGGAGACGTTTTCCTAACACTGGAAGTTTTCTCATGGGGTGGGATGAACATTTCTCTGGGTTTTTGTAAGAATATGCTGAACTAGATGATTCTCTAAGGCCTTTTACAATTCAGATTCTGTGTCAATGACAATATATTATAGCTAACTCTCACACAACCAACAGATGTCCCCAGGTTTTCAAAGTTAGCATGAAAGTATGGATCCACAGAGGCACAGCTATTCTAAATTCCAACATGTGCTGATCAAGTCATGTTTAGCATCTTCCAAAGGCAAGGCTATATCAGGGAGTTAAAAAAAAAACTAACAAATGACCCATCCGCTTACCACCCCTCCCACTGACCCCCCAAAAACTCAAATGGTGTCACCTCTTATAATTTGGTCAGGGGAGCAGTATCAAAGTAAAAGAAGACACTTCTGTAGAATAAGAAATTGAAAGATTGACCCTAAAGTACCAGGGTTTGTTTTTTTTTTTATTCTTATGGATTCATCTATAGCCCCTTGAATGAAAGAAAAAAAAACCAATTCTGAATTTGCAAGTGCATTCATATTATATTCCAGAACACTTTATTGTTTTCACAGCTGTTTTAAGATTTCCTTTCACGGCTGAGATATAAGTTACTGTTCTATTTACTAAAGACAGGCTTCTTCATGATTTAGAATAAACAGATCTGTCACAACTATCCTCCATAGAAAGAAATTCCCCCTAAATTTTTTTACTATAGGATGTGGAAGCCATGATCATGTCTCCTGGAACAGCTTTCACCTCCAACCAATTAAAAGTTGGCTAGAAAGGAATTGATTTTTTTTTTAATAATTCATTACAATGACAGCTTTTTAAAGTGAAAAGTCTATTCCACCTCAAAAGTCTGATGTGGACAACATAACTACTTTTATAATCCAACCCTTGCTCTCATCTTTAAAACAGTGGTAATTTTGTCTTTTGGAAAAATTAAACTCTTTGCACTGCAAACATCATGTAAAAGTTCTTAAAGCTATCATGGAGGAAATTCATCAGTTCTCCACTTTTCATTCACATTTCTTCATTACTTTTTTTTCCATCAAAGAGAACTTCTCAGGAACTCACTACTTGAATTTAGTCTTTGAAATTAATAAATAATTAGTCTCTGTGCTTATGAAATTTTGAGTTTCCTTTGTCCATTAGCAGAATCCTACTTTGGAAACCAATGACTTTGAATGCTCTATTGTATGTTAACAATACTGATAAATGAATCACATCTACACTAACTGATGGCAATAATGGGAGCTCACATTAATACTTTATGATTTACATAGTGTCTTCCCCACAACAATCCTTCAAAATAAGGAATGGTGCAAGAAATTAATAACTTCATCTTACAAATGAAATCAAACCTCAGAGACGTGAACTGAGTAGTATGGGATAGCAGAACTAATGTCGAAATAGGCACTTCTGACCCCAAGACCAGAACTCTTTCTTCTACACCATTCTGGAAAGAAAGAGCCAGACCTATTATTAAAAGAATTATTTTAAAATATTTATTTGGGAGTAATAGGAGTAATAGGGAGTAATAGGAGAGTAATAGGTAAAGATCTATTTGAAACTAAACTGATGCAAAACCACAAAGGGAAAGGATATTTGTATCATTTTTTAACAACACAATCACTCAAAAAAAGACCTTCTTCAGTCATTTACTTCTTTCTTAAATAATAATTTCTGGTTTATTATTTTTAGAAGGCAACCTTAACTAGTAGATGAAAAGAAAAGACAAATGCTGATACCATCTTACTTCAACTTGAAAATACTTTATTTTAAATGATACCTCCTAAAACCAGAAACAATCCAATTCAATAATTCAACAAACCTTTATTAAGCAACTACTTTATTCAAGGCATTATACTTGGCACTGGGGATAGAAGGATTTTTTAAGAAGACCTCAAGTTTATATTATACAGGTAGTGGGAGGAAGAAGCAAAGTTTATATCTTGTTGCAATGGTCAAAGGGGCCATCTTATTGATCCACTAATTTACAAATTATTCCCTGGTGGACAACCTTCTGATAATGAACCGCTCCACCTACTTAGGCTGGTCTTCAGGAAACAGACATATAACAATTCTTTGCTAGGCCTATACATTGGGCCCTTCTAGCACAACAGGATTCACCAGAGAATGCATTTGGCTGGCATAAGAACACAGGATATTTGTTACAAGGGATCACTCTCTGGACAGAGGAAGGAGGAGGGATAGATTTGGAAATGAAGATGATGTAAAAACAAAAGATAGCAATAAAAATGAAGAAATTAATATTTTAAGAAAAGAAACCAGGGTCAGCTCATACCATGAACAGGCATCAGATGACTTCATTGGAGGGTATATAATATAAGGAATGTTTAATAGTATTAGACTCTTAAAGACCTGGCAGTTTATGAAAGAGCTTCTAATTCATCATTTCAAAAGCTAAGGAGATCTACAAAATCCCTGTATGTGAGCTGGCTAACTGGGGGAAGAAGAAAAGTTTATTTCTTAGCATGATCATGTTTTGTCTTAAAACACCAAGATGAGTGATTTATGAAACATTCAAATTTAAAATCTACACCTTCTATAAAATTGTAACCTCACCATCAGCCATGAGCAGGCACCTGCTCAATGTAAATGTAAGATATGCACAGTGTAACTCCAGCTGAGAGAGATTTAGCACAGCTCCTAGAGATTCAGCCAGCTGTAAATTTTCTTTTGGCTCCCCTAACAGAACTATTGCCTTTTGGTCAAGAGTGTCCTTTTAGGAGTCCTAACTTAGGCAATGGGCATGATTAGGGGCTCTACTTTCCTTCCATTCAAAAATATAAAACAGCCTGTAATACTTTAAAGGCATCAAACCCCAACTCCAGGACTTTAACTCAACGGGTACTTTCTTTCAAGCTGAGCACTTTGAAGAAAATTCAGCTCTCAGCAGTTGGATCATAGGAGATCTTCGAGCAGCCACAGAAGATTTCAGTCGAGAATACCTGGCCTGGATGGCTCAAAGCAGCATGCTCAACCCAACTTTTTATTTCACTCAAGCAGGTACCCAGCTCCAAGACAGAAGTAATAGTACCGGATCAACATCCTGCAGTGATTGTCTAAGGGTAGAAAGCTTGGTTTTCTTCATGGCTTTTAAACACATGACACAAAAAAGAAACAAAAGAAAACCTGAAACCATCAAATTTACTGAACGAAGAAATAAATGAAGGTACATTTTGGATACATTATCTTGTAAAGGGTGACTAGGCCACCTCTAATCCCTTCCAATGCAGAAATTCTGTCACTGACAAATTACAATATACCGTGCACCATGCCTGACTCAAGACAGTCCTATGGTTCTGGCTTGGGACTGGAACAAAACAAGACATTAATATAACATCCAATACTGAACAAAAAATCTATTTAACAATAGCATGGAAAAAAATATTCAACAATGACATAGAACTGATTCAACGAGATTAAGCCCACATTGTTTCCATATCAAAATGTGTCAGGTCAACGGAGTATTTTGGGTCACGTGGGAATGGGGAAGTGGAAAGCCAAAGTGAACAAGCTCAAGTCCCTTGGACCAATCATATCTCCAGTACGGTTTTCCTGCCTTTTACGGAAAAATCAACCAAGCCTATGTGTCAGTAATTCTAGTAGGCAGCATTCCTATTATGCAGTTACTACTCCAGAACCTGAAATTAAGTATTGGCTCCATCGCTTTCCAATCACAAAATCATATACAGCTTACTCATCTGTAAAATAGGATTAATATTTGTACTTTGTAAAGCACTACTGGAAGATAACTAAATTTAAATGTATGCAGCCTTTGTCTAAAACCTGTCTTGGGAGGGGAGTTGGGGGTGTCTTCCTTTATTAAATATTTCATAACAAATCCTTTGCTTTAACCTGAAAAGGTGTATTTGCCAATGTAACAGACATTCAATTAATGTCTAGCAATGTTTTGCTCTAAATACTGATACAAATATTTTCAGTAATATTTCCTTTTCCACTTAAGCCACCCCCTCACAAGATACAAAATAAGATAATTTCCTAATATATATGCAGTTCTATAAAAATGACAAAGATGAAACACTTCTGTTACAAGTTGAGGTTATAAAATTTGGCAGCTGAGACATGGTAATAAATGCTTTCATATGATATAATAGAGCACATGATCTATATCATAAGAATCCCCAAAACTATCTTAATGAAAAGAGGTACCAAAGACTGGGCGGAACGAATGAATCACAGAATATTGGGGCTGAAGGGGCTTCAAATATCATCTAGTCTACTACCAAGATTTTATGGAGGAGGAAAGAGACCTACAGAAGGGAAGGGATCTGCCCAAGGTCACAAGTAAATTACTTGCAGACCCAGACCTAGAACCCAGATCTCTTGATTTCCAGTCCAATATGCTTTCTAGCAACTTTGAAATTAGTCACTCTAAAGTAATGCAAATATATTTGTGAGAATTAAAGATAATGTTGCACCATATAGACCTCTATGAAGAGTAGAATTCAGAAGTTTGACTTACCAAGGAGAACTTTTATAAAAAAAAAAACTGCATTTAGCTAAAGCAGAAATTGTAAAAAAAAAAAATTAACTATTTAGACAATTGCTATACAACAGCTCACATTTACTGCATCCTTAAATAAAAATCAATGTGCACGTATTGATTTTACAATACGTGAATTCCAAATTCCAAATCTTTTCAATTTGCATTTTTTAAATGTTACTATATGTTTCACTCCAAATTTAACTTAACTAATATACACTAATTTCTGTGTTTTTTCATAAACTGGATGTTTACATTTCCGCTCCTCTTCCTTTTCCCTTTGTATGTAAAACTGACAAATGTATTGTTCTGGAATTCTGGAAGAGCCCAACTAAAATGAATTAAGGTGACGAATGTATATTGTCTCTGTTACTAGTCCAATAAAATGTAAATGGTAAGACAATAGCCTATTTCATATGATGATCAACATTTTAGTTCAAGTTTAAAATGAAATACTAAAAAAGGAAGCTTGTTAAGTAAATTACTAAGCTAAAAATATTCAGCATAACAAGAATTCCAATTTATTAAATAAATGGAAATATGAGTATCTTTCCTTAGATCAAAGTCAAAATGAGAAATTAGAAAAATGCAAACCTCAATCATACTCAATAATATTAATTCTAATCTTCCTATTAAAATATTCTATGCAAACTAAAGAAACAGTTGCAGTTTTGGTCCTTTAATCATAATCACAACTGATAGAAGTTCCACATGCACAGACTAGGGCAAACCTGAGCTTTCCCTGCCTGGTATGTAATTGTTGACAAGGTAAGCAATGGCCCAAATATTGAGATTGATGGGCAAGTTCCTTCAAACATCTAAATTCTATAAAGTTTTTGGTAGGAGTGGTTTTTTAAAAATATATTATTACAAATAGTTGCGTTAAATTTGCTTAAAGTATTAAGCTAATAATAATTGACTAATAAGTTCAGAAACTTTAACTTTACTAAACATTTAGTACGTACTCAGAATGAATACCAAGAATAACTAAAGCATGGTCCATATGTTTAGGGAATTTATAATCTAACAGGGGAAAGCAACACATTCAGAAATTGACAAATGCAAAGAGATATGGAATAAGTGCCTAAGAGAAGTACAAAATCTGAGGAGGAAAAAAATTATTACCAGTCAGGAAAAAGAGGAAAGGCATTACAAAAAAGTGGCATTTTAACTGAAACTTAAAGAATTAGAATTTTAACAAGTGGAAGACAGAGTCAGTCAGCCAACCAGAATTTATTAAGCTGTTAATACAGACCAAGCACTGTGCTAAGTGATGGGAATAGACAAAAAGACAAAAACATTTTCCTTACCTCTAAGGAACTCACATTCAAATGGGGGGAGAAAATATGCAATATTCTCTCACTATGAATCCTCCTTCCCCCTGTCTCTACACTTCAAAACCCCTCTACATTATTCTCTAGTCTTTCTTTTACCACAAACTCTAAGTAAGCCTTTCTCTGGGCCAAGGCTAACCTCGCTGTTTGACCCTTCCCCACAATTTGCTCTGGGAGTTCGTCACTTTTATCATTACTTGTTCCCCACAAGCATCTTCAATTTTCTTTATCTACTTGGTTCTTTTCGGGTGTGTGTGTGTGTGTGTGTACATATATATATATATATATATATATATATATATACATATGTATATATATATATATATATGTCTCTCTCATTCTTAAAAAACATTAACATGACCTCACCCTACCATCCTCTTCAAGCTAAATCCAATATCTCTTCTTCCTTTAAAACTCTATATCCTAGAAAGTTGTTTGTACTCTTTTCTTACATTTCTTTACCTCCTACTTACTTCCCAACACTTTGCAGCTTGGCTTCTGACTTCATGACCTTATGACGCAATGAACTACTCCTCTCATTGTTAGTTCTCCCTTCTCCCTTTGCCTCAAATGAGACTATTTATTTGTCCAACTTATTTTTCTGACCAGTGTTCCTCAGTCTCCTTTGCTAGATTCTCCTCCTACCCGCTAAACCTAAGCGTTCACTCTAGACTCTATTCAGGACCCTTTTCTCTATTCATACCCTTTCTCATTTCCTTGGATTCAAATCTACAAAAAGGCAGCCAAATCCAACACAAAATAATCTTTCTCCTGACATCCAGTCAGATATTACCAACTGCCTGATGGACACCTCTACCTGAATGTCCCATAAGCTTCTCAAAGTCATCATGTTCAAAACATAATTCATTATCCTAAGCTCACTACTAAAGGGTATTACCATATTCCCTGGCTCTCAAGTTCATAATCTCAGAGTCATCTCTGGCTCTTCCCTGACTATTGTCTCTCACAGCAAATCACTTGCCAAATACTGTTGATCATACTTATTACTTTTTGCCTTTATTATACATTACTTTTTGCATCTATTCCTTGTTCACCACTTAGATAACAACCCCACTAGTTCATGATCTCCCTTCTGAACTCGTGGATTAGCTTTTTACTTGGTCCCACTACCTCCACTTTCTTTCCCTACAATCTACACTCTGTATTGCAAAGTAATCTCCCTTAATGGCAAATTTAACCATGTCCCCTTTGATCAAAAAGCTTCAGGGGAACATCTCTGAAATATGACAGAATTTTGCCCAATGCACTGAATATAGAATGACTTCAGAAGACTGATGATAAAAAATGCCATCTGTCAATAATCATTAATTAATAACAATAATATTTGCTCTATGACAATAGCTAGCATTTTGTAGCATTTTAAAGGCTTATAAAGCACTTTACAATTATCTCACTTGTTACAAAAACTCGAGATGAGTGTTATTATTATCCCTATTTTACAGATGAGGAAACTGAGGCAAACAGAGGTTAAGGGTCTGAGGTTGCATTTGAGTTCAGGTCTTCCTGACTCCAGGTTTAGTGCTGTAACCACTATGTGCACAGAGGTGCTAAAATGGTGCTGCTTTTTTCCTTTGTGATCAAACAGGACAAAATGATATCACGGTATCATAGTCGAGGGACAGGGTGTCCGACAGTGGATGAGCAGACCGATACAAGCTCGAGAGTCTCTATCACAGGTATCTACTAAGCTATCTCTTAGCAAAAGGTAGAAAAAGCACTGTCTCTGGAGCCAGAGGCCTCAGGTCTGATTCCTGCCTCTGATGTTCACAACCTATATCATCTTTGCAAGCCACGTACTTTCCCTGACCCTCAGTTTACTCCTCCATAAAATGAGTGGCTTGGATTCATGTCCTTCGAGGTCCCCCGCAGCTCTATCTGGGTAATTGATCTACTGCTAGAGGGAATAATAATGCATTTTCAGACATGACCTATCAGTTTTTCATAACTGTATTTGCTTGCTACTAGAGAAGGTTAAGCTACTAAAAAAAAACAAACTATTGATGGCTGCTAAATTCAAAATTTTTAAAATAAAATTTAAACCTTCAGCAGTTAGTCTGGTATTTAAGACTTTCCACAATCTGCCTCCAATCTACCTTTCCAGACTTTACTTCATATTACTGTTAGCATACTATGTTCTGTCAAAATAGATTACTTGGTATCTCTCCAGAATGACATTGCATCTTCCACCCCCATGCATTCATAGAGGTCAGTCTTCATGTATGAAAATGGACTCCTCCCTCACTTCTGCCTATTAGACATTTTGTCTTCCTTCAAACTCAGCTCATTTGGCACCTCCCCCATGAAGCCTTCCATGATCCTCCCCTTTAGTTGTCAATGCTGTCTCACTCCTAAAACAACACTGTAAATATATATATATACATATATATACACATACACATATATAAACATATATGTATATGCATGTTTGTGTATGTATGCATATGTTTATATATGCATTATGTGTATATACATATATACACATATAAGTGTCTTGTATAGTACAAACTCCTTTAAGTCATAGACTGGTGCACTTTGGTTCTAGAATTCCTGGTACCTAAAACAGCATCTTGCATATAGTGGGTGCTTAAATGTTTACCGAATTGAAACAAGAACATACGAGACATTTACAGCAGACATGCTATAGTCTGATTTAGCTGGATCAAAACACATATGGAGAAGAACGGTGTGATAAAAGCCTAAAACTTGACATGATCATATACTTCCACACAGTTTAATCATTATGCAAACTACATTATTCATGCCATCTTAGAATCTCAAAGTGCTTTTGGTGCGTATACAACCAACCACTAAACTCCCTTTTAAAAGGTGTCTGAATCATTTCAAAGTCTGAATAAAATAATTTTTTTAAAAAAACCTGAATCTGACTCCTTCAAAATCTAATTTGACCAATAGTTAGTATAGACTACACATGTAAACGGTTTGCCCTTTTCTTTTAATCGAATTCTAATGCTGATTCAACTTTTCCATTGCAATTATAGTCTACCTACCCATAAAACAGGATCTTTAATAACCATCTCCTCTGTGAAAATCGATTTATTGCTGATTTAAATAAATGTTTAAAATAGATAATTAAAAGATTCTTTTTCCAACATAAAGATTTTTAAAAATATTTTGGAACAAGAAATTTAGACTTTTGGGGTCTAGAAATGGAAACTATATACAATATATGTATTTTGCCCCTGGGTTTCAAATTCAACTATGACAGACTGACAGTAGCTGGAAAATATTCATTATATGACAGTCATTTGGAGGATACGTATTATGTTTAGTGAAAAGCTAATGTGCTGGTCAGTTGAAATTCAATTATATAATATTTTATTAGTTACGATGCAAGTAAGTCTCTTTTTTAAAAAAATGCAACTGAAATCTATAACAAAAAAAATTACCAATAAACCAATGAAACCCCATAAAAGAATATGGACTTGTGGCTGGAAACAAAAATAGCTGACCTACATAACTAGCTTCCACTGATCTGGGTAACAACGGTTCACATCTAAAGCAGGTAGGTGGCTCAGTGGACAGGGCTCCAGGCCCGGAGTAAGGAAGACCTGATTTCAAATCTGGCCTCAGACACTTACTAGCTATGTGACCCTGGGGAAATCACTGAACTGTTTGCCTCAGTTTCCTCTTATGTAAAATGAGCTGACAAAGGAAATGGCAAAGCACTCCAGTATCTCTGCCAAGAAAATACGAAGGGCCAAACATGACTAAAAGGGCTGAACAGAAGCTCATATGTTACAGTATACATTATAAGCATTTTCTTCCCAATAACACCCCTACAGGCAGTGCAAATATCAACCCTATTTCATAGATGAGGAAAGTCCTGAGAAGTAAAGTACTCATTCAACGTTCATAAAGTTACTAAGTAGCAGAGTCAAAACTTATACCCAGATCTCTTGACCCTAGGTCCAATATTCCTGGCAGTGTTAATGATAGAAATCCAACCTTTTCTCATCATACAACCCCCCTCAAGACTAGTGCTGAGTCACAATAAGGAGCCTCCTATACGAAGGGATGACTTATGCTGCCAACACTATTCATTTACACCTCCCTAAATGATAAGAAGAGATATTTTTAACGGGAAAGATAGAAGGGGCTAAGTGCAAATAGGTTGATAACATCAGATGCTATCACTTTGTACGTGTCTCAGTTTAGAAAAACTTTGCCCACTAAAAACATCTTTGAGCAGCTGTAGCTAATAGTGGCTCCAAATGATTATTACAATTCAAAAGCCCACTTTTCAACATTTGCTACCCTTTAGCATCAGTGGAGTGGCACATTAAACACTTTAGTCCTGCCCTCCTGCAGTGTAGAGCACATGGCTGACACGAGCTTGATTACTATATATGGCAGTTGGGTGATTGCTACTGATAGCAAGCAAACTCCTGCTGCTTTCTCTGAGTGGGCTTTACTGACTGCATTTTATAATCACGTAGAAGGGGGGAAAGGCAATATCCAGAGCCTTGCTCAAATGAACAAGATCAAAATGAAAAACTGGCTATGGGTCCTGCATGCTCTTCATTTCTCAAAATATTAGAAGTAAGACTGAAATGTTTCTGCTTTCCATCTTATCTTAAAATCTAAAATCTTGGGAAAATCACCACCACCTCTCCTGAATTTTAGTTTGGAAACCACATGGAAGACAATGCTAGAGTCTGCTGGATCTCACATTTCCCCTTCAGTTTCATATCTTTATTTTGAACTAAACATATCAAACTCATCTTTGCTGCTGAACTGAGTTCTAATTAAACATTGGGAAAAAAAACCAAATTAGTTGCATGCTTTAAATGTCCTTTTGGCAAGTGCAATAGCACAATCTTAATACGAGAAGTAAATTTATAAAAAGGGATATTTCATCTAAGGCAGAGTAATTAAAAGGCATACTGTGCTGTCAGCAGAAAAAAAAAAGGGAGAGGGGAGGGGAGCTGGTTTCTACAATGCTAGTAGAGGAATCCAGACAGTACTTTATAATAAAGCTGGGTCAAGTCATGTAGCTGAATTAAAAAAAAAAGCCAACTATCTGAATGAATCAAAACCACATACAGTGACAAACTAAGCAATCTCAGAAGTCATCTAGGTAAATGCCTTCATTTCAAAGATAAAGAAACAATTCTCCAAAGGTGAAATGATTTTCCTAAAGAGAGATAACAAGTTAATAGCTGAGCCAGGACTCAAACCTGGTTCTCCAGATTTCCAGTCCAATATTCACTCGACCATTTTGTCAATTACTTCTGCCACTTTCTCCTTTCTCTTTAATGCTGGCTTAATAACATGTCCTATTCCCTAAACTCCCTTACATGTTTTTCTTGACAAAAACACTATGGAAAATGTGTACTGCTTAAAGAAACAGACATATTTTATATTTTCTGTTCGAGTAAAATATAGATACCTTACTAAAGATGCTATGAGGAAATCTTAGTCTCAAGGGAATTTTTCTAAATCAAAATTTTGTTTCAAACTAAATTCCACCTTCTCTTCCTCCCACCTTGCCCCCCTCACCTCACTGAGAAAGCAAGAAAAACAAAATCCCATTACAAACATGCATAGTTAAGCAAAGCAAATAACCATCCTGGACACAAAGATATAGGTAGATATAGATTTATACACAGGTATATACCTATATTTTATATATGTATGTATATACCTACATATGCATGTGTATGTATGATATGATATTGGAATTAACTCTCTTTTAAATGTTCAAAAGAATTCACTTATAAATACATCTAGTCCTGGTTTTGTTTTTTTTTCCTCATAGGGTGGTAATTTATGGTTTGCTCAAATTCTTTTTCAAAGATTGGGTTAGGTCCTCATTTCTTGTTCACCTAATCTGGGCATTTTCTATTTTTGTAGATATCCCTACATTTCATGTAGATTGTCAATATTACTGGCACATAATTTTGTAAAACAGTTCCTAATCATTTCTTTTATTTATTATTTCCTGGTTATAAATTTACCTTTTTTCATTTGTGATAATAGTAATTTGGTTTTCTTTTTTTAATCTATCGATTTTATTGGGTTTTTTTTTTCAGAAAATTCACTTATAGTTTTATTAACTCAATGTTTATTTGGGTTATTTTATTCCAATTTTGTTAATCTCTTCTTCGATTTTCAGGATTTCTATGTTGGTGTTTAATCAGAGGGAGGGTTAATTTACTGGTTTTCCAGTTTGCTTTTCAGATGTGTGACCCATTTATTAGTGTTCTTTCTCTCCTTTATTGAAGAAAATACTTAAAAGATTTAAATTTTTCTCTAAGGACTACTCTAGCTACACCTTAAAATTTCTGGAACACTGTCTCATTGCTGTCAATATCTTTAAGAAAACTGTTGATTGTTTCTATGATTTGTTCTTTGACTCATGCATCCTTTAGGATTAAGTTAGTCTCAAAAAATCTTAATCATTTCTTCAATACCTCTTTACTGAATCCAACTTTCCTGCATTGTGTTTTATAACAGATACATTTAATGCTTCTGCTTTTCTTCATGTTCGTTAAGTTTTTATTCCCCATCATATATGGTCAGTTTTTATGAAGGTACCACACAGAGCTAAGAAATACATATGGTCTTTTCTATTTGCATTCAATAATCTCACTAATTAACTCCCTATCCTCCATAAATTTTCTAAAACTCTATTCAGGTTCTTCATTTCTTTTTTTTTTTAATTTATTTTTTGGTTAGATGTATTTAGGTCTAAGAGCAGTAAACTGAAATTCCCCATTCTTATAGCTTTACTGTCTACTCCCAGCAACTCATTAATTTTTGCTCTAAGTATTTAGATGCTATGCCCATTGATACATATGTTTAGTACTGAGCAAAATGAAGTTTCTTTGTTTATCTCTTTTAATGACTTCCATTTTTGCTGCTGCTTTTTCTAAGATCATAATTGCTATGCTTGACATTTTACTGCAGCTAAAGCATTATAGATTTTGCTGCAGCTTCTTATTTTAACTCTATATGCATTTTTCGGTATTAAATGTTTCTTGTAAAGAACATATCACAGAATTCTACTCTCTAGGCCATTCTGCTATTCTCTTTCATTTTATGAGTGATTTCATCCCATTCACATTCAGTTATGATTAATTGTATATTTCCATCCCTGCTATTCTCTTAAATTCTTCCTCTTCTTTGTTTCCATCTACGTCATCATAAAGAGGATAGTGAGAAAGAAGTGAGTTTAGCACCAGTTTTCTAGGTTTGGTACAACTGCTTCTGTTCTCTTTCCCTATTCTCTTTCTCTCACTCAGATAGAGCCCAATAATATCCTCTCATCCTTTTATAAATTTTCTTTTTAAGCCCTTCTTAGAAATCTACCCTCCTTACTTAGTTTTAATGCCTCTCTCAATTTACTCTAAGGTACTCTGGGGTTTAATGTTAATAACTTGTGTGAACAGAGAAATAAAAGTACAAACCTTAGCACAGTAGATGGAAATACCATCTGACTAATGACATTATCACTCTTTAGTTTTACATTCTCAAGAATTAAAAATTCCAAACTCTTTTTGTTATATTAAAATGATCACTTGCATTTTCATTCCTGTAATGATAAAAAGGGATTAGTATTATGTCATCAAAATACCACAAAGTATTAACAAATCAGAGATTCACAGAATTTCAGAGCTGGAATGTTTATAAATCTCTTTTGGGTCCTTGAATGAATGTGCTAGAAAAGCATCTTACTCTAAGTAAGTCTCCTATACATTTGACTAGAAACAGAAAAGGCTACAATCTCTTTTTCTCATCATGTCAAAAGAGTTAATTAAACATATTCTAACTCATTATACCATAAGTGAATCATTTTCTTTTCAATTACACAGATGTTATTTCATGTTTCATGCTCTTAAAATTAATAATAAAAAAGCACAAGCATATCATGAAATCACATGCTTTATAAAAAGATCCTATTACGAGAATAATCAGTATTGAATCTTTTAGCCCAGATGTAATTTCTTACATGTTACAAGAAGTTTAGTATGCATTGTGAATTTCAGCTAAGGCTGATAAAGTTCAATAACTCAGCTAACCAACCATGTGTACTACTCATTACAGAAGTAATAAATAGATTCATCAAAATGGACATGAAAAAGTCATACGAAAATCTGATGCCATTTCCATGCTACCTCATAAAAGGGAGGTCTCTTGGACTTTAATGTAATTTTTATACAGTTATCACACCTACCTAACCATCACTCCATGAGAAACCATACATAAAATAATTACCAACATTTGCAAACATGAATTCTGATACAAAAACTTAAAGTACTACCAAATGTAACTAAAAAGTAATATAAATGCACATGTACTATATCTTCAGGTCATCAGACAAATGTGGCTTGTGTAGAAAGGAAACCAATCACTTCTATAAACTTGGTTTCTCCTTTTATCTCAAGGTAGGATTCAATGGAAATGAATTTCCAGGAGAATTCAGCATACCTATTGCTTATATTCTCTTAGGTTAGTGATGCTGAAAATAGGAGTTAAAAGACTCATGCTGATTCATTCAATAGCTCAGGATGCTGGATAAATCACTTCCTCTCTCTAGACCTATTTATTTGTTTAGCAAGGGGGTTATAGGCAACATCTAGCCCTCTTGCAGGTTATAACATTTTATAATCTAAAAACATTTTAGACATGAAAATTATGTGAAGCAGGATGCAAGGCTATGAATATTCAAATGAACCTCATCAGTTTAGATGTTTTCTCATATGTTGCAAATCCATGCAGATCGCCTTCAAGCTTGCCTATCATGTATGTTGCTTACCTATGCACTCTCATAAATACACCAAGGGGGTTCAACATTTAACATGCTTAAGGCCTTCCTTGTCTGCTCCTGATATCTCAAGGATACAAGTGGAGTACACCTCTCCATTCTCATCCTAAAAATGTGACCAGCCTATTGTCTTTTTTTATCATACATTTCCCTGACGACATCCTTTAATCTTGTTCTTCTTCTAAGATGTTCATTAGTTATGTGTTACAATCTAATAACACCCACCATGTGCCTTTCTATTGTACTCTGTGTGATACTTATTTTCAATTCTTTGGAAATTATAGTGTTCCATTATTCACAGTCATTTAACATCAGCAGCAGAATACTGGCATTTAAAAAACAATTTTAAAAGAAAGAAAAAGATGTTTCTTTGTTTCTGGGTGAAGCTTAAGGTTTATAAAAGGAGATTTTCAATTTCCTGAAGGCAATCCAGTATGCTCTTCCTTCCTGTTTAAATATGGGCCCAATTCATACATTTATACTATTTATCCCAGAGAGACAAGTTGACTGATGAACTCTATAGGTTATCCATCCAAATACAAGTCATCATACGGCATCAGACATTCCTCACTTTACTTTTCCTTTGTAAATATTCAAACAAAAAATTCTTTTTTTTTTTAAATTTGAGTTTTTCTTCCAGGAAGCTCATTAATTTTCCAGGTTTTCCTATAGCCCATGTGATACCATCTGCGGCATCTAGAAGATCTCACCATGCCCAGAGAATTAAATTCAGTTCAATATATTTTCATTAAACACCTACTTTGCACCAGGCATTGTGCTAAGCCTGGGGATACAAAAAAAGGCAAAAGACAGTCCCCAACCTCAAGGATCTTACAATCTAGTGGGGGAAAGGGGGAAAATATACAAACAAATATACACAAATCATACTATATACAAGATAAATAGGAAACTAACAGAAGGAAGGCACTGGAATTAAGAGGGGTTGAAGAAGACTTCCTGTAGGAGATAGGATTTTTGTTAGTACTTAAAAGAAGCCAGGAAAGTCAGTGCCCAGACTGGAGGAGGGAGAGCATTTCAGGCAAGGGGATGCCAAAGGGAATGCTCAGAGCTGAGAAATAAAGTATCTTGTTCACGTGTCACTGGATTGAAGAGTTTATTGAGCTGGGGGAGTAACATGATCAGACCTGTGATTTAAGAAAATCACTTTAATGGCTGAATGGTGGATAGGCTGGAGTGGGAAGAGAGCAGGCTGACCCACCAGTAGGCTATCGCAGTAACCAAGTCATAAATAATGGCCTGCATCATGGTGGAGGCAGTGTCGGGGGAGAAAAGGGGGCATATTCAAGAGAGATTTACAAAGGTGAAATCAACAGGACTTGGTAACAGTTTAGATATTGCTGGGGAGGTGGGAGGGTTGTAAGAGACAGTGAGGAATCCAACATAACTCCCAGACTGAGACCCTGAGACACTGGGAAGATGGTATTGCCCTCTATAGTAATAGGGAAGGTAGGTGGTCAAGAGGGTTTGGGGGATAATGTTTTAGACATACTGAGTCAAAGATGTCTACTGGACATTCAGTTCAAAATGTATGAAAGGCAGCTGGAGATGTAAGACTAGAGGTCAGCAAAAAGCCTGGGACAGAATGGGTAGATTTGAGATTAATTACCATAAGCATGGTAATTAATTCCATGGGAGCTGGTGAGATCACCAAGGGAAGTAGTGGGAGAACAGAAGAGGACCCGGGACAGAAGCCTGAGGGACACCTTTGATGAGAAGACATGACCTGGAAGAGGATGCGGAAAAGGAGAGAAGGCATGCTCAGATGGAAAGGAGAACCAGGAGAGAGTGGTGTCCCAAAAACTGAGAGAGAAGAGAATATCAAGCAGAGTGATCAATAGTGTCAAAGGCTGCAAGAAGGTCAAGGAGAAAGAGAATTGAAAAAAGGCCACTAGATTTAGCCATTAAGAGACCATTAATAACTTTGGAGAGAGCACTTTCAAAGGAATGATAAGTCTGGAAGCTAGATTGAAAGGGATTAAGAAGAGAGAATGTGGGGCTATCTATTTAAATAGCCTTTTCGAGGAAGTTAGCTACAAAAGACAGAAGAGAAATGGGACTATAGCTGGGAGGAATGGAAGGATCAAGTGAGGATTTTTTTCAGACTATGGGAGATGTAGGCATGTTTGTAGGCAGTAAGAAATGAGGCAGTAAAGGAGAGAGATTGAAAATAAGTGAAAGAGTGGAAATGACAGAAGTGGCAATCTGTTGGAAGAGATAGGATGGAATAAGGTCGCTTGAACATGTAGAGGGGTTACCCTTGGTAAGGAGGAAGGTTATTTCCATCATGTGAAAGAGGTGAAGGAGGAGAAAAAGGCAGAAGGCACCTGAATAATGACAGATGTTCAAATTGAGCTTTATACTAGGTCTCCTCATCAAAGTGGCAAATACCTTTGATGAACATATATCCCTATTTTATAACTCACTTGATGCTTGTGATCAGAAGGTCTTTGGATGAGATTTTCTCTTGCTAAATTTTTCAAGGAGTCTAAAACTATCCTGTTGTATAGATGGGATACATCTTGTTGGAAGATAATATTTAATGTGCTTATTTAAACAATAAGCACAGCAGGATCCTATACCTTCTACATCTTTAAATTTCTGATGTTAAAAATGTGTTCTACTATGGACTATAGCTCACAAAAGCCTATCTATTCCCTAGAAATATGATCAGGATTCCCTCAAGAATGTGATGAAGATTCTCATAAAACATGTTATACAGATGAAAAAGTAGGTATAGTGGTCCATAATTGAAGTTCTCCAAGTTGCCTTTTTTGGGCATTAATAAGGTAAGAGAATTTTTTTCCATACCTTTGGTTATTCCCCTCCTTTGTATACCTTGTGAACTGACTCCCTCAATTTACAACTGTGTCGTCTCCAGCATTTTTGTTGTTGTTGTTGTTCAGTCATTTTTCAGTAGTGTCTGATTCTCTATGACCCCACAAGTGTTTGCTAAGTAACTTTTTAGGCTATTTTCCTAGTTCCTATTTTTCCTCAATTTCCCACTTACCTATTTCTGCACTCACTGTCTCCCCACCCATTAGACTGTTAAGCTAATGCTCAACATAAGTTCCTTAAAAGCAGGGACTGTCTTTTGCCCTATTTTGTATCCCCAATGCCTAACGGAGTTTCTAGAAAATAGTAGGTGCATAATAAATGTTTACTGATTGACAACTAACACAATGCCTGGAACACACTAGACATTTAATAAATGCTTACTGCTAGTGTTAAAACATATTTCATTTTTGTGATATTGTTTAATGCTCACCATATCTACCACCTACCAATTCTTTTCCTGAAGAAACAATACATGAAGTAGAGTTTAGTTAAATCAGTTAAGCACCTACTATGTGCTGGGCACTTTGCTTAGTGCTAGGTATATAAATACAGGCAATAAAAATAACAATAACAACAATAATAATAACTCATACTTACAGAGTATTTATTATGTGCCAGGTACTATGCTAAGCACTTTATAAATATTACTCATTTGATCCACACAACAACCCTGGGAGTTATGTACTATTATTAGCCCCATTTTGTAGATGAGGAAACTGAGGCAAGCAGAGGTTAAGTGACTTGCCCAGGATCTAAGGCAAGTCTTCCTGCCTCCAGGCTAGGTTTTCTATCCACTTAGTTGACCAAAAAAAGAAAGATAGCCCCTGCCTTCAAGGAGCTTGCATTATAATATGGGCAGATAATACATAAAAGTGACATGAACTATGTTCTTTCTCATTTCTGTACCCAGCACCCAGCACAAGGCTCTGCATAATAGCATATACATACTCTTAAAGAATACTACTTAAAGAAACATATTTGTAAAGAAATAAGTAATATCATTAAAACATACCAACTAGAAAAAAAAAACATAAGGCCAGGTCATATAACCATCAAGGCAGCAGATTCACACCTTTTTCCAGGCCTCTCTCTCCAAAAGGACATAGCGGAATTACAGCTAAATCCACATAAGAAAACAGAATGTCAACAAGTTAAATCCTTTATAAATTCATTCAGAGAACTCTAATACTAAGATCACTTATTCTGTGCATCTTTCCCCACCAGTCATCACATACCTGCAGCAGGAATATAAACAACATCACAGAGTTATGCAGATCCCAAACCTAAAACAGGATCTGTCACTTCTGTGGGAACTCTGCCCAAATATTCCTTCCACTCAACCCACCAGAAACAAAAAATGTGGATTTCAGTCCAGCCAAATGACCCAAAGGCAGAGGACAGGGAAAGAAATGAAGATGGTTGCCAGCACAGAAGGTTGTATCAGGCACAAAAGAAAAATTAATTGGACTGGAGGAAGAAATAGTAAAATAAAATTATGATAGTGGAGTCAGAAGGAGGGGTCTTAATGTACTCTTTTTGGACCTTGACAAATGCTAACCAAAATATATATAAGAAAGAAGTACCTGAATAGAACTTTAGAACATGACAGATGATAAAGCTCTGAACTTTACTAAATGGGAAGAAAAAGAATTTCACATATTTCCCAGCTGTGCATGATATCTTTACAAAAATTTACAATCACTGGGACATAAAGCCTTCACCAAAAAAAAAAAAAAAAGAGGTGTAAAGCAGAAATATCAAACACATCATTTACAAATCACAAATAAAATTTGCAGTCAATGAAGGGCCTTAAAGAAAGAACTGAAAAGTAGTTAGAGACTAAATAACACAATTCTAAAGAACAAATTTATAAAATAGATAACTTCATCAAAGAAAATGACAATACTGAGACACTATATCAAATTTACAAGACACAGTTAAAGCAATCCTGAGAGATTTTATATCCCTAAATGCTTTCCTCAACCAAACAAAGAATAAAAAAAAAGAACAAATCAATGAATTGGTATGCATTTAAAAAATCATGAACAAGTCAAACCCCCAACTAAGTAACAAAGGAGAAATTCTGAAAATCAAAGAAGAAATGAATAAAATTGAATCAATATAGCAAGGATAAGAAAATAAACTGGAAAAAAATCTTTGTATCAAATATCTCTAATAAGGCTCAACATTTAGAGCTAAGTAACAAAGAATCATTCCCAAAGGACAAATGGCTAAAGCACACAGAGAGAAAATTCAAAAGAACTGCTATTAACAAGCAAATGAAAGACTGCTCCAAATCACTAATAAGAAAAATGCAAATCACAATAGCACTACAATTTCACTTCACCAACCAAACCAGCAAAGACAACAAAAGATGAAACTAATCAATGCCACAGCCTTTATAGGAAGAGAAGTAAACTAATACACTGTGAGTGGAGCTAGAAATTGGTTCATCTTTTCTTAAAAACAATTTTGTTCATTGTTCAATCATTTTTCAGCTATGTCTGACTCTTCATGACCCCATTTAGGGTTTTCTTGGTAAAGATAATAAAGTGGTTTGCTATTTCCTTCTGCAGCTCATTTTACAGATGAGTGAGACAAAGAGGGTTAAGTGACTTGCCCAGGGTCACATAGCTAGAAATTATTTGAGGCCAGATTTGAATTCAGGAAGATGAGTATTCCAGAGTCCAGGTCCAGCATTCTAACCAATGAACCACCTAGCTGCTTAGGAAGCAGTATGGAATGCTAAAAAGGTATCTAAAATGGTCATTCCCTTGGTATCAAAGATTCTATTGCTAGGCAAGTACCCAAAGGAATTCAAAGAGAAAAATAAAGGTGCCACATATGCTCAAATATTCATAATGGCACCTTCTGTAAGGTGGTAAAGAATTGGAATAAATCAACTGGGGAATGACCAAAAAAAATTGAATATACGTATAATCGAAAATTAAATATGCAATGAGAAGTAGCATTTATTATTTAAAGATTAATGGGAAAATGTATAAGAAAAGATGCACAACAAAAAACCACTATATACAATGACAAACACCTACAATACATTTTTTTAATTTTTAAACTGAATATTACATAAATTAGAATGACCAAGCCTTGCTGTGGAGAGGACTTGAAAAAAATGCATCTCTCTTCCTTTGCTGCAGAAATGAGAGGCTACAGGTATGAAATATAGCATACACTGTCAGGCAGAGTTGATGTGTTGGATGATTTTATTTATACTTTTTTTTTTGAGGGGGAAGGCAGGGCAATTGGGTTTAAGTGACTTGCCCAAGATCATACCTCTAGTAAGTGTGTCAAGTGTCTGAGGCCAGGATTGAACTCAGGTATCCTCCTGACTCCAGGGCTGGTGCTGTACTCACTGTGCCAGCCAGCTGCCCCCATTGGATGATTCTGATAAGCTGTTCTATCTCTTCTCTCATTTTTGAAATAATAATAATAGAAATAATACTTATTTCTTTACAAATATGTTTCTTTAAGTAGTATTCTTTAAGAGTATGTATATGCTATTATGCAGAGCCTTGTGCTGGGTGCTGGGTACAGAAATTTCAATTATTTTGAAATAATAATAATTAATATTAATTAATATTAATAATTTAATATTATTAAAATAATAGTAATAAAAATAATTATTTTGAAATAATAATTATAATATTATTAATATAATAATAATAGCTATATAAATGATAATTTATATAGCAATTAAAGGTTTTCAGAGTGCTTTGCAAATATTATCTCATTTTATCTTCACAACAAAACTGGGACATAGGTGATATTTTATAATTTTTACAAATGAGGAAACTGAGACAGACAAAGGTTAAATAACTTGCTCGAGGTTACAAGCTGTTCAGTGTCTAGGACCAGATTTAAACTCAAACAGGAGTATGCTGGTAACAAATAGCTCTCTAGGGGGGAAAATGTATACACTACATACTTTTAAAAGTAATATTCATTAACATTTTTCCCATCACTTTCTTAAGTGTAGACAATCAACAAAAAAATAAATCAAGCTCAGATTTGTAGCATTTGCCAATTTCAGAGGTGTAAATGCTCATACTGAAAATATAATAGTCAGATACCACAAGCCAATTCAAGTTGGCTGTAGCACACCCTGAAATCAAATCTTCCTAACTCCAGGTCCAGAATTCTATTGACCTAGCTGC
Source organism: Phalanger gymnotis (assembly GCA_028646595.1). NCBI lineage: Eukaryota > Metazoa > Chordata > Mammalia > Diprotodontia > Phalangeridae > Phalanger > Phalanger gymnotis. Next base: position 290,953,658 of record CM053625.1, read on the forward strand.
CCAAATATTTTAAATCCTGGTTACTGGGATAGAGGAGGAGGGGCATATATTCAAAAGGGAATGTGATGTAACAATAAAAAGCAACAATAAAAACTAATTTAACCATGACTCCTTAATGTATCTATAGAATAGCCAGACTCTTCATTTTATGTGTAGAATTCTCATCATGATTTTTTCATTTATAAAAGTAACAATTCTGTAATTCAATGTTTTGGTTTCTTTAAGAATAAGTCTTGGGGCTCTATCTCTTGGCTTTGCAATCCAGTTTCCACATAACTAATTATATTGTACAGTTTGAGGTTCATAACTTAAATATTAAAATATATGTGATATTTATAACCATTAGCATTTAGCCCTCAGAGATTATTTCAAATTCTTTCACTTTGTTTCTCCAAGCATTTCAAATAGAATATAGTGCTTTGTATAGAGTAAGCACTCAATAAATATTTAGACAATGAAAAAATATAAACCTCATTAAAAGATCAGCATGTACTATGTAACATCTGCCCATCATCAATTCAAACCCTACCTTTTTTCTAACTAAATAAACCACCAAGTGACAGGTTCACTGCTTAGAAAATATATTGTAGACATGCCAACATAATTTATCCACCTTTTCTAGCAATATCTAAACTATCATAAGAAATAAAAGGTTCGCTGTAATTTGTAGAACCCACTATTTTCCAAAGATTTTACCATTTTCAGTTTTCCTAAAGTACTTTGATAGAAAGTGGCAAATTTATTTAAACTGTGATGCTCTGTATTAATGTTTCTTACTCAATGCTGCTCTTTACAGCTGTCATACCATTTAAGAACCTGAGGAATAGAGGGAAGGAAGGAAGCAAGGAAAAATTACAACAATTTAAAGAACTGAACTTGTATGACATATTATCAGATTAATAACCAGGATTAGAAGAATTCCATCAAAGGTTGCATTAATAATACATTATTATTGCTAATGGAGGAATAACAGAACCAGAATTCTTGGCAAGTCCAAACACATACTAAAACATAGTATATAGCATAAGAAGAGTTCGAGAATTATACATAACCACAAAAAAATTAAGTTTTCCCTAAAAGGAGATAATTTTTGATACCCAACTTGAAAACTATCATTTCATGATAGGACATCTATACCTCAAATGACATAATTGTTCACATTTATTAGTACTTAGAAAATAAAATACACAAAACACACAAGTTCTCTTTTCATTCTGTTGTGACTTTTTTCACTTTATTAAGAAAGTATGTGTGTGTCTGTATAAACAGTAAAATATATATGAAAAAGCATGTTTGAAATATAAATGTATATATGTGTACACACACACACACACACACACACACGTTTCCTTAACAATTATAAGAAAATGGGGAGGGAGGAAATAAGTACAAAACAATAGAAATATCAATGTCAGGCTTAAACATAGGTCAAAATTTAAAGTTAACCTGCAATGGAATATTTAGGGACTCCAATAATCAATCAACAAGTATTTATTAAGCAACCACTATGTTGGGCCCTGTCATAGGTCTTAGGGATACAAATACAAAGAATGAAACAGTCCCTACCCTTCAGCTGACAGAAAACTCTTACATTTTTAAGGACACAGAGTAAATACAAAAATAATTCACAAATAATTCCCTGAAGGCATACACATGCACGTGTGTATATATGTATGTACATATATGTGTACATGCATATGCAAAAAACACATGTGTTGGAGGTGGCTCTAATGCCAGCTCTCTCTTTGTTCGGGTTCAAAGTTGGGGCAAAACTTGCAAGTTTTTGAATAGTTAACCAAAAGAGATTTACTTTGCTATAACACAGAAAGGACATACATCAAGGATACAATGGTACTTAGTTTCTCCAGACAGAGGTTCTCGTCTGTTCCTCAAGTTAGAATATGGTGAAGGGCATGGGGATCCACATGGTCTTCAGAAATCTACCAAGGCAGAGGGGGATGACTGCCCATGACTGGGACTTCAAGTGACCAGGAAGTTGCTTTGGGGAAGCCAGGGCCAATGAAATCCCAGGGACACCTTTGTCTCCTTTTAGGGAATATTAATCCTAATCAAAAGAAGAAGTGCCTGGGGCTTCCCCAATATCGGGGGGAGGAGGAGGAAGGAGGAGGCAGGAAGAAGCTGCAGCAGGGAAACACTAATAAATATTAGTCGTATCACAGCATGCCTTCAGAAGTGTTTTTTAATTTAAAACAAGAATATAAAGAATTTTCTAGCAGCCTCAAAACAACTTTGGCCCAAGGTGCTAAGACTAATGTTTTTTGACTAGGACATTCTATCTTTGAGGCACAGCAGGACACAAACTCCACTTTTTCCATACAAAGTGCCCTTTCCTCAGTGGTCCCACCTAAGCATTTCTCTCTTCACCCTTAAACTGGCCATGCAGAAAGTTTAACAATCAATGCTGAGTAACATCATTTCCTTTTACTAACTTCTTGCCTCCCCTATAGAATAAAAACCCCAAAGTCTGGTATTTTAGCAACCACAGACCCTCCACTGAAAGCTGATACCCTCCTAGGCCAGTTTTGCTTTTAAGCCTTTAGGTCAAGACATTCAAAACTTAGTGAACCAGGAAAATGTCCAAATAGTGTTCTATTGTGATAAAAACTTGTCCCCCTGGTCTCAGGTACTGCTTGGGAATAAGGGGTAGATTGAGACAAACATCACTGCATTATGTTACTGTACCAGAGACATGCAGTCTTAGACTATTAGAGTCCTAAGGGACTCCATGGATCTGGTCCAACACTTATTTTAGAGATAAGGAGCCTGAGGCCCAGAATTAAATGAACATTTTAAAAATATACAAAGGATAGGTGATAGGCATGATATTGTGCAATAGGGATACTTACTGGTTTACTATACTTAAATCCCTCCTAAATAGAACAAAAAGCTCAAAAATGAGCAGCAGCTAATGGATAAAAAAATGACCTTGAAGTTATAAAGTCAGTCAATCTGTAACTTGTTAAGAACCTACTCTGTGCCAAGCACTCACTAACTACTGGAGATACAAAGAAAAGTAAAAGGCAGTCCTTGTCTGGGAAGCCAAGAGCAGAGGTGAGGGGAGAAAGCATTACATGCACTAGGGGCAGTCAGTGAAAAATACCTGGAGATAGGAAATGGAGGGTCTTGTTCAAGGAATAGCCAAGAGACTACCATCACTTGGATTGCCAAGGGAGGTGGATGGAGAGGTTTGACAAGTTCTGAACACCAGGGGATTTTATATTTAATCCTGGAGGTAACAGGAAGCCACTGGAGTAAGGAGGGGATTGAAATGGTCAAACCCATGGGTTTAGGAAGATCGCTGTTATAGCTGAGTGACTGATGGACCTGAATGGGAGAAGCTTAAGGCAGGCAGACCCATCAGCAGGCCATTACAAGAATCCAAGTATAACAGATGATGAGAGCCCGCACCAAAGTGGTGACAGAGTCAGAGGAGAGAAGAGGGAATATATGAAAGATGTCACAAAGGTGAAATCAATAGGCCATGACAACAACTTGGATGTGAGAGGTGAGAATGAGGAAGATCTGGGCTCAAGGGGGCACTCTGACATACTGAGCATGTGATCTCAGGCAAATAATTTAACCTTTCAGCATCCTAGAAACTCTATGATGCTACAAATTGTAGAGGAGGTAGTAACTCGTACTGGTAAATTAAATTTCTTCACCTGAGAATGTCCTATACCTATACCAATAAGTCACAGGTCTCATCCCTATCCTAGCTCTATGGTGAAGAAATAAGAAGTGATGTGCTTAACCCAGGAAGTGCTAAGTGACTTGCCCATTGTCACATCAGCTAATAAGTGTCTAGTGCTGCATTTGAACTCATGTCTTCCTGACTGCAGGCCCTGTGCTCTATCCACTGCCCCGGGTAGCTGCCAGTATAGGGATAGGACCTGTGATTTCACTGGAGTTCAAAAGGAGAAGACAGAGAGCCCTGAGTCCAAGGCTTTCCCACATTGGCAAAGGGATCTATGACACAAAAAAGTTAAGCATCCTTGCCCTACACAGATCTGGTAAGAGCACTCAATTTTGTCAAACACTCAATCTGATCATGTATTTTGAAGTAAAACTGTCTTAGCTATTTTTGCCATTCTTTGTATCCCCAGCAACTATGGCAGTGTCTGGTACATTAATGGATGTTTCTTGATTGACTGAAGTGCTGATAACTGAGTATTTAGTACTCAATACTGAAGTACTAATGAGTATTTCTCAAACCTTGCTATAAAACTGAACACTATTACTTTACTCTTCAGGGGAGAGAAACAAAAAAAAAAACTAAAGGAAAATATATGAAAATAAAATTTATTGAAGAGCTGTTCTGAAAGATTTTTTGGCAGTAGGATATTTTATAGATTTCATGTTGTGTGGTCTATCATGACACTGAAAAACTCTGTTTGAAAATGATAGACTTACTTTCACCTTATTTTCATTAGTAAAAACTTTCAGGAATCCGGAAAGAACTGGAAATTCTGTAGATGCTTTTATAAGAACACAGTATACAGCTCACTGATCCACAGCTGTATCAAAACTACACTGCCACCAATCCTAATAAAGGGAGATATGAATGTAGGGTAAAGGGGAAGCAAGCAAATGACACCACTCTGGACAGTGAACGTTAAAAAAGGAAAGCTTCACACCCTCCAGTCATTCTCTTCTGATCACCTGCAAATAGTCTGACCTGACTTCCTCCCTGAATACAAAAGATCTTGAATTGCTTATTCACTGGCAAGAGTCCCAGCTTTTTAGCCTTCAGAATTATGCCAAATGAACTGAAAAAAAAGCTTCACGTGAAGTTTGGCTACTTTTCTATCCCTGTGAAAACATGTTCCTGAAATGCTTCTGCACACCCTAACACAAACATATTATATTCACATTTTTGGTCAAAGGATATGAGTAGACAGCTTTCAAAGAAATAAAAGCAAGCTATCCACAGCCATATTTTTAAAAATGCTCCAAATCAATAATAATTTTTAAAATGTAAATTAGGGCAACTTTGAAGTTCTACCTCTCACCCACTGGATTAACAAAGAGACAAATGAGGAAAAAGGAAAAGAAAAAAGAAAGAAATGGCAATTGTTCAAAGGGAGGCAGAAAAACAGACAGACATAAGAATGCACCATCTACAGGTAGAACTGTGATTTGGTCTAGACAATCTGAAAAGTAATTTGGAACTAAGCCCAAAAAGCCACTGAATTGTTATATGCTTTGATGCAATGATATCTCTAGTGGGCCTATACCCTAAAGAAACCAAAGAAGGAGGGAAAAGATCCACATGGATTAAAAATATTTATAGCAGCTCTTTATTTGGTGGCAAAGAACTGGAAAGTTTTCATCAATTGGGAATGGTTGAACAAACTATGGTATGCAAACACAATGGAACACTACTGTGTCAAAAGAAATGGTTGAAGAGCTAATCTCAAAGAAAACCAGAAATACTTTGAAGAACTGATGCAGAGTGAAGCAAGCAGGAACCAGGAAAAAAAATTATACAATAACAACATTGAAAAGACAAATAATTCTGAAAGACTTAAGAACTCTTGATGGTCAATGCAATGACCAACTATGATTGCAGAAAACTGATGAACTCTCACACCCACTTCCTGACAGAGGTGATGTATTCGAGATGTAAAACAAAACACATATTTTTGGACATGGACGAGATGGAAAAATGTTTTGCTTTATTGTACATATTTGTTACAAAGGTTTGTTTTTTTAAAAAATAGTGGAGGGAGAGAAAATAAATAGGCGTTCATTTAAAATTATAATTTAATTTTAAAAATATAATATTCTCACATATACCATCTCAATCAATTTTTCTCACATACATCATCTCATTCAAAGTAATAACTTATTAAATGTCTACTACATATAAGGCACTGTGCTATTATTATCCCCATTTTATAGGTGAGAAAGTGAGACTCAGAGAGATAAAATGAATACCCCAGAATCACACAGTTAATAATAGAACCAGAACTCAGGTCTCCTGTCTGGTTCTCTTTCCTCTTCTCATTGCCTACAAAGTGCTAAAAAGTCATATTCCAATACTGAAATTTTCTGAGAAATTACTGAATGCATGAGATGGCAGTGACAAGTTTCTACTCCCTACTATGACAGAAAGTCATGCTAACAATCACAGGGTCAAGTGAACAAACATCAAAATTTCTACTAGAAAAGTTAGAAAGAAAGAAGTATGAGAGGTCATTTTTAAAAGCACATTTTTCTTAATATTCTCCTTAACAAGTATTTCAAAAATCAACATTTTTTTCATCCTTTAAAAATCTAGTCTTTTCTATCTGGACACCTACAAACATGACAAAAGAGAAGAAAAATGTTCAAAATACTAACTTTGATATAAAAGATGACAAAGTTCATAGAACATTAAAGCTAAAATCTCAGAGATGACTATACATAAGAAGTAAGGGCAAGACATAACCTCCACAATCTTCAATTTACTTACTTTTTAAAAGAATATATTATAGGATGTCATCACTAAAGCTCCTTCTCACTTTAAATCTATGACCCTCTATGCCTCATCCAAGATCACACACCTCATGAGGGCAGAAATACACTTAGAACCCAGATCTCAGTAAAATAAATTAATAAACATATATTAAATGTTTTCTATGTGCAAGGCACTGTACTTAGTCCTGTGGATAAAAAGATGAAAAGTAACAGTATCCATCATCAAGAAATTTAGAATGCAATAGGAGATATGAAATATACACATAAGTACAATAAAATATTACAGGTCAAAGCAAAGATACAGAAAAAAAATGCTTTAGAACAACTGGAGAAATAAGAGTTCAGTTCCAGTTGAAGCAAACCAGAGCATTTATGGCAGGTCAGTCAATCATTCAGTTTACAAGCATTAATTAATCACTCACTCTGTGCCAGAGAAGGGAGAAAATAAGCAAACAACTTTGTACCTAGAAGCTATATAGTGTGTAAATGGAAGGTAATCTCAGAGGGAAGACCCTAGCAGAGGGAGGGTCTTGAAAAGACATGTTAGAGAAGACAGTATTTGAGCTGAATTTTGAAAGAAGACAAAGAAGTCAGGAGATGAAGAAAGAGAATTCTAGGCATGAGGGGAACAGCCAACGAGAAGGGACAGAGTCAAGAAATGGAGACTCATGTAGGAAGAACACTTAAGAAAGTCAATACTACTGTATCACAGAGCACGTGGAGGGAAATACAGAAAGGTAGGAAGGAACCAGGTTGTGAAGGGCTTTAAATGAGAAAAAGAGGATTTTTATATTTGAATCTGAAGGTAATAAGAAGCCACTTGAGTTTGCTGAGTTAAGGGAGAATGGGAGTTGATATAGTCAGAGCTGTGCTTTAGGAAAGATTATTTTGGGGTCACATCTGACAAGGAGGAAGGAGGGCCTCAAAGGAAAAAAAAAGGATTTCAACAGGAAAACATGAGGTATAGAATATAGGTACACATATAGGCAAGGAAGCAGAGAAGATCCAGGAAGCATTAGTAGTTCAGTTTCCCTGAAATATAGAACTAGGAAGAGGAATAGTATAAAATTAGTCTAAAAAGTCTGGTTTAAATCAGACTGTAGAAGGTCTTAAAAACCAGTCTGAGTCATTTGTAGTTTATCTCTAACTCTTTATACCTTGCTGCTTCCCTTGGAAAAAGGTCATTCAAGGACAACTCAATAATATTATGATAAGCTAATTCCAAGAGGAAGAAGCAAGAAGCTAAAAGAACTGGTCCAAAAATGCTGTAGACTTGATCCAGTCTCAGGCTACCCTTCCGAAAGGAAATATGTCCATTGAAATATCGCTGACCACACCAATACAATTTCACTAGATGACCACCAGGTTTAATTCAGAAAAGTATATATTACCTATAAGCCAATACTTTTGGAAGACCAGCCAAGATAGCAGAAAAGGAGGAAACAGCTTAGCTCTCCCCCACAACTACTCTGACAAAGACCTAAGAAGAGTTCCAGAGTAAGTAGTGACTGGGAAATCACAAGAGAATTCACAGTGAGTCATATTCCCAGCCAGGGGAGCAGGAACACAAGCCAGACAAGAATGGTGTCACTCTGACACCAGAACTGGGTTGTATAGATCCAGACTAAAGAGAAAACTTACAAGGTATGTGTTAGACTGACATGTGGCCATGTTCTAGGACAAAGAATGGTTGCAGATACAGCTCAAATGAGGCTGGGGCTGTGTACTGGGCATAGACCAGGAACAGAGCAAGAACAGCTTCCTGGTACTCACCCTTGAATAAGCAGCAGCTATTTGGCACTTACTCCATGTCCTGAGCAGTCCCTGTACTCCTTAAAGAACACAACACTCAATACTTGTAGAACATAGCAGCTAGGCCCTAAATAATATAGAACAGGGCCAAACAAGGGCTCAACATTCCCTCCAGAAATGGGTAGAGAATGGCCCTAATGCAAAGTCCCAATGCTTTAAGTATAAGCAGTCCAGTCTTTCTTGGGGGGCGGAGCCAAGATAGCCGCATGAAAACAGCATCTTACCGGAATCACAAGTTCTGTCAGATTCCTATAAAAAAGTGAATTTGAGCAGATTTGAGAGAGTTAGAAACCACGAGAAGTCTGAGTGAGGCAAATTTCCCAGCCAGGAGAGTCTGAAAGGCCGAAGGAACAAATCTGTAGGCTAGGAGAGCGCTCGGCATGCGGAGCTGCTCCAGACGGGACCAAAGCGGAAGCGGCTGGCCAGGAAACCCACGGAGGAGACAGGCTAGGAGAAAGCCCGGTTCCTGAAACCAGTGGAGATCCCCAGGCCTCCCAACACAGGACGGCACTCTGTGGAAGAGACGACAGGCAGTGCGACACCACCGACCACGAGATACCAACTCTTGAGGCTTGCAGCCCAAAGGACGCTTCTTGAACTTCCTGGAGACAAAATGGCCAGGTAAACAGCTCTAATCCCTCCCCTCCACACCCAGAGAATTCCCCGGGGGAGAAAAGAAAAAAAAGCAAAAACACTGGAATGGAGGAGACAGAAGTGGGGCTTCAGTGGCCGACAAGTGGAAGTACCTGAGTCCCAGAGGGGCAGAGCCAGCAGGGGTCAACACCAGGAGCCCAGACATACTCTTGCTCCCCCAGGGGAAGTGCCAGACACCCAGCTCAAACAACAAAGAGCTAAGATCATCGCTGAAGAGTAACAGTACTGGATAACAACCCCAGGGGAAGAGGAGATTTTGGGCAGCCAGACCCCTTCCCCCACACCTCAGGAAACTGAAGGCTATAATTCACAAAGCCAACAACAAGACTCACAATCCCCAGAATAAGAAAGCTGGGACAGTGAGCCCTGAGCCCCAAAAGCAGAAATTTATTGTAAAGCCAGGAAAAGGCTAACCAACATGAAGAACACAAAAAAACCGAGGACCATTGATTCTTTTTATGGAGACAGGCAGGATCAAAATACCAATTTGGAAAAGGATAACAATGACACTATATCCACATCTGATACCTCAAAAGGTAATGTGAACTGGTCTCCAGCCCAAAAAACAATACTGGAAGAGC
>CM053625.1:290963684-290991253 GCA_028646595.1 Phalanger gymnotis
GGGAGGGAAGACTGGGGAACAGGGCAACCAGAATGAACGCCATCTTGGAGTGGGGGGGGAGGAAATGGGGAGAAAATTTGTAATTCAAACGCCTGTGAAAATTAATACTGAAAACCAAACATGTCAAAAATAAATTAAAAAAAAAAGGAAAAAAAAGTCAGCTGAAATACAAAAAAAAAAAATTTATGAGATTTAAGTGATATGAAAAACAAAGGACATCAACAAAAATTTAGTTTAACAAATACATACTGTGCTGTAGGGGTGTGTGTGTGTGTGTGTTCGTGTGTGTGTGTGTGTATACATACACGTGTATTTATCTCAGGTTTATTGTTTGCCTCAGATTTAAATTTGTGTTATTAATTTAGGACAGGAGATGGGGAGGGGAGAGGGAAATAGTACAAAAACAGAGTCATAAGTTCCAAAAATGTTGGAAATTGCTATTTTAAGAGTAGAAGATCCCTCCCCCAATTTACTACCCAATTTACTGCATTTTCTGAATAGCGTTTTAAAAAGAAAGAACATATTTCCCATTCTCACTAGCTTAAGCAGAAATGAACTGCATCAATATCCAGAATCATAAGTTATTAATATTCAAAGTATAGCATTTTGTCAGTATGAGGAAGTCTTAGTATAGGACTTGCCCCTAATAACCCACATCTAGGATTTATGAGACAATAATAACTTGCATTTAAGTCTCTCTTTAAAGTTTCCAAAGTACTTGACATATATAATTTCATTTGACCTTTATATGCCTGCTCATCTTGAAACAAAATACAGACTTCATTATCCCCATTTGACAGATGAGGAAAGTGATTCTAACAAAAGGAAAGTGATTTTCCAATGACAATGAAGCTCCTAAGTATATGAGGTCTTCCTGACCCCACGTCCAGCCTACTATCCACAATGCCAGGCAGCTTCCAACAATAATAAGAGCTACCATTTATATTATGCTTAGAGAGTTTTTTGTTTTTTATGCTTAGAGGTTTGATAAAGCCTGACAAACATTGGGATTAAAGGAATTAATGACTTACAGCCACTAATATATGTCAGAAGCAACACCTGAATCCAGGTTTTTCTGACTCCAAGCCTAGAATCTTAACTAGTGTAGTACGATAGCTCTACAGTCTATTAATACAAATGAGAGAGGGGCAGCTAGGTGGTGCAGTGAGTAGAGCACTGGCCCTGGAGTCAGGAGGACCTGAGTTCAAATCTAGCCTCAGACACTTGACACATGTACTAGCTGTGTGACCTTGGGCAAGTCACAACCCCAATTGTTCTGACAAAAAAAATACAAATGGGGGGGGGGGGAATGATGGCTGATTCAGCTTCACTTCTCTCTATCTAGGATTCCATTAAACTGGCCAGCCTGAGTTTCTTTTAGAATATGTTGCCCAAAAGAGCTCATGATGAGTGATTTTGAAGTTCAGAGATATTTCAAAATACCTTTTAAAAGGTAATGGCATACTTAGGGTGGAGTGTCTGGTAGGGACCTCTAGCTATATCTGAGAAAGAAAAGCAAAAACCAAGGTCTGAAGGAAAAACAGAGAATACTTATTAGGAAATAAGGCTTAAAAAACATCTAAAGAATGAGCCTATTTCTCTATAGGAAGAAAATTTCTGTGGAAATTGTGGAATTCAGACTATTCAGTCTCTAAGACTGATGAAAGCATAAAAAGATTTTGGTAACGTGCTATGTTTAAATAGAAATTCTATCATGGAATCTTGGTGACTTGAAAATTAAACTTTGTAGACGGTCACCAATTCCCTAAATCCATGACTAGCAATTTCAACAAAATGCCCTTGGGGATACTTTACATGGAAATCTATAGATTTAGTGAAAAATTCAGAAAGGCACTATTTTCTCCCTCACTTTTCTTCATGAAGATTAGATATGAGGATGTCTTTTTTCATAACATTATTTCCAATATCAAAAGGCCTGCTATTAAAAACACAAGGAATCAACAGCAGAATTATGTATTAGATTACGTAAAGACGACTGCACTTTAGTGGCATATATTAAGATGACTTGTTAACATGAAAGAAAGAATGTGATTTTTTTTCATAAGTCCTCAGGGCCAAAATCAAAGTCAGATTTGTGTGTTTAATTCCCAACTATTTTTCTTAGCCCACAGTTTAAAAGTTCAAAAGGTAAAAGGAATTTTCATCATGACTAAATTATGAAAGTGATTCAGGAGGAAAGTTGTTATTGGCTACTCAATTTTTGAGGTTAACTGTCCATGGAATAACATAATCCTAGAGCTGGAAGTGAGCTTACTTACAGGTCAACAAGTTGTGGTTGAGGGTACAGCTGGTTAGCCAATATACATCACTGCCCTCTTTTCTCCCTACCCACTTTGTCCTAGCTATGTGACCATCAGGATCAATCAGTCGACTAATCAACATAGATCTGATCATTAAACCCATGGAGGTAATGAGGTTACCCAGAGTGAGAGCACAGAAAGAGAAGTGGACACTGAAGAGAACATCGAGGAACACCCGTGGCGGAGACATAATGCTGATGAGGAACCTGCACAAGAGCGTTTATAAAGATAGAAGGAAAAACCAGATGGGAGAGATTATCCAGGAGGAAAGAGAAGCCAACAGCATCAGATACATTAGAGAGATCAAGAGGATATGGACTGAGAAAGAAGATGGCAGATTATTTAGTTTCTATAAGCCTCTTGAACCCTAAACTAAAGGAATCATGAAGAGTAGTTACAGCTAAGTCTACAAGAGAAAAAACCAGAACCACCCACCTTCCCTGCGAACTTTAATCCTTCTCACCCTACCCTTTTCCCCTCCAAATGTCTGGCACCAATAAAAGTGAAAACAATCACAGACTTATGCTTGGGCCCTGACTCCAGGTAGGGAACCTCCCACTGCTCCTGACCCCACAACTTAATTTTATTCTTTCAGTCTATAAATTCATTTGAAAGTAGCTTATTCTCAAAGCAGATGATTATTAATGCAAACCCTACTTTGTGGAAACTTTAAAACTATAATTTTTACAACAACCAAAAAATAACCTGAGGTAAAAAAAAGCTCTTGATACAAAGACCGATGTGTCACAATAAACATTTCTCTGATGATTTTGGATGTAAAATTAAAAGTCCAAAGATAATAAATTATAGGATTTGAGACAGAAGGATTCTAAAGAGATCATTTAGGTCAAACTCCATTTTACAGATGTATTTTATATATGAAGATACTGAGGCTCATGGAGGGAAGTAACTTACTTAAAATTATGCAAATATTAGGTAGTATGGTTGAGATTTCTAAAATAGTATCTCCTGACTCCCAATAACAAGTTTCTTTCCAATAACACTACGAAAATAGTGGTAATAACTAAGTAAATAATTAAGTAAATCTGGTGGATAAAGAAAGAAAAAGGATTACCCAAATTTTACAAAAAAAATAAATTCCCATCCCAAAGAAAACAGTGGTCTTTTAAATTTAACCTTATTATTGGAGCAAGAATAAGACCAAGGGGACCTACTAATCACTCAAGGGGTTTTTAATACGAAGTATGTCAAATGCGATCGATAAGCTATATGTGCTAATTAGAGAGAACTGCATGTTTTCTGGGAGGCTGACACAGTGGCAAAAACTAAACCCTAAACTGAGCAGCAGACAGGACAATAGAAAAAGTGGCTGAGGTGGGAGAGACAGAGAATATCACTGTGCAAGTTGATTAAAGAGGGGTAAAGGCCTAAAGACCCATCTAACAGGAGTTTTTCCACATACACAGAAAAAAAAATTATAACTAAAGGAAAGTGCATGTAAGGTAGAGGAAAGAGCAAGGCAGTACTTATGGATTGGGCTTAAGAGTCAAGGTCAGAGATGAGGAACCTGCCTTCTTGAAGCCACATGTGGCCCTCTAGGTCCTCAAGTGTGGCCCCTTGACTCAATCCAAACTTCAAATTGTTCTATGAAGTTTGGATTCAGAAAAAGGGCCATACTTGAGGACCTAGAGGGTCACATGTGGCCTCAGGACCACAGGTTACCCACTGCTGGTCTAGGTCCCTGCAAGGCATAGCAGAGTCATGGTTAAAGTACCCATGGGCCACTCCCTAAGTAACCACCAAGTGGGAAAAAGCACCAAATGCTTACATCATAAAATGCCCAAGTTACTCCATTTCTCCAGGGGAAAGAGAAATCATGAGTAAAAAGAAAGATATCAGGACAAAAGCAATCAATTTAAATCTAAATGTAATATCCTTAGAAAGAAAATGTTATATTATCTTTCCAACATTATATACTATAATCAGGTTAGCAGTACAAATATTTTTATTTTTGCCTAAACTACTCAGGTAACTATCTAGTTTCTCTGTGTACTGCACAGACCACATTTATTCATGATGAAAAACTTGCATTTTGAATTTGTTACCTATTACACCTAAACTATAAACTAGTCAACATATTTGCTGAGTATTCAGTTTCAGGGTCAGGCCTTATATGACGCAGGTGGCCATGATGATGCACACAGCTACTATGGGCTTTGGAAAGAAAGGTCACCATTGCAATGACACATTAGGTCCAAGTACAATACAGAAAAATATAATTTCCTAGAAGAAGAAAGTCACTACACCAAACTTATTATGATTAGAATTTTTGAAAGTGGTTCTCATTACAGCATTCTCAATCAATTTGAATACTGGCCTACCTATTCCTGAGTTAGCTCCAGTGACTATAACCACTTTTCCAGTGAAATCACGACCCTGAAGTATTTCCATAGCAGTAGTATTGCCATCATATTTCTGTCTGGTTGGTGGCTTCTTCGGATTATCATCAACAGTAAATGCCAGTCGTGGATCCAAGTACGTGGTTCTTTTATTTATGTGGCTGCAAAGAAAAGGAGAAAAAAATCATGCTAACCTACAGCAGTGAACAAAGGCATTTATACAAACAAAAGATATTCTTACTATCGAGAGAAATCCTTATTTTTTTTTTACATACCAAAAGTCTTATTAATTTCTTTCAACTTTAAGACACAAAGTTCCTTTGGTTCCTCTTCTCGCCTCTAGAAAAATTACACTCTTACCTAGAAAAATAGCTGCCTAATCTTTTACTTTAATATTTCTTGGAAAATATGCTTTGATATGCAATAATCACTTCAAAATCAGATTCTTCAAAACAGTGGCATCAAAATCAAATAGAAACAAGATACACTAAACTATACATAAAGATCCCCCAGACCCACATTGATGCAGAAAATCACATATTAACATTATCTATGTTTTAATGTATTTTTTGTTAACTTTGCTAAATATTTCCCAATTACATTTTAATCTGGTTCAGGCTGCAATCAGGAGTATTGGGGACCACATGTTTGATACCTCTCCTTTAGAACTAAAAAATCTTCATTCAGAATGGTTGTTTTTTTGAAACTCTACGCTGCTATGACTATAAAATCTATAGTACTAATATGGTTCTGACTTTCTACACAATATTAAATTCAATACATATTTGCTAAGCACCTACTATGTGCTCAGTAAAGTGTCAGGTATCCAGTGGAGAAGCACAAGACATAAAATTAACAGTAATTTTTTAAAACTCAGAGTTAAATATTCCTGTGACCTATACTTGAAATTGCATGAAGGAATAACTCCCCGAGCTGAACCTTAAAGAAAAAAAAAGATTTTAGTCCAATTAAACGGTAACTTATTAAGTGTCTACTACATACAAAGCACTGACACGGTGGCAGCCTGTGCCAATGATGAAGGATGGCATGCATACATGCACAAAAGTGGAAGAAAGAAGACAAAATTGGAGACTGGCTTGGCTAGATCATAGGTCAAGTGAAAGATTGAATTAGACTAGAAAAGAATGAAACAAGATTGTGAAAGGCCTTGAATATAGGTTTATGTAGTTCCTGGTTTATCAAGTATTTGGTAGCAGGATAAAGGAAGGACTAGATGTTTATACTATCTCCCTCAGAGGGTAGTTGTGAAGAAAATATTTTTATATATCACTATAAGATTATATATGTGAGACATTCCTATTATAATATAAAAATTAATTTTCAAGTTGTCTTGACTAAAATTAAGTATATAAACCTTCAAACAATCTTTTGCAAATGAGCTAATAACCTACAAAAATTAGTTAATAACTAGATATATGAAATTATGAATGACTATTCATCCTAATAAAAATTTTTAAATTATTTCAATATGTCATAAATGCATCTGTGAGATTTCTTTTCAAAATATGAAGAATCAAAAAATCTCTTAAAATTCAAACTATAAACCCTCATGAAACAGTAAAAGATTAGATTTCATTATCAATTCTTTAAAACCCTCACGAATAAATGGAAAGGTCTATATTATGTGACAACCTCTAAATAAAATCAAAAGATTCATTCCTTATACAATTAACTATTTGGAAAGAACCATTAACCATGCATTGTCACACATTTAAAATACAGCTGTTGTACTAAACAAAAAACTATCTAAATTGCTACTTGTTAAAAATAACAATAACCTGTCTTTAATATTTTTCCCTTTAGTTCTCCCTGTTGTTTCAGAACCTATTCTAGTCACGAAGAATGGAAATTGAGCCACAAGAAAAATGGTCTTCAGTAGGTCAGTTTCTGTCTAAACAGAGAAATTCATGTATGACCCAATAACTGAGTAATGACTGGCTAAATTGGAATAACACAATTACTGTGCTGCAATTAAGAGTCTGCAATATGAGGAATATAAGGTAATAGGGAAACTTCCATAAAACAGTAGGAAATGAAGAAAGAGGAGGCAGATCATGAACTGATAAAAGCCCAATAAAAACACAAATAGGATTAACAAGCAGACAAAAGTAATGAAAAACATAGAAAGAATAATACGTAGTTTATTGAGATTTGTATGTTGAAGGGTTTTTTGAAGAATAATTTGTTGTATGTATATAACTGTTCATTTGATTTGGTATTTGTTAAGTTAATAATAATATTTTTAAATTAATTAGTTATTTGGACCCTTAGTTGGCTGCATTATTTTAAGAATATAATAAATAGCTTGAAAAAATTTGTCATATATGGTTTAGGTTCTATACTCACATCACAATCGTAAAACCTAAGAAACTTCTCTCCTCACCCTGAAAAAAAAGATGCTTTATAATTGCTTCATCTTTTCACCAATTAAAAGTAATGGACTTCAAGGTAAAGTGCCTGGTAACACTTTTTAAAGCACTGAGATAACTACATTCTATATCTTTAAACACTCACTCAACAAAAAACACTTGTCCATTTTCATCCGTTTCTTGCTCCCATCCATATGGCAGGTCTAAAACAAAGAAAAGACTATTAAGTCTGCTTACAAAAAGAAAAAATATATCATTCCATATATCAGTAAGAAGGTAAAAGACCAATGCTCATTACCACCTCCATGCATTTGCTGATTCTCTCTCCATAATAAATGCCATTTTCCCTCCCCCTTTTGAGAAGCCTTATCCTACCTATCCCCACAAAAGCTTTCCCTGATGATTCCATCATCCATCATTCATTTAGCAAAACTACTATTACATTTGTCTTCTGTGACATATAACATAGCATTTTATTGGGTACTTGTTCTCTAATTATCTCATGTTTATAAATAAGACTTGTCTTGGCTAATGCCAACTATAGATTCCATTTCTTTTGTTCCACAAACTCAGAGTGTTCTACTTTCTCTCCAATTACCTAATTCCTACCCAACCTCTGAAGTGCAGCTCAGCTCTCACTTCCTCCATGAAATCTTCTCTAACCATAACAATCTCCCAGAATGTGATTCAGGATTTAGAGCTAGAAGGAACCTGAGAGGTCATCTAGTCCAATCTCCTCATTTTACAGGAAAGGAAACCAAGTGACTTGGTCAAGATCACACAGATAGCAAGTAGCACTGCTGGGATCTGGACCCAGATGATCTTTCTGTCCCATAAACTCATAGCATTTATTATCATAACTACTCAACAGCCAATTTTCATACCCTCCCTCATAACATGTTATACTGTTCTCTTTTTATATGTGTCTCATTGCCTAATTAGCCTCCTTTAGAGCAGGGGATCTATCTTATGCTTTTATTATATCCCCTCCAGGTCATAGCATAGTGTTAGGCACATAAAAGACATTCAATTCTTGCTCATAGGGTGCAAAAAGCTGAAAGATGAATATTGTAAGTGTCATTAGTAAATGTTATGCTATAGAATAAAAATATGACGTTCATATTATTTTGATATAGTCTTGATGAGCAAATAAATTGTCAAAAATAACTAAAATTTGTCTATAGTAGCTAAAAAATATGATTTACTCTTTTCCCATAATTCTATAAATCACCTGCAGTAGAATAAGGTCCTTGAAAGAAAACTGATTGTCATTTTATCTTTGTATCCTCAGCAGCTATCATATTGCTAATATAGTCAAATGCTTGACAAATGGAATTTGATAGTTACAACTTTTAGAAAGTTCACTCGATCAATTTTTCTGATCTTCTAAAATCTACTCATAGTTATAACAAGTGTCTGGACAACATTCTGCCTATGACAGAGTTATTGCATAATTGATGCTTTATGTGTTAGTATATTTAGCTATGTGCTCAATAATCTAACAAATAATACAAACCTCCTGCTACTCGTTTTCTTTTTCCAGTTTTAGGATGTTCCCATTGTGTCTTCTCTTCTGTGTGGCTGTCAAAATACCCAAAACACAATTAAAAATAAGGATAAGTTCTTAGAAGCAATAAAAACCACTCAAAACCATTCCTCTAGAGGAATTTTAACCTCAGGTTTTACTATCTACTCTAAGTCTAAGATAAGGAATTCTATAATGACATCTTGAAAATATGGCCAAAGAGTCAATTTTCCCACAATTTTTTTTACTGGTCAGCTGCAAATATTACTTTTTCATGTATAAGTAGAGAGCTGACTCCATACTGTCACACCTGTTTCATTATGGAACTAGAAACAGTAAACAAAAATGTCACTTTACTATGAGCAGATAATGAAAGGGTAGGTTCTAGTCTCAAGGGAAGAAAGATTGAAGCAGAATGGGAATCAATAGACTAGGTTGGGGGAAGGGCAGTATTGATTAACTATTTGGGAGAAAAATATGAATAAGGAGAAAGGGATCAGAAATTAGGAAGACATTATTTCAAACTCATACACTGGGAAGAACAGTGGATTTGGCGCCTAAGAAGCTAGATTCACATCTTAGCTTCTCAACTTACTACTTAAGTCAGTCAATCAACAAATATTTATTAAATACCTACTATGTGCCAGCCACTGGAGATACAAGTACAAAGAATAAAATATCTACCTGCAATGGGGTTACATTCCAATAAGGAAGAGAAGTACATATAAAAATATATACAACATAAATATGAAGCTAATAAATGCAATTTTGTTGTTATGCAATCGTTTCAGTTGGGGTTTTCTAGGCAAAGATAATGGAGTGGTTGATCATTTTCTTCTCCAGCTCATTTCACAGACAAGAAAACTGAGGTAAATAGGGATAAACGACTTGCCCAGGGTCACACACCTAATATGTGTCTGAGGCCAGATTTTAACTCAGGAAAATGAGTCTTCCTGACTCTAGACCCAGCATTCCATTCATTTCCCCATCTAGCTGCTTTTAATAAGCATAATTACAAAGTAGTTAAATACAATATAGTTTGAGGTATTACTAAATACTAGTAGTTCGGGGAATAATAAAAGATGATGTTGCTTGAGCTGTATCATAGAGAAAAAGAGGGGCTCTGTGAGTAGAGGTAAGGAAGGAGTTCACTGCAGGCATAGAGGATATCTGCACAAAGGCATGGAAATGGAATATGCAGTATCCCACATAAAAAACAGAGAGAAGGTAGTCTGGCTGGATGACTGAGTGTGTGAGTGTGGATGGGCTATAAAGTCCATTAAGACTGGAAAGACAGAATGGGACTAAATTGTGTTAGGCTTGAAAAGCTAAAGAGAATGTTTATTTTATCCTAGAAACAAAAAGAAGCCACTGGAGTTAGCTAAGTAGGGGAATTGCATTTCAGATACATCTGAACTTAAGAAAACTTAATTTGCACCAGCACGTAGGATGGACTGCAGTGGAGAAAGACCTGAGGCAGGAAAAGCAAATTAAGAGATTGCTACAATAATCTAGCCGAGAGGAGTTTCGAACTTGAACTAGGGTGGTAGTGGTATGTGAGGAAAGAAGGGATCAGATGTAAGAGATGTTTTAAAAGTAGAAATAGCAAGATTTGGAAAATTTATTAAATATATGGGGTGAGGGAGAGTTAGGAGTTCAGGATAAGGTTGAGATGGAAAAACCTGGGATACTGGAAGTATGGTGGTATTTACAGCAGAAATAGGGAAGTTTGGAAGAGGGGAGGTTTTAGGAGGAAAGATAATGAATTCACTTGTAACACATAAAGTTTGCAATATCTCTGGGACATCCAATTAAAAATGTCCAGTAGGAAATTGGTGATGAGACGAAAGCTAAGTAAAAAGACTGGATTTAGATACAGAGATCTGGGAGTTACCTGAATAGAGATAATATTTAAAACAATGACATCTGATAAGGTTACCAAGACAAAAAAAGTAGTGAGATAAGAGGGTCTAGCACAGAATCTTAAGGAATCTCCATTTAAGTGAGAGTAATGTGGATTATAAGCCAGCAAAAGGCACTGAGAACCAGCAGTCAAACAAGTGAGAGGCAAACTAGAAGGAAGTAATATCACAAAAACCCAGAGTGGAGAAAGCATCCTGGGCAGGGTGGTCCACAATTGCAAAAGATGGGCTGAGAGGAATTAGGACTGAGAAAAGACCATCAAATTTAGCAATTAAGAGACGTTTGGTGAAGTCAATTACCCAGTGTTCAACAAACTCGAAAACATAAATTATTTAAGAAAGCACTACCTATATGATAAGAACTGCCAGGAAAACTGGAAAGAAGTCTGGTAGAAATTAAGCTTAGTCCAGCATCTTACACCATACTCTGCAATAAATTCAAAATGAAATAGGCTGCCTTAATATTAAAAAATCATATCATAAAAGCCTTAGAAGAGAAGCAGGTCATATATACCTTTCACAGCTAAAATAGGATATGAATTTTCAACTAAACAAGGATTAGAGACAATTCAAATTTAAAAGAGATCATTCTGATTACATGAAATTGGAAAGCTTTTACATCAATGAAATTAATACATTTGTGACAAGAAGGGAAGCAGCCTACTGGAAAAAAATATATCAAAATTCTCAGATAAAACCTTGGCATTTAAAATATGTAGACAACTAACAGAAATACATAAGACCAAAAGCCATTCACTAATAGACAAGTGATCAAAGGATATAAACAAAGTTCTCAAAAGAATTTCGAGTTATTAACAACTATTTGAAAGAATGCTCCAGATAACTAATAAGAGAAATGTAAATCAAAATAACCCTGAGGTTTTATATCTGGCAAACTGAAAAAGATGACAAAGGATAAACATACTCAATGTTGGAAGGGTTATAGAAAGATATGAGTCTTGTAAAGAACAAAACTGGCACAAAATGAGATATAAGACACTTTTCCCAACTTCTTTGCAGGGGGAATTGGGGAGGAGTAGGTCCATAAGTATGGAACATTGAACCTACTGTCAGAGTAGGGCTTTTTTGGAAGTATTGATAAATTTTGCTGATTTTTTTCTCTATTTTCTTTCCTTCTTAAAGAATTCTATGTTATAAGGGACAGTTCTCTAGATTGTTGCTTTTCTTCATGCTCTGGGAGGAGGAGGCAAATAGGGGAAAATTTAGGCAATGCAAAAATATAATAATGAAAATTTATTCTTTCAAGAGGAGCTTAATGATTACAGTTCAAGTACAGTAATGAAGTCAGAAGTCAGATTGTAAAGAGTTGAAGAGTCAGTGAGAAGAGAGGAAAAGAAAACAGCAAGTCTAGACAACTTTTTCAAGGACTGGTCCAGAAAAGAACAAGACACTTAACCTCTCTATGCCCCACTTTCCTTACCTCCCTTAAAGTAACTTTTTAAGTAATGCTTTAAGTAATCTCCAATGTCATTGATTCTCTGATTCTGACAGGCTTATTTGAACCTTGTATCTATCAAATCTCTAATTTATCCCATTTGAATAGAAAGCTACCACAAGCTGAACTAAATGATGAGTAAGAACATTAAAACATGTGAACAGCAATAACAACTAAGGATATCAGGGGTGAAGGTGCATACTTAGAACCTTATACTTCATGAACACCAAACAGCATCACAAAAAAATGAAGCCGACCATATCTTAACGGAGACAAAACAACTACTTAATGATTTAGGAGTCATATAAGAATGAACAGTTGGTATACAATTAGATGACTGAGTAATTGGAGCAAAAGTCAAAATCAATACCAAATTAGAAGAGATGATAAATACAAGATAACATGCACAACTGCAACAGCTTACGATGAGTCATAGATGCTCTCCTCCCCCCACAAAAAAAAAATGGAAATTACTGTAGAAAACAATGCAAAGCCAATGACTTTTGACTATCACTATTTCTTGCAAAATTTTAACAGATGAAGAATAATCACAACAAAAAGGACACTAGAAGAACTAAGAAACCATGCTAGACAGCAAACAGTTTATCTCCTTGGCAAGAAGAAAGAGAAGCAAGCTAATCATAGACTGGGTTTAGAATGTAATCTCATTTATAAAACACTACAGAGGATGGTGAAAGATCACAAACAACATGAACCATAAAACAGCAAAAATCAGTGGGAAAAAAGACAAGTCTACAGAAAGCTTGGAATGAGGCCCAAATGAATTGTATCATTCCAAGATCATTCAAAGATAAAACTGCCAAGACCACCAACATAGAAAATGTACTATGTTTGTCAGCATTTCTATAATAAACCATTTCTATCATCATTGACAAAAGAATGCCTCACAATTAGACCCTTACAACACCCCAGTCCCCAATGTGCTATACAAGGCACTTATGGAAATGAGACTGGGAAGAGATATTGGACCCAAATCAAGTACATAGCAAAATACAATCTTTAAAACACTTAGGGATCATTTTAAAAGATAACTAAGGAAAGAGGGATCTATCCCCCACCAAAAAAATGAAAAAAAGTCTCAGATAATATTTTTACCCAAAATAAGGCAATCAAGACAACATTATGCCCATTTTCTCATCATTATGAAATTCTCCTAATAATGACAAATGTATTTAAGGCCATCTTTGATGAAAATATGAGAAGGAAACTGGCAGGTTTGCACAAGCAATTTTCTTTAACAGACAGCATTTTGCATTCACACAACTGACTGAAAAATACAGACGATATAAAATGCTGCAACAAAAAAAAAAGTATTTGAATCAGTAGAAAACACCCTGAAAGGCTCTCCTCTAACAAGAAACCTCTCCTGCATATGTTCATCATGCACAATTCTTTAATAAATGAAACCAGAGACAACTAATTAATGACTCTTTGTTATCTTTAAGCAACGTAAATAATAGATATATGAAGGTCAAAGGCCATTTACCATTGTCATGGAGGCTGTCATATACAGGAGTCATATGGAAGAGGCATTCTCTACAGATGGTGAGATCCTCTGGTTCAAATGTTCTTAACCTTTTTTGTGTCATGGAAACCTGTGGACCCCTTCTCAGAATGTCTGTTTGTTTAATTCATAATTGAAGGAAATTATAAAGTCCAGTTAGTGGTTAGTAAAATTAAACATGTAATTTTTTTTCCCATTCAAGTTCAGAGACTGAAATATATCCCTTGGGGTCCATGGATCTCAGGTTAAGAAGCCTTCCCTAGATGGTACCAAGACCTAGAACACTAGAGGACTTTGCCAAAGAGTACACAAGAGTTCAGCTTAATTCAAGAAATCTAAATGAATAAAAAGTTCCTATTGTTCATCTAGTCTATGACATTCAGGTAAATGGTCAGTCCACTAAGTTAGTAGATCAGTGCATATATATGTGGACAGGTACTGCAAATGGATAATGAGTTGAGCCCGAAACTAAATAGGAGGAAGAAAACAGACTTGAAAAAATGGCACAATGCTTTCAATGATCTGAAGCTAATTCTCAGCCCCAAAATGCATCTTTTTAACATAAATGTTCTCCCATTCATGCTATATGGTTGTGACTCCTGAAATATCTCATTTTCCAAAGAATAAAAGTTGTAAATGACCCTAAATGCATTGTCAGTTACAAGAGGATTGCAGCATTTTTCCAGTGAAGGGCTAATAGGCAATAAGTAGCATAAAAGATACCATTGATATGTGTGCGCTAAAAAGAAGATGAGCTGGTCACAGAACAAGAGTAAGGAATAACAAACAAAAAGCTTAAGTGCTGCAATGGTACCCATGAAATGTAAAAAGAAGAAGAGCTCCACCACATTAGGCTAATCTCCCATGGAAGATCATGGAGAGGCATGGAGAAGAAAAAAACGAGAAGGCATAAATGGGCTGCAACCTGAACCAATATCACATATCCACTGAAGTATTCACAGTAGTTTGTTTTTAAACAAAATTTTCACTGAATCATCAGAAATTATCTATAGACATGAAAAATGCCTTTAAGTTTTCCCTAGGGTTAAGTTAGCATAATTTAAGATAATATATAATGCTGATATTTCAATGTCACACATACTCTCCTAAAAAGCTTAGTCATTTACAGGTATAATTTTACTAAGTAGTGATTTTTTCTTTCCTAAAAATCTTATGTCTTTTTTTTTCCAATTATATGTAAAGATAGTTTTCAATATTCAGTTTTATGAGATTTTGAGTTCCAAATTTTTTTCTCCCTTCCTCCTTCTGCACCCCAGTCCACAAGATGGCAAGCAATCTGATAGCAGTGACTCTGGATAGAGCAATGGCTAAATCATGCTGATATACTGATAACTATACCAGATATAATATTTTATTATGGGAAATGAAAATACAAAGGTCACCACTAAAATAGTAGACCAGAGTCTCACAAGGAGTTTTTGATAAAGATTAATCAACCATATCCAATCATCATTAACAAGTACTAAGATATTAAAAAGGTGTGTGTGTGCGCGCGCGCATGTGTGTATTTTAAATGGAGGGCAGTAGCCTGCTACTATGAGGTAAAGGACATTAAACTCAGAAAGGAGGAGAGGCTCAAGGAAGAATGCCCTATTCTCTCTATTGCCTAGCAAATATTCTACAGGAAAAAATATTCACAATTTTCTGTCTCTGGGTAGTTATTTTATTTCAAAATAGAAAAATATTCAGCTTTCTACTTTCAAGGAGAAATAATTTATCTGACATGAATGTGAGCTAAAATTACTCAGTGTCTGATTTAGTTTACCCTCAACCTATAGTTATTTCATTTGTATTCTCTTCTGGTAAGCAAAGCTCTCCATCTGTGTACGCTGTCACGTCAAAATTAAATTGTTAATTGCTTAAGAACCCCTTTATAGGTTTGACTTTATAATCAAACTATTAAAACCATGACTAAGTAGTCATAGTTTTCTTCCACTGTAAAATGGGAATAGCAATATAACCACCAAAGGGAAGGAGTAGCAGTATAGATACTCCAAAAACAACAGATAATTAAAATATAATTGTTTGTAGTTAGCTTTGACCACCTTATATTTATTCTGGGAACAGATTTACCTACCTATGGTATTACTAGGCTATTATCAAAATTAATTTTCACACAACTAAAAACCTGAAGGGTAGGAAAAAACAGACCTGGGTCAGAAAATGTATCTTGAATAATATACAAAATGTTTTTTAATCTATAAATAGAAAAAATATTAATTTTAATTGTTAAAAATTAAAATTATAATTATAAAAAAATCTCAAAAGCCTAAAAATAGTTAAGATTTCAGCATCATTTTCTGACATAAAACAACTGGCATACATTATATCACTTTAATCTCACAATAACTATGTCAGGTAGTTATTAAAAGTCCTATTACTTCCATTTTACAGATGAGCAAAATGTACTCTATTATTTATGCAGTCACATATGTACTAAGCCTCCAAGCTAAACCTCTAATCCAAGTCATAGGATCATAGATCTAGAAACTGGAAGGGACTTCAGAGGCCATCTAATCTAATCTCCTTCTTTTACACATAGAGAAACTGAGGCCTTGGGAAACCAAGTTACTTACTTGAAATAATACCAGTAGCATCAGAGATTTGAACCCAGATCCTTCAACACAAAAGCCAATGCACTTTACACCCCGCTACCAGAAGGCTAGCATACTGGGGAAAAGCTAAGGAACAGGGATCAGAAGGCCTGGGTTCAAGTCTTGACTTGGCTGATTACTAGCCTTGTGATCCAAGGTAAGTCACTTAACCTGACAACTTTTTCCTCTTCTGTAAAATGCGAATATTAACATTTTGCATTATTTAGTTTGCAGGATTGTTCATAGTATCATGGATGCAAAAATGGAAATGATGTTAAAGATCATCTAATCCAATCTGTTCATTTTTCAGATGAGGAAATTCATCTGAAGTTTCAGAAGTAGTTAAATGACTTGCCTAGGGTTACAGTTATTAAGTAACAAGAGCTGAAACGGTTACCTTAAATCTAGGGATTCTTTAACCTGAGATCTATGAAGTTACTTTTAAAAATATTTTGATAATAGTATTTTAACATAATTGTTTTGGTTTGTGATCCTATGTATTTTCGTTTATGCATCTAAAAGCATTGTTCTGAGGAATCCACAGGCTTCTCCCAACTGATAAAGGGGTCCATGATACAAGAAAGGTTAAAAACCCCTGTTGTAGGAGAAACATTTTCTAAATAATAATGTACTACATAAATGTGAGATACATTGCTATTTATTATGGCAACTTCAAGTCCCAATGTCACATAGGTTCTAAGAGTTGCTAACTTCCTGCCTCTGAAATACTGTAGTGATAAATGAAAATAGCAAAATGTTTCAGGGTTTTTTTTTTTTACTGAATGATACAAAGAACATCATTACAACTTATACCTGCTTTTGAAGATCAATAGATACCTAAAATCAGTAGAGATGTATTTACTTTTTCTTTACTTAGGATACAATGTTTCACTTCAAATATAAAAATGGGGGGAAAGATATGTTTGTATACACACATTCTAATGATCTATTTTCTGTCAACATGGCTTCACAAAAAAATCTTTATTTCAATTACTCTTTTGTTCTTTTCACAGCAAAAGCTGGAGGTTCTAAAAATAATGTCTTCCAAAGACAGAAAACAGTTATTCCATTTGATAGGATGAATGTAACCACTATTTGGCTACAGTGTTATCTGGGTTTCTTATTCCTTTATAAAAGTCTTTGACTAGTACTGTTCTCTCAAACTATCCAGGAAAATTTTAGAATTGAGTTTTAAAAAATAATTATTACTTTAAAGAAACAAATGTTGGTAACACCGTGAGTGCAATGGAAAGGATTAAATCTGGATTTAAATCCTGCCTCTACTAATTACTACTTGGACAATTCAAATCTCTGTGCCCTTTTTCTTATCTGTAAAACAAAAGGGTTACACTAGATGACCTTCAAGGTCCTGCAAAACTGTCATTTTATGATCGCATAACTTTTTTAGGTTGAAAGGCAGCGTAGAGAGGCCAGAAGAAAACCGAATTCAAATCTCACCTTTGACACTGACTTCATGACCCTAGCAAGTTGCCTCACTTTTGCTCACCTGCATTGGTAGACAAAGTTTCATCATCTGGGAGTTCACAATTTCAATTAAATTTCAGGTTGCATCCCTCGCCTTATGATTTTACATTAAAATAAAAATGTAAAGGAGTGGTGGTGCAGTTGATAGTGCACAAGCCCCAAGGTCAGGAGGGCCTGACTTCATTCAACCTCATACACTCACTAGTTGTGTGACCCTGGGCAACTCACTTAACACCAAATGCCTCCTGCCCCCCCCCCAATTTTTTTAATCATAAAAGGGTGACAAGTGAAATTCTAGAGGACTGTGAGAACAGAATCTACAATATTCTTCCAACATAAAATAATAGAGTGAAAAATAGCACCAATTTAGTACTTAGGTTCACACTAAGAATTCCAAGCCATTGACAGAAAATATCCTTGTGAATAAGGGAAATTATTTAATTATGGCAAGAATGCCCCTAACCACTCTGAGAAACTGGGAAGATATCCCCTAGACTTCTAGTAAGTACATCCAAAGCCAAGCGGCACAAAGGGCAACTTGTTTCCTCCCTGATTCCAGAGAAATACCCTTCAGCCAACACTTAAAGAGAAGAAATTCTTTCTAGGTTTGGGACGGGCTACAGCACTTGGAAAAGGAACAAGTTGCCCTGGGAGGGGGAAAGGCAAGAGTCCTCTGAAAATCCCTTTTCATATCGGAAAGAAGGTTCCCTGTCTCCCACACCAAAGTGGGGGAAGAAGACAAGATGGGTTAAAGAAAGTGGGTCGGTAAGCATTTTGGGGATGTTGTAAGTGTGTGAAAAAATCAGTGTGGAAGAAGAGCTGAAAGAGAACTAGGCAAGAAGTCTGAAAGCCTGACTTAAGAGTCCTAGCTCTGCCATTTTCTAGCTACCTTGTGACCTTGGGCCAGTCACTTTCTATTTCTGTGAAAGGAGGGGGTTGGATTAGATCCCTCTCTCCTAACGTTCTATGATTCTATGATGTTATACGACAGTTTGACAATGTGTGTGACAATTTGGCTAGACTAATAAGCTCCTTTACGATCATTTCTAAATTATCTTTGTATCTCTTCCAATAGAGTATTACAAAAAGTGGAAGGTTCAGTGCATAGAGCGCTGGGCCTTGGACATCACTTAACCACTGCATGTCTCAGTTTCCTCATCAGTAAAATGAGAATTATAAATGTTTGTAATCTCAACCCCACGGAATTGTTCTGAGGCTCAAGTTAGACAATACACCAAAGTGGTGTGGAAAGGCTAGTTAATTTCAGGGTGAAGGGTTATGACAGTGTCCACACATCACTGTGAGAGTTGGAGAATGAATGTATTATCGTGTAGAATTGTGTGCAAGACTGTGTGGGAGGAAGTTTCTGTGAGGAAGCAGTGAATGAGAATGTATCAGTGAGAGAGTAAGAACATAAGCTGTATCACCAAATCACAGACTTGGAGAGGACCCCTTTCTGTTACGCGTTAAGTATGTGTGTGCCTATAAGGGCGGTTGCAGAGGTATGTGCACAAGTGCGTGTCAGTGTGAGGCGTGACTGTGCACAGGTGTGTGTAAATGAGTGTGGATATGAGCAGTCATGTAGGCATGTGTACGATGGTGCACAAGTGTGCACGGGCTCCTGTGCGCAGGAGTGCGTAAAGGTGGGAGGGGGATGAGAGGGTCGCGCAGCTATGTGCACAAGTGTCCGTGGACGAGTGTGCAAGGGCTCCCGTGGCACGAGTGTGAATGCGCTGGCGCTCAGGGGCGGCGGGCAGCCCCACAGCCCCAGAACCCGCGTCCGGGTAAGGGGGAGGGGCGGAGCGGGGAAGGGTCGGTGTGTAGGGGCAGGCAGACGGTGCGGCGCGAGGACCGGAGGTCTGAGGTCGGGCGGGGGCGGCTGCCCGGCCCCTCCAGCCCCTTACTTGGCAAAGTACACCCATCCGTCCTTGGTGGTCCTCTCCTCCCAGCCCGGTGGCAGCTCGTCCTCACTGTCAGTGTCGTCCAGACCCGCGTAGCGCAACGCAGCCATAGTGGGAGACAGGAGCGCCGCCTCGCCCGGCAAACTGCTGCCTGGGCAGTGGAGCACAAGCTCAGGCAACCCCCCTGCACGACGCCCGCTCGGCTCGGCTCGGCTCGGCTCGGCTCCGCTCGGCTCCACTCGCCAGCGCGCGACCCGCAGCTCCCCTCGCGCTCCCGCGCTCAGATCTCCCGGCTTTCCTCGGAATCAGTCCACCCGCCTCGCTGCGAGTGGGCATGCGCAGCACCGCGCCTCCAGTCCGGCCCAGCTGAGCGACGTCGGGCTTTGGGAGGCGGCTAGCGAGGAAGAGGCCGGAGGACGAGGAAGCGGCCAAAGAAGGACAATAACCACACAGACTTACAAAGATTTTATTTGCCCCCATTCCGCTCTCCCCTCTTCTTTTCTACCCGAGTTAAATTCTTGGGGACTAGAACTAGAAGCCAGGCAGGCAGCGGAGGATTTAGAAAGAAGACGTCACCACCATAACGCGGTACTGAGAGATTACTGGATGGCCGGTTCCGTACACTGTGCTGGAAGCCTGCGCGCGAAGAGCCTGCTGGGAAATGTAGTTCTGGGCGGAACCGAAGGGCTGTTGCTGGGAGCTGCCGCAGGCGTTCCACTTCCTGCTCCTAATTCGCCCATGGTCTGGGCTCCGTGGTTGCGCGACCTGCTGCGTGGGAGCTCTTTACAACTGCCTCTTAGGTGTTTAAAGTGAATCCTTTACACCTTGGTAATCGGATTGTCCAGACTCGAAAAAATAGTGGGAAAGTATTTTAATAATGCAGACTAAACTTAAATGTGTGTTGTGAGTACATTTTTTTCCCTCGAAGCTGGTTGTTAAACACTTACCATTTACTCTGCTGAATTCACTGAAAAGATGAGAAAACAAGTTCAAAGAAGGAAATTAAGTTGCCTGATTTACAAGAAAAATAAGTGGTAGCTAGGGATTCAAATCTCACCCCTCGAGCACCAGGTGTCCGCTGCGCTCCAGTGTCTTCTTTATTCCACAAGACCCCTATGGTCTTTACCACCCCCCACCCACATTTCCCTATACTACAAACTTCAAGGAAGAGAGCTTTCTGGTGCTACTCAGGAAGGCAGTTCATAATGTCATAGTGTATTAAGGAATGCAAAAAGGTAGAGTATTTTGTGCACATTCAATTCAAATAGTTATCAAAAGTTTAATAAACGCTATGTACCGGGTACAAAAAAAAAGGTAACCAGTCTCAGAATTTTAGGAGCTCACATTTTAAGGAGAGATCTTGCAAACTGTGCATACAAAACAGAAACAGAGTAAACTGAAGGTAGTCTCAGAGGAAGGGTACTAGCATTAAGAAGTACTCCCTCTTTCCAAAACCTTGAGGGTAACAACTCTAGGATGAGGAAATTTGTTCCAGAAGGACAGAAGACCAGAACTAGAGCAGTGTTCCAGGGGCAGATGTGTGCTGAGGCCTCAACAGTCTAGCACCAGTGCTACAAAAGAACTCTGAAGGAGATCAGAACAGAGGGCCAGGGGTAGAGCATATGCCTGACCTTTAAAGAAAGCTCAAACCCACAATCCCAACCTCCCAGAGCCT
This sequence comes from Phalanger gymnotis, assembly GCA_028646595.1. Lineage (NCBI taxonomy): Eukaryota > Metazoa > Chordata > Mammalia > Diprotodontia > Phalangeridae > Phalanger > Phalanger gymnotis. The sequence continues at coordinate 290,984,860 of CM053625.1, forward strand.
AGGAAAAACAAACTACAGAAACCAACCCTGTAGCACTACAGCTACAAAGCTCTAGTCTGCCAGTGCTGGGCCACAGAACTAAGCAACAGAAGGCAGATAGGACACCAATGCAGGAAACTATAACTGTGAAAGGGAACCCTGTGTAGTACTCCACTAAGCCTGAGAGAAAAGCTCAGCATCCAAGTGGGGCCAGTTCTGTCCACCTAAAAGTCAGGGCAGAGGCTTGCCCTGGGAAGAGGCTAATCTGCTTTGAGAGCCAGCCCCAGAGGAAATCACCATCTGAGGAGAAGGAATTGAAAAGTGAATGAGGAGGAAAACAAATGAGGGTTGGAGGGGGGAGAGACAAAGTATTAAAGGCCTCAGGAAGAGGAAAACTCAAAAGACTTTGAACATAAGTAGATAAACCAACTGGGAAAACATTAACAAAAGAAATATGTCCTCAAAATTTGGAAATAACTTCTGATATCTATGAATAAATATTGCAAAATAAAGATAAATGATCCCTCACTTGATGAGATAGAGAACCCTGCGGAATGTGAGAACATGGAACCACAATGTGATTTCTGAGTGGGTTGAAAAGAAAAATGAGAATTAGAGAAAAATTTATGTCCGTACTACAAAAATAATAGGCAAAATAGAAAAACTGGAATCTGTGATGACAAGCCTAATCCAAGAAGTAAAAGAGAATAGTAGATTGTTAATGCAAACAGAAATGAAAGACAATTTAGAAGACAAGAAGCAAAAAACCATAATACCTCCAAAAAAATGACAACTATCCAAAACATACTGATGTTAAATATAGGACATGTAAAGACAATGTAACGATCACAGGTCTCCTAAAAGAACATGACAAGATTAAAAAAAAAATCTGACCACTATAATGTAAAAACTGCCTAGAATCTCTGAACCCAGAAAATAAGATACCAATTGAAAGCATTAATAGATCACATTCAGAAAAAAAACAAGGCTGCAATCACCAAGACACAGTGGTCAAATTTAACAATTCCATTCAGAAACAAATTCTCCAAGTCTTCAGGGGAAAGAACTTCAAATACAAAGAAAAGGAAATTCTAATAATACAAGACTATTCTGCACCCACAAGAAAATACAGGAGGGAATGGAATACTGTGTTCCAAAGATCAACAAAGCTCAGGATACAACCCAGGGTGACCTACCCAGCAAATCTGAGAATAACCATAAATGAAAAAAAAAAAACGAATGTTCAATAATAAAAAAGCATTTGAAACATTCTTGGAAAGAAAACCAAAAGTTTAGGGATTATTTGATTCTCAAATATCCCAGACAACAAAAATATAAAAGGTGTAAATAAGCGTATTGGTCAAGTAAAGCAACAATAGCAGAGTGACAGCAGAGAGACTAGTAAGAGATTTCTTTCTAAATGTACACAAAGAGAAGTCTAGTTGAGATAAGAGTGAAGAGGCAAGCCTAGGGCATTATGACATTTTGTGTGTGTGTGTGCATGTTTGCTTATTCTGACATTACAAAATGGGACAATACATGAGGGAGGAGCATGTGTATAAGAGCAGGAGCATAGGGTAGAATGTCTGGGGCCAAATCTAGGACTAGCAATGAGGGGGAGGTGATCCCTGTGCTCTCAGGAAGAGAAAAGCCTTCAGGGGAATGAATGAGAAGGGGGAAAAGATTGAAAAAAAAAACACAGGAAGGTAGGAGAAGGATGTTTTGCTTTGGTGGTGGGAGGGGGTTTCACTGATAAATATTCCTATAGGTGAAGAGAGAGATTCTTTGAAGAAGACTGAAGTTGGACTTCTGGAGGCGCCTGGCACCTAGGGAGATGAGAAGGCATAGAACCAGGGAAGAGTTTGGGGGGATGGAGGTTGGTACGGGGAAAGGTAACCCAGGGAGCTTATATAGATCAATGGTGGGCTGCATCATCAGGGATGTGTGAGAAGGAGGAGACTATGATAGGGCAGTGTCATCTCTGACACCTGCAAGAACTGGCATTGTTCTGGGAGTGGGGCCCAATGGAAAAAGGGAATCAACAGGGCAAGTTTTATAATGTAGTAGCAGAAATTGCTTAGCTCAGAAAGCCCAGAATAGATACCTTGGAAGTTTAGATTGTGTGAGGAATGCAGAGACTAGGAAGAAAATAGATAAATATAATGCTCATGAACCAGAGACAGGCTACAGAGTACACAGAAAGAGAAAACGGATAATGAAGAGAGAGAAATCCTACCTGAAAAGGTGTACCCAAAAACAAGATATTAAAAAACTCAGGAGCAGAACTAGTTGATGGGGAGGAGAGAAAGGGAGAATCTACTTGACTGAGAGGGAAAAAGGGAGAGGGAAGAATTATATAACTAGGCAAAATCAGGAAATAAAAGGGAACTAATATATAAAACCCTAAAGGGAAAGGTATAACAAACAAGGGGAGGGGGACCAGAGGTAAGGGGAAGAGAGCCAGTGGAAATAGGTCCACCTTTAAAAAAATGAAACTCAAGTAACTTAAGGAACCATAGTGGTTAGAGCAGAAGAGTTGGTAGGGGGAAATCATAACTTGAAAAAAAATTTATAAACAAATAGAGAAAAATATAAACCCAATTCATAACTTTAAATGTGAATGGATTAAACAATTCAATAAGACAAAACAGATTGATAAGAAAACAAAACCCTACAATCTGTTGCTTTTTTTAATTACACAAAATAAAACCGAAGGGATAAAAAACAAATTTTCTATGCATCAAGTAAATCCAAAAAAGCAGGAGTTGCAATCATGCTCTCTGACAACCAGAGCAATCACTGAAAACAAACTAGCATCAAAAATAAACTTAAACACTCCAAATGCCTTAGAATCCAAATTCAGAAAGGAAACATTAAGCTATAAGAAGACATAGACAATAATATAATAGCAACAGGAAATATCAATAGCCCCTTCTAAATTTTAGATAAATCTAGCAGAAGATATGCAAAAGGGAGAATACTGAAATGATAAATGACTGAAGAAACTAGAGTTAAAACACAGCGTTTTATAAATGTAACCACAAAAAAAAATTTACATATTTCTTAGCATCATATGGAAATTTTATAAAAATTTTATAAAATTCAGCCATGTATTAGGGCACAGAGATATTGCAAACAAATGTAAAAAGACAGGAATAATTAGAATATCTTTTATAGACCATAGCACAATAAAATTACTCATTGGTTCAGGGACCACAAACAGAAGACATAGACCCAAGTGAAAACTTAACATTAAAATCCTAAATACTGCATGGGTAAAAGAACAAATCATAGAAACAATAATTATGTTAAAGAAAATATAATGAAGTGACATAGCAAAATTCCAGTGATATAGCTAGAGCAATCCTAAGGTGGTGGCAGGGCAGGGAGGTGGGTGGGGTGGGAGGAATCACTTCCTATAAACATATATTAACTAAATAGAAAAAGAAAAGATTAGTAAACTGAACATGAATTTTTAAAAATTGAAAAGCTAACAAATAAATAAGCTAAAATAGGCACAAAAGAGGAGATCTTAAAAATTAGAGGAGAAATATGCAAATTGGAAACAAAAAACCCATGCAAACAGTAAATAAAACTTAAAGCTGATGCTTTGAATATGTTTATATGTATATATAAGTGTATACATGCACATATCATAAAATCAGAAGAAATAAAAAGAATAATCAGGGCATATGATACACAGTTATATGCTAAAAAAAAAACTGGAAATACAAAAGAAATAGAGGAATGCCTTTGAAAATATAAAATACACGAACTATCGGAAGACCAGATACAGACCTTAAATAGCCTGATTTCAGAAAAGGAAATAAATCTAGCTGTAAAGAGACAAGCAAAAAAAAAAAACAACTCAGTCCTGTTGCACAAAATTCTACAAAAACTTTAAAGAGCAATTAATGCTCATATTTTGCAAATTATTCTCAAGTTTGAAAAAGAAAGAACCCTACCAGAATCATTTCATGAGAAAACTTAGGCCTAATTCCTAAAGCAGGAAAAAGATAAAACATAGAAGGAAAACTATAAGCCAATACCATTAAAGAACACTGACCAAAAATTTTTTTTAAAAATCCTGTCCAACAGACTACAACAATGTATCCAAGAAATCATTCATAATAATCAACTGGAAATTATACCAGAGATGCAAGAATGAAATATTTAGCATTAAGAAAACAATTGGGGGGATGGAGGCAAGATGGCAGCTGGAAAGCAGGGACTTGCTTAAGCTCTCCCCCAAATCCCTCCAAATACCTGTAAAAAATGGCTCTGAACAAATTCTAGAGCTACAGAACCCACAAAGTAGCAGAGGGAAGCAGGTCTCCAGCCCAGGACAGCCTGGATGGTCACTGGAAAGGGTCTATTGCACGGTGCTGGGAGCAGAGCACTGCCCAGCTTGGGCCACGCCAGGACTGAGCAGACTGGCAGTCAACCCAGAGCAGACCTTATGGCCATGAATCATTGAGCTGTGGCAGTTACCAGACTTCTCAACGAACAAACACCAAAGACCATGGAGCAGATTAGTGGGTAAACTGCTAGATCTGGTTAAAGAACAGTCTGGCCACCAGCCCTGGGGGTGGTGGAGGTGGTGCAGCAGTGGTGTCAGCAGCAGCAGGAAGCTCCTGAGGCTGCTTCCAGAGCTCCAGCGTCAGCTACTTCTGGAGTCCCTGGCTCACACAGCAGGAAGAATCAAGTGGCAGACCAGAGTGGGAGTGCAGGGCTTGCTTTGCCCTGCTTGGATCTGGGTAGCAATCCTGGTTGGTGGTTCTTGGGGGAGGAGGAGCCTTACTGTGGCAGAGCTTGCAGTGACAGTGGAGTAGAAGTAGCTCTGAAAACAGCAGTGCAGCTCCTATAGCTTGGGACAAAGCACTCTATTCGACAAGCAGTCATACCCTGACGAAAAACTCAAGGGTCAAGTAGTTGACTAGGAACATGGCCAGGCAGCAAAAAAGACACAGACTCAGACTCTAAAATCTTTTTTTTTATGACAAAGAAGATCATAACATACAGCCAGAAGAAGTCAACAAAGTCAAAGAGCCTACATCAAAAACCTCCAAGAAAAATATGAATTGGTCTGAGGCCATGGAAGAGCTCCAAGCATATGGAAAAGCAAGTGAGAGAAGTAGAGGAAAAACTGGGAAGAGAAATGAGAGTGATGCAAGAAACCCATAAAAAACAAGTCAATGACTTGATAAAGGAGACTCAAAAAATACTGAAGAAAATAACACCTTTAAAAATAGACTAAACCAAATGGCAAAAGAGCTCCAAAAAGCCAATGAAGAGAAGAATGCCTTGAAAGGTAGAATTAGCCAAATGGACAAGGAGGTCCAAAAGACCACTGAAGAAAATACTACTTTAAAAATTAGATTGGAGCAAGTGGAAGCTAGTGACTTTATGAGAAATCAAGATAATATAAAACAGAAACAAAAGAAAGAAAAAATGGAAGACAATGTGAAATATCTCACTGGAAAAACCACTGATCTGGAAAATAGATCTAGGAGAGGTAATTTAAAAATTATTGGACTACCCCAAAGCCATGATCAAAAAAAGAGCCTAGACATCATCTTTCAAGAAATTATCAAGGAAAATTGCCCCGATATTCTAGAGCCAGAGGGTAAAATAAAAATTGAAAGAATCTACAAATCAACTCTTGAAAAAGATCCCAAAAACAAAACTCCTAGGAATATTGTTGCCAAATTCCAGTGCTCCCACATCAAGGAGAAAATACTGCAAGCAACCAGAAAGAAACAATTTGAGTATTGTGGAAACACAATCAGGATAACCCAAGATCTAGCAGCTTCTACACTAAGAGATCGAAGGGCTTGGAATATGATATTCTGGAGGTCAATGGAGCTAGGATTAAAACCAAGAATCACCTACCCAGCAAAACTGAGTATCATGCTCCAAGGCAAAATATGGATTTTCAATAAAATAGAGGACTTTCAAGCTTTCTCATTGAAAAGACCAGAACTGAATAGAAAATTTGAGTTTCAAATACAAGAATCCAGAGAAGCACGAAAAGGTAAACAAGAAAGAGAAATCATAAGGGACTTACTAAAGTTGAACTGCTTTGTTTACATTCCTACATGGAAAAATGATGTATGTAATTCATGAGACCCTTCTCAGTATTAGGGTAGTCGAAGGGAATATACGTATATGTAGACAGAAGGCAAAGGGTGAGTTGAATATGAAGGGATGATACCTAAAAAAATAAAATCAAATTAAGGGATGAGAGAGGAATATATTAAGAGAGGGAGAAAGGGAGAGATAGAATAGGGTAAATTATCTCACATAAAAGTGACAAGAAAAAGAAGTTCTGTTGGAAGGGAAGAGGAGGCAGGTGAGGGGGAATGAGTGAATCTTGCTCTCATTGGATTTGACCTGAGGAGGGAATACCATACAC
>CM053625.1:290991753-291009145 GCA_028646595.1 Phalanger gymnotis
CAGGGGGAATGATAGAAGGGAGGGCAGTTGGGGGAGGAGGTAATCAAAAGCAAACACTTTTGAAAAGGGACAGGGTCAAGGGAGAAAACTGAATAAAGGGGGAAGGATAGGATGGAGGGAAATATAGTTAGTCTTTCACAACATGAGTATTGTGGAAGTGTTTTACATAATAACACACATGTGGCCTATGGTAAATTGCTTGCCTTCTGAGGGAGGGTGGGAGGGAAGGGAAGAGGGGAGAGAATTTGGAACTCAAAGTTTTAAAAGCAGATGCTCAAAAAAAAAAGTTGTTTTTGCATGCAACTGAGAAATTAGATATATAATGGATGGGGCATAGAAATCTATCCTGCCATACAAGAAAGAAAGGAAAGGGAATCAGGAGGAGTGGGGTGACAGAAGAGAGGGCTGACTGGGGAATGGGGCAATCAGAATATATGCCATCTTGGAGTAGTGGAAGAGTAGAAATGGGGAGAAAAATTGTAACTCAAAATCTTGGGGAAATCAATGTTCAAAACTAAAATATTAAATAATAAAATAATTTTAAAAAAAGAAAACAATTGACATAATTGTATTAAAAACAAAACATCCAAAACCATATGATCATCTCAATAGATGCAGAAAAAACCCTTTAACAACGTACATCATTCTTTTATGATAAAAAAAAACCTACAAAGTATAAGCAATGAGGAACCTTTTTTTTAAAATCATGAAAAGCATCTACCTAAAACCAAAAGCAAGTATAATATGCAATGGGGATACATTTAGAACTTTTTTCAAAAGATATCAGAGGGAAGTAAAGATACCCACTTTCTAGACTATTAATTGATAAAGTGCTGGAAATGCTAGCAAGAGCAATAAGACAAGAAAAAAATTAAAGGCATAAAGATAGATAATGAGGAGAAAAAACTATCCCAATTTACTAATGATGTAATGTTATACTTGGAAAATCCCACCCCCCTCCAAAAAGAGAGAGAGATGCTAACTGAGACAACAGCTTTAGCAGAAAAGGGGAAAGGACCTATTTATATAAAAATATATCGACTCTTTTTGTCATGGCAAAGAAATGGAAATTGAGGGGATACCCATCAATTGGAAAATGGCTAAACAAGTTGTGGTATATAACTGTGAGGAAACATTATTGTGCTATAAGATATGACCAGCAGAATGCCTTCAGAAAAACCTGGAAAGTAGTATATGGATTGAGGCAAAGTGAAGTGAGTACAACCAGAACATCATACACAGTAACACAATATTGTAGTGATGATCAGTTTTGAAAGACTTTAGCTACTCTGATGAAAACAAATGATCTAAGGCAATTACAAAGGACAAAGGCTACAAAATAAATCTTCAAAAATCAATAGCATTTCTGCATAATAACAACAAACAGAAGCAATAATAGAAATGGAAATACCATTCTGAATAACTACAAAATGCATAAAATATCTGGGGATAAACCTACCAAAGAATACAAAAGATTTGTAGAGCTACAAATATAAAGTCATACTTAAAATAATAAAAAACAGCTTAAATACTTGGTGGAGTGTGTATAGTTTATGGTTAGGCAATGCCAATATAATAAAAATAACAATACTATCGAAATTAATTTACATTTTTAATGCTTTACCAAGTGAATTGCCAAGAGGATAATTTTTATAGAACTTAATAAAATAATAACAAAATTCATTAAAAAAACAAAAGATATGAAATATCAAGTGAAATGATTAAAATGAGATATTAAGGGGGAATAAAACTTCCAGACCTCAAACTATATTATAAAGCAGCAGTCATCAAACCCATCTAGTGCTGGTTAAATATATATATCATAAATATTATATATATATTAATGAAACAGACAAGACAAAGGAAAATAAGAAACAATGGACTTTAATAATCCAGTTGTGATAAAATAGAAAACATAAATTGCCTAGGAAAAAAATTTTCATTTGATAAAAATTCTGGGAAAACTGGAAAGCAGATTGGAAGAAGTTAAGGTTAGACCAATGTCTTACTCCATACTCCATAATATGTTCTAAATGAATACATGACCTGAATATTAAATATCATACCATCATAAAAATTAGAAGAGAATCATACACTATTGGTAGGGCATGTATTCTTAATAAAACAAGAAAGGCAATTAAAAAAGATAAAAGAGATAAGTGATTACTTGAAACTGAAACTCTTCTGCATAGACAACAGTAATGCATCTAAGATAAGAAGGGAAGTGGTTGAATAAGGAAAAAATGTTTGTAAAAAATTTCTCTGATAAGGATTTAGTATCCAAAATATATAAAAATAAGTATATGTAAGACAGTCATTCTACAACAGATAATCAAGAGATATGAACAAACAGTTCTCAAAAGAAGAATTGCAAGTATTCACAACCACAGGAAAGAATGATCTAAATCATGAATAATAAGGAAAGTACACATGAAAACAACCCTGAGGTTTCACCTCGTATTCTACAAACTGCAAAGATGACAAAAAATAGTAACACTCAGTGTTGGAGGAATTGTAGAATGATAGACACATACATTGTTGGTGGATCAATGAGATGATGCAACCATTTTGGAAAGCAGTTAGGAATTATGCAAATACAATGACTAAGGTCCATACCCTTTGAACTAGACTCCATTTCTGGACTTGTACCTCAAGGAAGGAAAGTCTCTTGGGAACCAATTTGGCAGAAATTAGGTATAAACCAACACTGCACACCCTGTATCAAGATAAGATCAAAATGGGCACATGATTTAGACATAGAGAGTGATACTACAAAAAAAATTAGGAGAACATGGAATATTTTACCTGTCAGATTTATGAATAAGGGAAGAAATTATGATCAAACAAGAGATAGAGAGCATTATTTATATTTTATATAATTATTTACTTTACATTATTTATAATTAGTATTGATAATAAGTTTAAAAATTTCTGCACAAACAGAATCAATGCAGCCAAGAATAGAAGAAAAGCAGAAAGCTGGAGGAAAAATTTGACAGCAAGTTTCTCTGATAAAGGCCTTATTTCCCAAATATACAAAGAACTGAAGTCAAATGAGTCAATCCCTAATTGAGAAATGGTCCAAGGATATGAATAGGCAGTTTTTAGAAGAAGAACACAAACCTATCTATAGTCACATGCTCTAAATCACTATTGGTCAGAGAAATATAAATTAAAACAACTCTGACCTAAAACAAACTCACACCTATCAGACTGATGAATATGACAGAAGAGGGAAATGTTGGAGGGGATACAGAAAAATTGGGACACTAATTCACTGTTGGTAGAGTTGTAAACTGATCCAAACATTCTGGAAGGCATTTTGCAACTATGTCCAAAGGGCTATAACCCTTTTACCCAGTAATACCACTACTAGGTCTATATCCCAAAGAGAGAAGGACCAATTTGTACAAAAATATTTTAACAGCTCTTTTTGTAGTGATTAAAAATTGGAAATTGCCTACCAATTGGGAAATGAGTGAACAAGTTGTATTATGTTGTTATGATGGAATACTATTACGTTATAAGAAATGACAAGTAGGATGCTTTCAGCAAAGCCTGGAAAGATTTATATGAACTGATGCAAAGTGAAGTGAGCAGAAGCAGGAGAACACTGTACACAGTAACAGCAATATTGAATGATGATCAATTGTGAATGACTTAGCTATTCTCAGCAATACAATAATCCCAAACAATTCTGAAGGACTTATGATGAAAAATGGTATCCACTATCAGAGAAAGAATAGATGGAGTCTTAATGCAGATCAAAATATACTTTTTTTAAAGTAAAAACTTTATTTTTCTTGGCTTTTTTTTGGTCTGTGCTTTTCTTTTGCAACATGGAAATCTGGAAATATGTTTTGCATGATCGCATATGTATGATCTATATCTAATTGCTTGTTGTTTTAGGAAGGGAAGAGAGGAAGGAGGGAGAGAATTTAGAACTAAAAAAAACTTTTAACAAGAGTTATAAATTATTTTTACATGTAATTTGAAAAAAAAATATATTAATAAATTTTCCAAAAAAAAATTAGAAAGTTCCCATATACCCCAGTATTTTTTGTGATAGCAAATGGAAATAAAGTAGATGCCCATCAGTTGGGGAATGGCTAAACAAATTGTGGTACATGAATGTGATGGAAAATCACCATACTATAAGAAATTATGCGTGTGATGAGTATAGAGAAGCATGGCAAGATCTACATGAACTGTTTCATAATGAAGTAAACAGAGCTAAAGAAACAGAGCCAAGGATACAATATGTAGAATAACTCTAATAATTTACATGGAAAATACTACATACTAAAACATCAAAAGTGTAGGTAACAAAATTATAAAGATCAAGCAGAACTCAGAGACATGAGAAGATACTCCCAACTCACTTCTTCCTGGAGATGGGATGTACATGTGTGTAACACATTGCACATGTTTTCAGACTTTTTAAATGCAATCGATCAGTTGTGGTGATTATTCTTTTTCCCCCTCTTTAAAAAATACTGGTTTTTAAATGGGTTATCTCCCTGGGAAGAAGAAAGGGAGGGATACTTTAGATAACTATGATGGTATAAGAAATAGGAGCTATCAATAAAACTTATTTAAAACATTTTTTAAGAATTATTGGTAAAATATTCTTCCAGAAAGTGAGATTTTTAGACAACACTTGGAGGAAGCCAGGAGGTGAAGATAAGTAGTGAAAGTATTTCAGACATGGGACATAGCCGATAAAAATGCGTAGAGTCTGCAGATGGAGTGTTCTCTAAAAACAACAGCAAGTAGGCCACTGTGTGGCTGGATGGAGTAGAGGGGAATGAAGTGCAAGAAGGCTGGAAAGGATGGAAGAGGCCTGGTTATGAATAGTTTTAAGAGACAAAGGATTTTGTATTCAATCCAGAGTTAATAGAGAACCACTAGAGTTTATTGAGTAGAGTGAGTGTCTTTGTCAGACTTTCACTTTAGGAATATGATTTTGGCAACTGATATATGTATGTAAGAAAAGGTTGAACAAAGATCTCTCCCCACCTCCACCACCACCATCCCCCCTCACCCCATTGGGCCCCACCAATCTGCTTGATGAAATTCCAGGATGTAAAGCATTGTTTTTGCCTTTCTTTGTATCCCCAGTGCTTAGCATAGTCTGGCACACAAGAGCTTGATAAATGTCCAGTAATTTGACTAAAACAGTGAGGCAAAAGTTTGGAGAGGTTGCATTTGCAGGCTGTAAAGGATAGGTAAGAGTGAGAATAAGGTATAAGGGCAAGCTACGTTCAAATTTTGATTAATTCGCATCTTGTAAAAGTTATGTTCCTTTGGGAATTGTAAAGGGTGTGTCCCTTTTTCAGACTTTGGTTGGTTCTTTTGCATATGAGAGTCAGGAAACTTGGCTGAGAGTTGATAGAGACCATGTGCTGGCCCAGCACATGTAGCTAGCTTTCCTGGGAGTGTCTAACTTAAAAGAATGCATCTGCAGAGTCAAGAAAAGAGCCAGCTATGGAAGAAGAATATAGCTCTTGGGCCCCTAATAGAATGTAGTGAGTTGAAGGAAGGGATTTTTTTCCCTCCCCACCCCCTACCAAAGTCGCAAAGGCTTCTTACAGAAAAAGCATAAGGCTAGGTAGATTCCAGCATGGTAATTGAGTCCATTAAGTGATAGAAGACAGAGCGTAGCATCTGGAGCTGGGAGATATCAGGCTTCAGGATTGAGACTCCCACTTCTCTATATAGGTGTGGGCCCTGCTTCTTTCTAAAAGAACATAGCAATACCCCAAGCCCAAGATTTCAGCTGATCCAGAAGCTGGAGATGGTAGGGACCACAGCAAAATGAAGTGCCCCACCCAATACAGAGCAAGACTAAAGGGCAGCTAGGTGGCACAGTGAGTAAAGCACCGGCCTTGAAGTTAGGAGGACCTGAGTTCAAATCCAACCTCAGACACTTGACACACTTACTGGCTGTGTGACCTTGGACAAGTCACTTAATTCCATTTGCTCTGCCCTCCCCCCCCCCCACAAAAAAAGAAAGAAATGTATAGAGCAAGACCAAGAAGCCCAGAGGAACAAATTTCTAAGCAAGGTTCAAATCATCTTCCTAAAATCCCCACCCCCTTATCCCATCACTCCACCTAACAGTTAACCATTTTTTGTCTTATCTTAATGATAATCTCATCTGTCTTCCATGTAAAGGAACTAACCATGGGAAAATCTATTCTGAATGTGATTTTCAATGCCAAGGGTTAATTGGTTATTGCGAAACCCTTGTAGAATGTGACTGACTACTTGTCACTTTTCTGGTGATAGCAAACTAGAAAATCAGGAATAGCTTGACATACAACCCAGATTTTGGGAGCAGATTTCAAAGAGTAGGTTCCTGTGGAAATAGGTGCCAGAATTAAAGTCAGCTCAGGAAGGATTCAAGAATAAAATTCTGAAGACCCAAAGAAGAGCTATTCTAATGAATGATGTAATGGGGAGATTAATGTGGATGTACTGGAAAATCACCAACAAATTTACATTCAAAGAAGACACATATAAAATATGGAAGCAAAGGCAGGTAGCAGATAACAGATGATGTACACAAGATTATTCAGTATTATAAGGACAGTATCAAGAATGTTAAAACTCAAAGTGAGCTGGGATTGGCAAAAAAAGATAAAGACACTGAAAAGAGTTTTTGTTTAACCACCAGGTGGCATTGACAGTCAGTCTCCTACAAGTCCCATACTCTAAGGGTTTGGTAAATTCCCTAAAAAGACAGAAGTGCTGAATAAGCTCTGTATTCTCTTTTGTTGCCAGAGAATCAGCAATCTTCTGTCTCTTAGCTCTATCTCTGTAGGGCAACCCTGAAGATAAGCTCCATGAATATAGTGATTGTTTCATTTTTACTTTATACCTTCAGTGCTAGCACAGTGCCCAGCACATAGTAAGCACTTAATAAATGTGCATTAATTGCTTGGCTGCCAAGGAATTTGTGTGAAATTGGGGTCTGGTGCACGTGTACATGCCATCAGCTTGCTAAAAAGATGGAAGTCTCAGGTGTGGAGGATGCCAGGGATCTACATTCAGGAGATGGAAATGAAGTGGGAAGAAAGTGTATTGGAGAGACTGAAGCATGTGTGAACATTCTTTAACTGGTTATGGTTGGTCTAGTGCATGGTTAGGAAGAAGCCTCATTATCAGAGCTATTGGTGTCTTCAAAAGGGCCTGAGTTAGTTACGTGTCTTTTTTGCTCCACTCAAAATGGAGAGTCATGGAGGACTCAAGACTCAGAGAGTAAAACCATGTGGTAAGGAAGAGGGATTTAAACCTTCTTCCCCCTCTGGGCTATCTAGATCTTGAGAAATGGGACCTCCTTGAATTTTTTATTCATTTTTCTTCATTTTTTGTGCTGAGAATATAATCTCTGAATTTAGGAGTTTCGAAAGCCAGAAACCTGGGAGGTCAGATCCATATTGAGTTTTGTAATTAATGCATCATCAATGTCCTGAGGAACAGGGCGCCAGGAGTAACCTTTGGGAATGATGTTCAAGACCCCAATCCTACGGAAGAATTCACCTAACAGCAGTGCCACCTTTGGACATGGGGTGAGAATAAATAGCTAGCAACTGAGCTAAGTTTTAAACCTAATCTCTCCCTCACTCCCTGAAACTAAGGTAGAATAGAGTGATAATGTCCTTGAAGTGTTGGGAAAAGTATTTGTATATTCTCATTATATATCTTTGAAGTAGATATTCCTTTGCAAAAAGCAGATAATATTAAATGGTCAAATGGAACTAGGGTGCTTGTTACTGGCCTACCTCCTAAATGAGGAAACACAATCAGTAGAAGCTCAAGCTAATAAAACAAATAAGAGATACCACCTGAATCCTGAAGGCGATATATAACAGGCCTGGCCTTGAGTGAGTGAGGCCAGAGCATATTTTTTACATGTGTATTTATAGATCTATTCAATTAAAACTAACTCGGAGCCCCCACCCATACATAAACCCTACCTACTTCTGCACAAGCAAGTTTTGCTACGTTATAGTCATGTGACTTTGGCATAATGGATTTTACTCTAAAGAAACATTGAGACTTGGCTTGGGTACCACATGTAGCATTTTGTCAAAGAATACATAAAGCAGGGGAGACAAAGATATGTGGTGAGTTGTTCCCCCCCCCCCCATCTCAGTTGATGTAGTCATAGGACACAGACACAGGTAATGAAGTGTTGACAGTGTGGCAACTTATCCTTTGGTGACACTTTTGATAAATCTGACTTATCTTTCTCTGGTGGTATTGATGGGAACCTGGCCATTGGTGAGCAAACGAAATAAAATTAATCACCTATCTGGGTGATTAAATAACTAAATTCTAGAGACAGTTGCACAGTCAGGCGGTTCAAGAATTGAAGAGAAAGTCAGGAAAAATATTGCTATTGACTTCTTTGGGAGGAAGAAGGGATTTTCTCTCTTTTCCCCTAAAAAAACATCAGACACAGAGCTACATGCTCAAGAGGCGTGTTGAGAGGCACAGTGAATAAAATACTAGTCTTAGAGTCAGGAAAACCAGGGTTCAAATTTTGCCTCAGATACTTCCTAGCTGTATGACCTAGACAAGTCACTTAACCTCTGTCTTCTTTGGTTTCCTCAACTGTGAAATGAAGATTCCTTTACCTTGCACTTTTTTTTTTTTTTCGAGGTAGCTAGGGAGAACAGTGAATAGAATCCTGGGCCCAGAACCAGGAAGACCTGAGTTCAGATTTAGCCTCAGATACTAGTGTCACCTTCAGCAAGTCACTTTACATCTGTTTGCCTCAGTTTCTTCCATTTTAAAATAGGAATAATAACAACAGCTACCTCACAGGATTGTTGTCAGGACCAAATGAGATAATGTTATTAAATACTATCTGTGTGCTTAGCACAGTGCCTAGCACTAGTTCTGGGGACTCAACCTTACAAGTACTACAGCAAGTTTGGAGATGAGTCCAGATAGGGTACTACCCATAGAATTGATAAGAAATGAAAAGTGCTTAACAACTAGAAAACAATGCATTATAATACAATGAAGCACCTACTGAGCTGTTGAATATTCCACTCTTTTAAAATCTGGAAGCCCCTAAATCCCTCAAGACATGGAATCAGCCTGGACCCAGTTCTAGGAAATGTGCAATTTAAGTTTCTTTAAAAATCCTCACTGTTGTTACTATTTGAGAAGGCAAAAGGGTAAACATCAGATGCTGGACTCATGAGATAGAAGGCAGACACTCTGGAAGAACTCTAATCCTGTGATTCCCAGCACAGAAGCACAGAACTTGGGATCCAATTGGGTTTACTGGAACTCAATTATCTGGTCATTGGCATGGATCTCTGACTATTTTGGACCTTGAATAATCCATTTGGCTTGTCACTCCGACCTTTTTGTAGCCGTCTCCAAAACTCTTTCACCTAAAAACAAGAAATAACATGGGAAGAACAAAGAAAGGAGCTATGGAGCAGGGGTGAAACATTTCCCCATCCAAACCAAACTGTCTCTCTCAAATACAGTCAGGGAAGAAAGAAAAAAAAAAAAGAGACGAAGAGCTTCACTTGGCTAGTTAGTGTCTTTTAAATGCGCCCCAGTTCTACCTCAGTAGCCAAACAATAGCTATTCATTAAGTGTTTAGCAGACTTGAATTAGTTCGAGAATGTCTGTGCATGTTCCATATTGGGGAGCAGGGCCCTTCCATTTCATGTCATCATACCTCTCCAGAGGCTGAGAAGCCTCTGCCAAGTGGGCTAAAAGCAGGTAGAACATTCTGCACATTCCCTGAGGATGGAGCTCCATTGGCCAGGCTCCATTATATGACACAGACATCAGTTAGATGAGAGTGAGCCTTAATGCAAGGTAATATCTTTAAGTGATTTGAATAATCTCACCTTATTTCTGGTAGGCAATAAATTGGAAAACAATTGGGTTGCTTTGTCAGTCCCTGGGAAAATGATGATTATTTTCTGGGTGGGGAAAGCCCATTCTGATTCTAGCATTTCCTAGTTGTGTGACCTTGTAGCAAATTCCTGCCAATCACTTAACTTCTCAGAATGTGTTTTCTCTATGAAAATGGAGATAAGAAAATTTGGATGAAATTCCTTCTAGTATTATTCTGGGGGAAGCTTTGAAAATATTAAACCATTATGAAATCTTGTATACCAGTGTGACACTTGTTTATTTTTATTCTTTTTCTGTTGTCAGAGAGAGAAGTTACATTAACATTTGGGTCACCCTACCATAGATCCGACCATGGAGTCAACTGGGTGAGGAAGGTTCAAGTAGCTGGATCAAGATAGGTAAGAACTCTAAGGTAGAACTCTGAGATCTAGGGGTGGAGAGGAGATAAGGACTCCTGTTACTCCTCAAAGGTGACACTTAGACTCTCCTCCTTTAACCATAGACAGAAGAAAGTCTGGTCTGATGCTCTGTCACTAAAACCATGAGCCCTGCCAATCTGAGTTTCAACACCCTAAGGAGCAGAAGAGGAACCTGACTGGTCTGTTTGTTGTTTGTTCTTGAAGAGGACCAAGGGTATCATGAGGGTGGTGTCTGGACATACAAGTGAATTGGATTTAAGTGAGGCAGAGCTTCACAAAGTCATTGGCTTCACTCTCTCCTCCAGAGTCATAGGAGTCCAGTGGCAAGAAAAAGTCAAGACAACTGGCAATGGCCCAGAGATTGAGCTGGTTGGATGACAGTGAAAAGAATGTTGGGTCATGAGGGAGGAGGCAGTTGTCTCAGTCCCTTCTCTGGTAATGACTAACTGTGGAACCCTGGGCAACTGTTCTTCATCCATAAAATGGGAAAAGCAATACTTGTGCACTATATAGCAGTGATGTGCTCACCTAAAGGGATTTTAAAAAAGAATTCTTCCTATAGACATTAGTTGCCAAATTGAGAATAGCACAGAGTTTTGCATGCTTGTCCTGACTCCCAGTGCTAGTATAGGCCAAGACTCTTTCCTGGACTGTCTTCTCTTTTCTCACTGTTATCTGTGCAGAATACATAAACACACATATATGTATATATGTTTGTATGTACATGTATGTATGTGTCTGTGCATCTCTAATATTAGTTTCTCTTCAGAGTTCTCATATCACCAACTACCTATTGGAAACTTCTAACTGGATATTATATAGATATCCCCAATGCAACATGTTCAGAACTCACCATTTGCCCAAACCTTCCCCAAAACTTCCCAGTTTTTGTTGTGGGCACTAGCATCTTTCCAGTCACTCAGGTTTGCAGTTTAGACTCCTACTCAAGTCTTTCTTCTCCCTCACCATTCACATATGATCAATTGCTATATCCATAATATCTCTCACATTATCTCTTTTTCTCTCTTCACATAGGCACCACCTCAGTTCAGGTCCTCTCACAAGACCTATTAAGAATTTTTCCTATAACATCTTCACAATGTATGGGCAAACCCTTAATCAATATGGAAGGATCATAGGACTTTTGGCCTTTGGATGAGAGGCAGATGATACCACAGAAAAAACACGTGGTGATTGGTTGAGAAGATCAAGTTATATCTCTCACGCACTGTATAAAAGGAGCAGTTAGTTCAGCAGCAAGCCGGTCACGGAGAGGAAGACTCCCATCCCTATCTTCCCCTCAACCATGTTGTTGGAGAGAGTGAACCCATAGGAGACAATGCATCTAACTGCAAGCAGAGAGAACAGAGACAATGCAGCTAACTATGGGCAGAGAGGCACCTGCCTAGGATAAATATGGTAAAAAAAAAAAAAAAGACAGATGGATTCAGAAAGATAGATAGCTGCCCAACGTAGGAAGAAGCTTTTGGGGATATTACCTATCTCAGAGCAAAGGGAATTCTTGTAATTGACTTTAAATAGATCCTAATCCTTAGAACCCAGCAGAAAATCTCACCCAAAAGGAACTTCGTGAAGACTCCACAAAGGGACAAAAGGACTTCCAGGGCTAGGATTTGCATCATACCCACTTTGTTACACATGTTCATCATATATGTGCTTCATCACTTTAAGACATAAAGTTTGAATTCACTCTCCTCAGGGACGTTGTGTGTATGAGGGGAGAATATACCTCCAGTTTGGAGGAATATTTTCTACCAACTGTCCTTAATGCTTAGTAAATGCCCTTTATTAAAAGCTAATTAAATCAGGCTTATTATGAATGAGAAACACGTAGGTGGGGGCTCATAAGAAATCCACCCAGGGGCAGCTACATGGTGTAGTGAGTAGAGCACTGGTCCTGGAGTTGGGAGGACTTAGAGTTCAAATTCGACCTCTGACACTTGACAGGCTTACTAGCTGTGTGACCTTGGTCAAATCACTTAATCCCAATTGCCCTACCTTCCCCCCTCCAAAAACAAAACAAACAAAAAAAGAAATCTGCCCACTCACAGTTACTCCTAGAACTCTGAAAATAGCAATCAGCCACTCCTTTATACAATACTAGTGGGAGTTGGAGAAGTAGCTGCTTACATTTTATTACTATTTATCTAATTCCATCAAAATGCATATTCTAGCTATGCAGGGAAGTTTGAATAACATAAACAGCAGGAATGGGATAAACAGAAGAAGTGTCCTTAGCCAAGTGGGAACTAAAATAAGATCTGATTGGGTAAATCCACACGTTTTAACCCTAGACTAATGAGAAGATAGATACCACCCACAATGAGGTAGAGTCCTCTGAGAGTCAGATCAATCTAGGTAGTTACCCCATGGGTGTTGCACATACCAGGCAGGAATAAACATATGATTCAAGGCATCTAATCAATATCACTGAATAGGATCAGACAAGAGTGCTCCTTAACTCTGCATGTGTATTACATGAAGGAAAGTCTATGCTGGGAAGAAAGTATTTTATGAAGCTTACAGGTGTATAAATAAATGGGAATGGGAATTAAGCCCAATGCCTACCATACAGTAGATGCATAATGAATGCTTATTGTTTGACTGGTTGTTTGATTAAACTTAGTCTGGGATACTCAGGGAGAATAATGGGTGGTACCCAATGACAGTAAGAAGATTAGCAACAGATGTGGAAGGGGAGGAACCACAGCTAGAGAAGAATTTAAAAAGATGCTGGAAGTGGGACTGGGGAAGAAAATGTATTTCTGGGTTCTTAAGAATCTACAGCTAGGTTCATGCCACATGGATCCTGGATGGATAACCATTTCTTTGGGCCATTGGGGGGGGGGGGTTTGTGCAGAAATGGGTAGCTAATCTACTTTCTAACTATGAGATTTCATGTTTCTGTGATAAGAGTTACAATTTTGTCTTCTTGAAGGTAGGAGGACGAAAGGTGCATTTTGAACTTAGCTCTTGGAACCAAAAGCTTTAAAAAGAACTTTTCTCTGTAAATCAAAAAGATCACGTTAATCGACTGTGTTCAAGTAGGACGATTCTATAGAGGTGCATTTATTGGACTGAGCACCAGATGGCTCTGTATGCCCATAATTGTATGATTGTATATTTGGCCAGTTCTTAGATTTGTCACAATTTTAATGTGTCTTCTCTTTCTTCTTGGAAATTATAATGTAGGAACGAAACTTAATGAGTTTCATGTCTAGACCATTAGCTCCTGCTGAATAGAACTGGTCTAAGTAGCAATTCATAAAAATAATCACTAACCTGGAATTCTATTTCTTAAGGCTATTAAAACTCCCCCCAGAGTTCCCCAGGTGAACATAATGGCAATTAGGAGGTTTTGGGGGGATAATTTTATGGGTTTGGAGATTTAGGGTAGAAAAAAAAAGACCTGATTAAGCAGACTTAGATTTGAGGTCTAGTACAAATACTGGTCAAATGACCTTGATGCTACCTGGACTCAACTTCAAAAGTAACCAATGAAGTCTTAATAGGTAACCCTGATGGCCTTTGACCAATCCTTGTTCTTTTTGACTTCTCTGTGTTGTTCGACAATGTTGACTACCCTTTCCTGCCAGGTATTCTCTCCTTTCTGGGTTTTTATGACACTATTCTTTCTTTGTTCTCTCTTTGTTCCTAGTCTTCAAGGCTTACAGTCTCAGTATTATCTTTGACTTTTGACTCCCACTCACTCCACATATCCAATTAATTGCCATCTCTTGTTGTTTCTACCTCCACAACATCTGGGTTTTTGAAGCTGAAGGTAAAGCAAAAAGGTCAACTACATCCGTATGTTTTACATATTTATTTACATTTTTGTCTCTCTCTGTAGAGTACATGCTCCCTTAGGGCAGGGACTTTCATTTTTGCCTTCATATTTCTAGCATGTAATAAAGTACCTGGCATACATTATATTCAGGCTGATCGATTTACCTTGTGCTGTCAATGACAGCTGAAGAACAAGATGTAAGGGGTGACATTATAAACAAATTAAAGAATCAAGGGGGGGAAATCATCTTTCAGATCTAAGAATAGAAGAAGAGTTCACAACCAAACAATGGATAGAGAGGATCACTGAACAAAAAGGTGATGGGTGATGGACTCAGAATACAGATTAATCCATATATTTTTCTGGACATGGCCAGTGGGGAGATTTGTTTCTCAATGGGGGAAGAGAGGTGAGAGAAAACAGATTTTTGTTAATTGAAAATTTGAAATTAAATTTTAAAAAAGAATGAACATGGAGAATTTGGAATTGAAATTGTTGATGAGTGGATCTCAAGTAACAATGATATGCATTTTATGAAGAACATTTGTAGCCTATACCTCCATAGCTTATGAAGAGTTCTTTAAAGAGATTCTGGAGATCAATGAGAAAGTGAACACAGTTCCCTGTGTACATCCATTACTGGGAAATATCTTTGAAGTTCCTAGGAGTAATTGGGACCAACTCCAGCCTATTTATGGTATGGGCAAACTACTCCCGGAAGTGATCTGGGGCTCGATACTTAAACACTCTTACAATCCATGTCTTCTTTGTGGATGATTAAAGAAAGCTATCACCAAGGACACGTACTCTGCAGATCAAAGGTAGATTCAGAAAAGTTTGATTTTGGAGTCTTGTGCCTGAAGAACGGAAGGATCATCTGAGAAGGAACTTCTTGTGAGAGATAGTGTATTCTCTCTCTCTCTCTTTTTAAAACTTATTTTATTTTTTTAAAAATGTTCCCACTTAATAGTGTTTTATTTTTTCCAATTACATGTAAAGACAGTTTTCAACATTCACTTTTATAAGACTTTCAGTTTCAAATATTTTTCTCCCTCCCTCTACTCCTACCTCTCCAAGACAGCAAGCAATCTGATATAGGCTATACATGTACAATCATATTAAACATATTTCCACATTAGTCATGTTGTGAAAGAAGAATCAGAAAAAAAGGGAAAAACCATGAGAAAGAAAAAAAAAAGAAAATAGTTTGCTTCGATTTGCATTCAGACTCCACAGTTCTTTCTCTGGATGTGAATAACATTTTCCATCACAAGTCTTTTGGAATTTGTTGGATTGCTGAGAAGAGCTAAGTCTATCAAAGTTGGTCATTATACAATGTTGCTGTAACTGTGTAGAATGTTCTCCCAGTTCTGCCCAGTTCACTCAGCATCGGTTTATGTTAAGTCTTTCCAGGTTTTTCTGAAATCCTCCTGCTCATCATTTCTTATAGCACAATGGTATTCAGTTATATTCATATACCACAACTTGTTCAGCCATTCCCCAATTAATGGGCATCCCCTCAATTTCCAATTCTTTGCCACCACAAAAAAGAGCTACTAGAAATATTTTTGTACATGTGAGTCCTTTTCCCATTTGTATGATCTCTTTGGGATACAACCCTAAAAGTGGTATTGGGTCAAAAGATAATGCACAGTTTTATAACCCTTAGGGCATAGTTTCCAATTGCTCTCCAGAATGGTTGGATCAGTTCACAACTCCATCAACAATGCATTAGTGTTCTAATTTTCTCACATCTTCTCCAACACTTATCATTTTCCTTTTTTGTCATATTAACCAATCTGATAGGTGTGAAGTGGTACCTCAGAGTTGTTTAATTTGCATTTCTCTAATTAATAGTGATTTAGAGAACTTTTTCATATGACTCTAGACAGTTTTAATTTCTTCTAGATAGTGTATTCTCAAAATATGAATGGGATTTTCAATGTGTCCATAGAGCAGCATGCATACCTGCGCCTGTGTGCACACGCACGCACGCACGCACACATACACACAACTTCACCTTCAGGACTCTTAGTCTTTACAAAATCGGTCTGAGAAAATTCTTCTCTTTGAGATGGAGAACTTGAGGAAGAAGTTGTTAGTCAATCACAGCTCATGCGCCTCCCCCACAGTAATGATATGCAAGTGGGTGGGCTATCAAAATCTGAATAAGAAAACAAAGGACTGATCAATCTAATATAGCATGAGTTTAAGATGCCCAAGACCATATAGCAGGTAGCCAATAGTTTTTAGTGTTCTAACAGTATGCACAATGATTACAATATGCAAATGGAAATGTTATTAAAAGGCTTTGGAAGTAAAAGTTGACTGTACTAATTAGTCTTAGCTTAAGGGAACAGATGATAATTTTACCTACATAGTTGTAATGAAGGAGGGAGACAGCAGGTTCTCCGGTCTGCTCTGTAAAGAGAATACTCCATGGATGCCATGCCTGCATCTCAGCCGCTTCTAGGGGAAAATACAGGGCTTGGCTGCACCCACCTCCTTTCTCTAAAGAGCCTCTTTATTCTGGATCCAGACATAAATTCTGCCAAGTTTTGGTCTTTGGGGAACCAGGTCTCTAACAGACTCCTTTTTCCTATACTCTTCAGCTCATTAACCCCCAGGGCCCTGAGGACAAATTGTTCAGGGTTAGGCTTGAGGCTCATATCTCTATCGACCCAAATAGCAGAATAATAAGATACTTGATGTGCAACAAAATCAAGTATGGGCAAAGTAATTTATTCCTGCATATTAAAGAAATGCTAACTGTGAAAGACTCGCAAGGCACAACAACAGAACCACTTAAAACTTGATTCTATAACTTATTAGCTGCTTTTACAATCTCTTGGAGATTGGCACGCAAACTTCCTAAAATTTAATATAAAGCAGTTCTCAGGACTGTTGGTTAAGCATTTTATATTCCACCTAAGTCTCTACTATACAACTACCAGGCCATGTCTTTTTGTAAAAATGAACCAGGTTTAAACCGATACTATCTCTTTAAGGACAACTCAAGCTCTGTCTTCTTCATGAAGACTTTCTTGATCCCCCAGCTGCTAGTTCTCTCCCTCCTAACCTCCCTCATATTTAACTACTTTGCATCAATTTCTATTTAGGAACTCTATCTATCTATCTATCCATCTATCCATCTATCTATCTATCTATCTATCTATCTATCTATCTATCTATCTATCTATCTATCTATCTATCCATCCATCCATCCATCTATCTATCTATCTATCTATCTATCTATCTATCTATCTAT
>CM053625.1:291009645-291023796 GCA_028646595.1 Phalanger gymnotis
CTATCTATCTATCTATCCATCCATCCATCCATCCATCCATCCATCCATCCATCTATCTATCTATCTATCTATCTATCTATCTATCTATCTATCTATCTATCTATCTATCTATCTACTTACTATCTCCCTCTCCCCTACCCATTAGAATGTCTGTTCCTTGTGAGTGGGGATTTTTTCATTTTTCATTTACTATACTTCTATCCCCAGGACCTAACACATAGTAGGTGCTTGTTGATTGGTTGGTAATTATCTCACTCCAAAAATACTGGAGTAGTTGCTATGGATTTCTCCCCAGACCACAAGTAAGATCTGACCACCAGTAAGATCTGGCCTATGGGACTACTAGTTTACAAGGTTGTCCCCGGGTCTGGATAAGTCTACTTTGAAAATGATGTTTAATCACCTACTCAGGAAAGGAAACACAAATCAGAGAAGAAAGTAAAGGCCCAGAGGCAAGCTCATCCAACTGCATTTATGCTCCATGTGGGAGCTGTAATGGGGTATAGGGAAATATCACAGTCTGTTCCCCCATACACTTTATGGGAAGTCTAGAGACAGAGCACTATTTGCCATATAGGAGAGTCCAAGCGAAGGAATGGAGGTGGAAACTGTCCTCTTAGAAGATTCACTAAGTCACTGACTCTTCTGGTACAGAAGCCAAGCAGAGGATTGATTTGTCATTTCAAAGTGCTCTTGTTCTTCAATGCTCAACCAGCACATGGCTGGAAGCAGCCACAAGTTAGTCATCTTCAACATGTTCAAATGCTGAATCGTCATGTCCCTAGAGTCCCAGGAAATTTCTAGAAGAGATCTGAGTGTATTCCTATAGACCAATTCACCCTCTGCTACCCACTGATATCCCTGAGTTATTAATAGAACTACAAAAAAATTTCCAACATGCAGGGCTGCATTTTTTTTCTTGAAATTTTAAGAGAGGTTAAATGACTTATCCACAGTTATATAGCCAGTGAGCTAGGTGACGAAGTGAGTAGAACACCAGCCCTGGAGTCAGGAGGATCTAAGTTCAAATCCAACCTCAGACACTTGACACAATTAGCTTGGGCAAGTCACTTAACCCCAATTGCCTTGCCTCCCCGCCCTTCAAAAGAAATAAAACAAAACAAAATAGTATCATTCTCGTCCCCATTAAACACAGACTCACTAGAAATTCTTCCTGCTTCTATTGGCATCACAATAAACCCTACTACTTTGACTAAAAGAAGGCTTGAGTGGCTGGATTCTTTCAAGGCAGACTTGCCCTGTATCCTTATACTTTGGGGTTCCCAGCACCCCAAGCCACACTGCTATTATTTAGTAGTTTATGACTTTGGGCAAGTAATAAAGCAGGGGCCTCTATTTCCTCATATGTAACATTTCTTCTTGTTGTTCAGTCATTTTTCAGTCATGTCTGATTCTTTGTAACACTATTTAGGATTTTCTTGGTAAAGATACTGGAATTGTTTCCTTCTCCATCT
The DNA here is from genome assembly GCA_028646595.1 of Phalanger gymnotis. Classification (NCBI taxonomy): domain Eukaryota; kingdom Metazoa; phylum Chordata; class Mammalia; order Diprotodontia; family Phalangeridae; genus Phalanger; species Phalanger gymnotis. The sequence goes on from CM053625.1 coordinate 291,011,121, forward strand.
CATTTTATAGATGAGGAACTTAAGCAAACAGAATTAAGTGATTTGCCTAGAGTCACACAGTTAGGAAGTACCCGAGGTCAGAGTTGAAATCAGGTCTTCCTGATGGAATCAGAGCCCCCATGTTACCCAACGTGCCATCTCACTGCCCCCATATGTAAAACAAGAGTGTATAAAATTGAATTTTGCTAAAATGAAAACCAACTAAGTTTAATATTCCATTTCAGGGTATTTCCCTTAGTAAACTTCATCAACCACCCATGGAAGAAACTTGCTCAAAGGCCAAGCTTCTGTCTTACAATTACCTCTACTTCTGAGACCCCTAGGGCAGCTGGGTGGGCTGTGGATAGAATGCAGGCCCTGGAGTCAACAGAACCTGAGTTCAAATCAGGCCTCAGACGCTTACTAGCTGTGTAACCCTGGGTAAGTCGTTTGACAATATTTAACACTGTCCTCATCTACAAAATGAGCTAGAAAAGGCAGTTATCTGCCAAGAAAACCCCAAATGGGGTCACAGACAGTTGGACAAGACTGAAAGGACTCAACAACAACAAAAATGTAACCCCACCATTAGACAGACAATGCACAGGAAGCACTGGAGGTTTCAGACTCCATCCTCTAACAGGTTCACTCGATCTGGTCAGACAGGAGAACAGCTTCAAAGGGGTTAATAATAAGCTTTATTCTAGTCCAGTCTTCTCTAACACAGTATTGCTGATAATAAGCACGAACCTCTACAACATTCACCAATCACCCTTCTCAAGGGGCCCAATAAGAAGGGGGGCGGGGCAATTACCTCTACATTTTGATGGGATTAATGGAGACAGGCACAACTTGCTCGTCCCCTAAATCCCCTCAAGGCTCAGTCTGGGCTGGTTGCGGCACACACAGATTCCCCCCTCCCAATTCTTGACAGGGGCTGATTGAGGCACACAGCATCCCAGCTTGTGCATTCAACCATAAAGTTTCCCCAACTCACTAATCAATGCCTACCTGTTTTATTGGGCATCAGACAAAGAAGGTATATTGCCAGCAATAGACCAGAATAAAGTAAGATTATTAATCCTTCCGAAGCTGTCTGCTCAGATCAGGAGTGAACCTGTTAGAGACTGGAGTCCAAAAACTCCAGTGCCTCTTTTGTGTTATTTGTGAAACTACACACACACACACACACACACACACACACACACACACACACACACATACACATATATTTGTCTGGAATGAATTCACGGACTTAAATCAAGTTGGCCAAAAGTTTATTGTAACACTAATATGGCAGACAGAGCTTCTTCAGGAACTTGCAACCTAAGCGGAATGATGCTAAACCTTATATAGGAAAAGTAATGGATTACGTGGCAAGCATTCTAATTAGGTGATAACATACAACCTTGGTCATGGGCTTCATTCCCTACTGGAAACTGGGGCAGGGGAGGGTTTCCTAAGGGGTGTGTTTTTGATCTCTTCCATCTGTAACAAGATAGCTTCCAGAGTTGATGTCTATAGCTTGACTTCTGGATTGTATACAATAACTATGGGAATCAGTACATGATACTTCTGCTGGTACAAGATAGTCCTATTCATACAAGGGAAATTCTACAGAGGTCAACTTGTTCTTGTAATAAGGAGAGATAGTTTGCCTCATTGGGGCCCACTTATGAGTTATTGCTAGGCACAGTGTCCCCGGACTGGGGAGAAAACTGTCAGGGATAGTGTTTTGAAGCTAAGGAGAAATATGATCTTGGAAGTGGGGTCCAAGTACTAGCACCCAAGCACCCCATCACTACTATGTGTCAAGTACTGTGCTAAGCACTTCACAAATATTCTCATTTGATCCTCAAAACAACCCTGGGCTGCAGGTGCTATTATTATCCTCATTTTACAGATGAGGAAATGGAGACAAACAAAAGTTAAGTGACTTGCCCAGGGTGACACAGCTAGTAAGTGTCTAAGGCTGGATTTAAACTAGGTATTTCTGCCTCCAGGCTTAATACTCTATCCACTGCACTGTCTTTCTGCCCCAAACACTAGGTAATTTTAATTTCCTTCCAACTCTTAAAACTATGATCATATTGTAACAAATATTCTGGCAAGGCTTGGAATAGTTGCCTTGTGAGGGAGTGAATTTGCTAAAGACCTTAGGTATAGTATTTCTTTCCAGAGGTGAGCTGGGATGAGGAAGAGACAAATTGATGAAGCTATCTTGGGATAGGAAGGGGAGAGGGATGGGTGGTGATTTCAGAGTTTTAAAATCTCTACTTGTATAGATGCATTGAGAGAGCTGGAGAAAGTGAATAGTGATAACAGCCCCCAAAGATAGGACCCTTTTCAGGAGACTGACTATAAGCCTCAGAGTGGATGAAGCCTTTTCCTTTCCCTGGACAGCCCCCTCTCATTATTTTAAGAATTTATCAGATATAATACCTACTTGTAGAAATTACTGGAACAATGGTGAATTTACTCCACTCTCTTTCTTTTCTGTTATATTACTGCATGCATTGGCCATCATTACTAAGTGTTTCTTTGTTTAGCAGTTGTTTTTATTTTTTAATGATGATTTTCTAGTTAAAGATCATTTTAATTATGTCTTAAATTGATGTTTTTGCTGTAAAGGGGGGGATAATGGCAGGGAAACCCATGGGTAATTAATTATAGCAAATTTAAGTTTCTGGGAAGTCTCCCTTTTGACTTAGTGATCAAAAGAATACCCCGGGGGTTCAGAGCTTTATGAATTTTATTGTTGTTGTTCAGGTGTTGGATCCTTCAGTCTTATCCCACTCCTTCAGGCCCCATGCACCATAGCAAGCCAGGACCTTCTTCTATTTGCCACTATCTCTTGAAGTCCATCCAAATTCATGTTCCTTATTGCCATGAATTTTATTAATAATCTATACTGAAAGCTTTCTGATTTTGCAGAAAAGAGAAACCAGATGGACCTGGGACCTTTGCTCTAGATTAAAACCCTTATGAAATCATCTCAATATCTCCATGAACATGAGTCACTGTGTGTGTGTCTGAGAGTGTGTGTGTGTATGCGCAGGCACGTGTGTGTTGGGGGGTGTGGTGGGTTTTCTTTGCTGTCTGAGGCAATGGAGGGAAGAGGAATTAAAGTGAGAGACCTCTAAATAATAATCCTAGGGTAGAGATTAGTATTCCACATCAATTCCACACACTTCCCCAAAGGGATATGAGAAAGTGTTCCTTATCCAAACTGCCCTGCATAGGGACTTCTTCTAGGCATCACTATGATCTCGTGGTTTGGGGGTGGTGGTGGTGGGACATAGACAAGAATTACAAAGTCTGAGAAGGCTGGGAGGATCTGCACTGATGGAAGGACCACTCCACTGATGAGATCATGGATTTAACCATTCATATGCTCATGCCTTCAAGAAACATTCCTTAAGCTTTATATTATGGCTTGGGCACTATATTTAATGGTGGGGGAAGGGAAGGGGGCAGAGGGAATAAAAGTTTAGCTAAGATACAGTCTATATTTTCAGGAAAATCCTAGTCTAGTAAGTAAACATTTCTTTTCAATTCTTTCAATTCTTTTCAAGAAAATTTTCCACCAACTTCATAAGTACTGTTTTATATATTTATTTAACTTATGCATTAATACAATACAAAAAAGACCAACAATATTCATATACTGTATAACAATAATATCACTTAAATAACTATGCATTAGAGATAGACATTATTTAGAAGATCATACACAATCAACATTTCTCTAATGGGGTGACTCCTAGTGCATTTATGAAGGGAATTGACATACAAGTACAGTCTCCATTCCTTATTTTGGCACATATTTGAAGAGAGACACTAAAGCTAACTGCAGACTCCTCTAATGGAACCTCTCCAAGATCCCTCCAAACTATGGCATCCTCTGTACTATGTTCTGAGGTCCATCCCAGCTCTCACATTCTGTTTTCTATGTTCTAAGGTCCCTTCCTACTCTGACATTCTAAGATGATACTTTACAAGTATGGAGGGGGGAATGGGGGAACAGACCCTAGTACCTCAGTCTTTCTTGCAAAAATCCTAAGGGATCAAATACTGAATTTTTTTTTATCCTAGGTAACCCAATGAATACTAAGCAGAACAGTGGAGTTTGTGTTTGTGTGTGTGTGTGTGTGTGTGTGTGTGTGTGTGTGTGTGTATGTGTTTCCAGTGTGTGAACTTAAGAGTACATTGGAATCTTATATTTTATAACCCTTTTTTTCTTTGGCCTGAATTTAAAGGCCTGGAACCGTGATGACACCATTTGCTTACTTGGAGTATTTTGACTAATTTTGGAGGATTTTGCAAGAACATCCTGGCTAGATAGGTCTACCCTTTATGGAAGACCTGTTCTCCTTGCTCTATTCACTCAAAGTGAGCACCAAACAGTCCATCACTTTTAGATTCTTCAACAATTTCTCTGGACTGTTTAGTGTTAGCTGACGAAGGTTGGAAAACATCTCTATGATCCTCGGCTGTTGCCATGTTGGTGGCTAATTCTTCATTTGACTCCAGACTCCTTGGTCCAAGATTCATACCATACCCTGGAAAGAATTCAGATTCAAAAAGGAAATTATAAATGGTGATTAGAATTTGACTGTTAGATTAATATAAACTCCCATCTGAAGCACAACTTTTACTTTGAAATTGCAACATATAGGTACACTGTGCATTACAAAGCAGTGTGAGATAAAGGGAAGCAGACTTTGACTGTAAGCTCTTCCTCTTTCTGAGATTTTTTCCCTTATCTGTAAAATTGGGATAATGATGCATTGCACAACCTTCCTCATTGGATCATCCTGGGGAAAGCACATTGTAAACTGTAGGGTACTACGTGAACTATTGATATTATTGTATCTGTGTCTCTCTTTCCCCATATCCCTCATCCTTCCCCCCAAGTGTAACAGTCATTAAAAATTCTCTTTCCAATATTTTTTCCTCCCAGAGTCAGCTAGAGATTAAATGTCAGGCAGTTATTTGAATAAATGAATAGAAGCATTAATGACCAACACAAGGAACATGGTAGCTGAAGTACTGTATTTAGTTCTCATTTTCAGGAAAGGCATTCAAAGCAACCTGAGCTTGTTCAAAGTAGGACAACTAGGACTGGAGATAGGATGGGGGGAGGAGCACATCTAGAGAGTATACCATACAAGCATTGATTGAAAGAATCAGAGATGTCTAGCCCAGGAAAGAAAAGCAGCTTGGTAGAGCAGAAGAGCACTGAATTTCAAGGCAGAAGATCTGGGTTTGAATCCTGGCTCTTCTCCTTACTAAATGAATAATTTCAAGGTGATTAGATAGTAAGATAAGTAGATAGAGCACCAGCCCTGAAATCAGGAGGACCTGAGTTTAAATTTGGCCTCAGACTCTCACTATCTATGTGACCCTGAGCAAGTCACCCAACCCCAATGGCCTAAAAAAAACACCCAAGTAAATGAATAATTTGGGGGTAATTCATTTGACCTAGCAGGGACTTGTGTTCCTTATTTTTAACAGAAGGGGTTTGATTAGAAGACCTCTAAGATACCTTCCAACTCTAAATCCTTAGATTTAGGAAATTTGATTATCTGAAGTACTTTGCTAAAGTAGACCAATTTTGTTCTGCGTGGCTCCAGAGTTTAGAATTAGGAGTAGTTACTCCTAGTAACTAAGTTTTTCCAAGGAAAAACTTGTTTGAAGTTAAAGCTGTGGTATGGTCTTCCTTGAGAGGTAGTGAGTTCTCCATCCCTGGAGGGCCTCAAGGAAAGGCTTGATGTTGTAGGGGAGATTAAGCACTGTGCAATAGAATAGTGTTTGAGTCAGAAGATGGGAATTCAAATTCTATTAGATTGTAAGTTCTTTGAAGGCAGGAACTATCTTTTACTTCTTTTTTATACTCCCCTCCCATAGCATAGTGCCTGGCATATAGCAGGCCCTTAATAAAGGTTTACTGATTGATTGGCCTCTGACCCTTACTACCCGTATGACCTTGAGAAAGCACCATAACCTCATAGGGCCACAGTTTCCTTATCTATAAAATAAGGGTATTGGGGTCCCTCTGTGGCTCTTCTTCAGGTCAAGGTTGACATTGATATCCTTTGAGGATATTTGGAACTGTGACATACAATTACAAATGCCTTGGTTATACATTTTGAAACTTTGTGGAGGGCTGGCAGCTCACCAGTATCAAAGTTGAGCAGATGCGCATCTTCTCCCTGCACCATGACAGCAATGTTGTTCCTCTTAATATAGGTTGATGTGATCTTCTTACAAGACAGCAAGATCTCAAGGAGCTGCTGGAGTGACAGGCCTTTTGGGTCTCCCTCTATTCTGTAGGCATTGAAAACCCGATGGTAGATTTTCTTCATTGCCTGAAAGAATAGAGCAAAGGAGATCAAAGCTTGATGACTCCTTTACCAAAGATCTCACATTTGTACATATTACTTTTGCATACAAATATACTTTGTGTTCATTGTCTCATTTGAGCCTTATACCAATCTTATATGGGAGGCAAGGCAGTGCTTATTAATCTCTTTTTACATTCTGGTATTTGGAGAGAAGAAATGACTTGGGAATAACCTTCTCCAAGGTTACAAGTTACAAAAGCTAGTAGTTGATAAAGCAAGAATGAGATTCCCCCATCATACATCACAGATCATAGTGCCTAGTCTTTGAAAGGATGATAGACATTATCTAGCCCGTCACTATGATTTTATGGAGGAAGGAAGTGAGATCCAGAGGGGGAAAGGGCTTACTCAGGATCATACAGTGAGTGGCAAAGTCAGGGCTCAAACTGGAATTCTCAGACTCCAAATCCAATACATTTTCCACTGAAACATAGCTAGTTATTTCTAGATCCCTACCCTGAATTAAGGCTGGGAAAAATGCTTTCCCCCAGAAGCCAGCTCTCAAATCTGGAAGCAAGATGCATTTTGCATGTTACCATTGGACCTCAGAGATCTTGCCAGGATTATATGGAGGAGATTGAAAGATCCATATGGTAAAAAGTAAAAGGAGCTGAGGGTTCTTTGTAAAAGGACCCTAGTGTTTAACTATATAACTGATGATCCCAGTTCCCTTCTCACTTGACCCACATCCCTGTCTATTGTGGGCAGGGAATGGAGTCCAATGCACCTCTGGATTAGAGTCAATGGGATTACCATAACTGATAAGAAAGTGCTTTGACCTTCTTTTTCAAATTATGGGGAAAGTTGAGTTTGAATAGATAGGAAGGGCATACATATCTACACACTCAGGTAAGATTCTGTTAAAAAAAAAACCCAAAACATTAGGCACTACCTTGTAGAGATAAGATGGTATAGTGGACAGAACACAGTGATGAAGTCCCAATAGACCTCCAAACCCCAATATTTTAATTTCATTAAAGACCCACTGTACCTACCTAGCCCCACCCCCATCAATATCCTAACTTATGCCTCACTGCTCACTGGAACAACAGGAATGTCCCTGAACTCTTAGTTCCCACAGAAACAGAAACCCAGCACTGCCCCATAGACCCTTTCCCACAAAACAGGTGTGCTATCATAATCGAATCATCCATCTTGACCAGACAGGACCACAATAGCTAGCCAATCAGAAGACACCACCACCAGGATGTAGAGCAGGACTCTCCTACCTTTTTAATATTAATCATATTCCTATATTCCATATAAATTTTGATTGTGTAATCAGCATCATATGTCTCACCTTACTGAAGTTGCTAGTTCCTCTAGGGGACTTAGTCACTCATCAGAGTGTGAAACCTCAAAACTATAATAAATCTTTCCAAATGGCTTGTAGTCAACCTGAGTCTTTGTAATTCTTTAGAGATGTCCCACTGCAATTCTACCTGAGCCTCCTTTCCCTCATCTGTGAAATGGAGTTAATAATAGCACTTATTTTGTAGGGCTGCTATGAAGATCATGTTAAATAACTTATATAAAGTGGTTTGCAAGCCTTAAAGATATATATATATAATATATCATTTATATATATATATATACATCATTAATATTGTCATCCTTATTATTAATCATGAGATATCACAACACCTTGGAGTCAGGCCTTTGCTAAGTCCTACCCAAAATGGTATTTAAGAATATTAGAGTTTGTCATTTCTCAATCACGGTGTTCATTTTGTGGGTTCAATAGGGCAAAAACTAGTTACAGATTTGCTGTCCATAAGACTCAAAGCATTTTATGACTGCCACATTTTAAGCAATAATCTCTTCTCCTTTGGTCTCAATTTTCTCATCTGTAAAATGAGGGTGTTGGATAAGGGGGCTTCTGAAGTCCCTTTCTTGGTCTGATAGTCTTAAGATTCTAAGCACGTACACCCTCTGCCTATGGTAGTTTACATGCTAACCAAAATCATCTAAGGTCTTGAATACACACCCACACATATACACCCACACATAACATATATACACACATACATATTCATTTAGAATTTTAAAACAATGTTCAAATACCCATTGGATATATTATTTGATATTAGTTATCTCTCTATGTGCATTTTCCCTGTGGTTGGAGCACTATCATAGTATCCCATTCTCCATCCCCAAGCAAGTTGGGATCATTTTTCTTTATTAGGTATAGAGACTTTTCTTGAGACTTAACTGACTCGGAATTTTGTCATGACTTCCTGGTCCCTGAGTACAAAACAGGCAGGAAGAGAGCTAGACTTGCCCTAACAGGAAAGAGCTTCAACCTTTTTTATCAAATCATAGGGAAAGTTGAGTTTGAATGAAAAGGAAGACGTGGTAGACCACTGTGGGCAAGTCAGAATCAGCAGAACTTTACTTAACTGGTTCAACCCAGTTGATGCATATACTTGTTCTCTGGCTATAACTAAATAAATCTCCTTTGTTAACTGTTGAACAACTCATGGATGTCTCACTCATTCCAAAACTGAACATAAACTACCAGGGATTAGCCTGAATCAAGTCCTGCTGAGAATACCCCTATATTAGACTGTAAGTATAACGAGTTTAAGGACCATCTTGTAGCTAAATATTCTATTTCCCCCAACTCTACACACAGGAGGTGCATAGTAAGTGTTGGTTGAATTGAATGAGAAGGACCTGTGAGGTTTATGACTGGAAACCAGTAGAATTTGGAGTGGGGAGGACAAGGAGGCAGCTGGCACAAGAAGTAAAGAATCTAGTGACATCCTAGAAGGTAGATGGCAAGAGGTAATTCTTTCTTGTATAGGAACCTTGACTCTTAAGATTTAGATCTGGACTAAGCCCTTAAAGACCTCAGAGAATACAACCTCCTTATTCTATAGAGGAGGCAGCTGACATCCAGAGAGTTAAAGGCACTGGTTAACAGTTATTATATTGGCTCAAACAAAACTACAACTGCTTAAAATAAGTTTTCATAATGTCTGGTTTATAGTTCTGTGCCCACTTTTTATAACGTTTCATAATGTTTACAAGAATATTTCCTATTTAGGATTTTTGTAACTTAGGGCCATTTTTTTTTCCTCTACGAATGGCAACAAATTGAAATTTCTTGCTAGAGAATGCCCATCTTTTATGTAAGATAGTTATCTATATGTCTATATTGTTAAGTTGAAATATTTTTTCTCTAATAGAATCCTTGTGAAGTTCTGTCTGACCCTATATTTAGATCAGCATTCATATGTAGATTCCCAAGGGAAACTTGTAAATGTTTTTGAGCATTCTCTATACGGTACCCCTATGGAGAATGGATCAGGTCTATTTCTCTTGGCAATGGGAAAAAAGTTATTTAGAAGATGAAAAAAAAACTCCTTAAATTCTTTTTTTTCAATGTACATACATTTTTGTTTTTATTTTTTTCATTTCTTTTTTTACATTTTTGCTATTTTACCTCATATCTCTTAAATTGCTAGAAAAATCTTTCACTATTTCCAAAACTGTAATGATGCTTATCTCAGCCTGAATGAAGTTTTGTTTGACTTTATTTCTTTTCTTTCTTTTTTTTTGGTTGTCCTCCTAACTCCTATAGATAATAGATTGCTGCCTTCTAAGTAGATGTAAGAAAGATTATCTATCCGATCCTACAGAGAACTAGAAACTTGAAACATTATTCAATAAAAAAGAGAAATATGGTGAACCATATTTGGTGCTACAGCTTTATCAAAAACTCTGGGAATTGATCTTCATTAATTAGACTGGTACCTCAGGGTTCTGTACTGTGCAGATCATCTGTCTATAAGTTGCCATTCCCTACTAGCTAAGCTCAAACTGTAAACTTCCATGCTGCTCAGGTAGCTGGTGGATACTCAGTAGGAGACACAGATCTAGGGAATATTTTGTCTCATCTCAAACCCTCTTTATACCTCTACTGGCTGCAAAGATTAGTATCTTAAAAAATATCATTAAGATATAAAAATTCTGTTCATGTGGTTGCTTTTTTCCTCCCTGGGTGTGCCAGTTAGTTATCGCAGAACCAATCACTTAGGGGTTAATTGACACTAATTGTAGGAAGTAATATAGTCAGGAAAATCACCACAGAATTTGTTTTTGAGAGATGGAAGGGACCTCAGAGGCCATCTAGTCTAAACCACATACAAAAGTTTTTCTGTCTGCTCTCTATGATAGGGATATCAAAGCCTTTTGGTAAAGAGAACTTACAGGTCCAAGGGTTACCTAAAGAATGATTTTTTCATATAAACTTCCTATATCTTAGTTATGGTTTCTATAACTGTCACAACATTATGATCTATCAATTCAGTATGTGATAATGTCCTTATAAAACATTTTAGAAACTACTTAGTATATCCAACATGGACATTTTAAATTTTATGTTAAACCATGCCCAAGGAAGCAAATGTTGGATATGTTAAAATGGTGCTCCATACCAAATAAAGTATAACTTCTCATCCTGGCATTCAAAGCCTTCTATAATCTGGCTGCAACCTAGCTTTTCAGCCTTATGTCATATGACTCACGTTCATGCATTCCATCTACATTCCAGCCAAACCAGATTTCCTACTTGACTTGAACTTACTAGATGTGTCGAGCAAATCATTTACTTTCTCTGGTCCCTAAATTCCTCAACTGTAAAATTAAGGGATTGAACTAAACAACCTTAAATTTCCTTCTCTCAAGTGTTGTGTTTGAAGGTCCCTTACAACTCTGATAGTCTATAGGACCCTGGCAACTACTGTCAACCATTCCTTCCCCTCTATTTCTTAAACACAGAGGAAAATGAAGTAATATTTTTGGCTAAATTTTTTAAAAATGCCTTATATTTTATAAATTCAAGGTCACTATTTCATTGGTTTTCTCTGTTTCTTTTTTAAAGAGAAAGAAGATACCTGTACTCCCAAGTTCCAGGTCTACTAGATTGTCCTCTTTCTTAACCATGTGACACTATAGCTGAGTATCTTTTTCATTGCTCTGTTCCTGGGGGAAGACGGTTTATATCATCAAGCAAGCAACATGGTACAGTAAAACAAGTACTAAATCTAGGGTCAGACTAGGGCATGGGGAGTGGTAATGTAAATAAAACACAATCATCATCCTATTCCTGTTGCCAATTAAATCAGTGCTCTATTCCTTCTGACAAATAAGTTAGTGTTATTTGTACTTTGCTTTCCTCTATCAAAGAAAATTCTATTTGGTCTGGGAAATATGGAACAAACTGGTTAATAGGGAATTGGAGCTCAAGACAAGTGACAATATTGCCCATAAGAACCTTGCTACCTTCAATGGATTCAAGTCTTCAAGTAAAAGTTGGATGACTACTTGTTGGAGAGCTGTAGAGAAGATTCCTATGCAGATTCAGTGCCCTCTGAAAGACTTTCCAGCTCTGAGATTCAGAGACTTTCCAGTGACTGATAAATAGATTGCAGCACTGTGGCATAATATAGTGCTTAAGTTGGAATCAGGAAGAACTAGGTTCAAATTTGACCTCTGATACTAATTCTTTAACTGAGAGCAAACCACTTAAAATTTTCTGAGCTTCAGTTTCTTCATCTGTAAAATGGAAATATGGAGACAGTATACCACAGGGTTGTGGTAAAAACTCATGTGAGATAAAATATGTAAAGTGCCTTGCAAACCTTGAAAGGCTATAATGACTTTATTTTTTAAAAATTATTTTCCTAGATCTAGCATATCCTTTACAGAAAGTGGAGGTGAAATAATCTGGTAAAAACTGTTTTAAAACTTTACAATGGAACTTCAAGACTGAGAATGGATGAGAAGGGAAATTGTTTTAGATAATAGATCATAGAATACTAGAGGTGGAAGATATCTTGGAAACCGTCTTGTCCAAACACCAGCTCATTTTAGAGATGAGAAAATGGAGACCCAGAGATGGGAAGGTGCTTTACCCAATTCAATTAAAATCAAAAGGTGTAGAAACAAAGTGATACTGCCATTAGGGTATACCATAGACTATTTGGACAAAAATGAAATGTATGTGGAATTCTTTTGACAGAAATTGATATACAAGGAATTCATCAACCAATTCAGATTTTTTTAAAAGCTGTGTTGCAGATGGAAGCAAGGTTAGGTAAGAAGATAAAAACAGAAAACATAACACAATACTATGAGAATGTTGTTGAGAATGCTAAGGTTTAGAATCGGCTGAAGCTGGCAATGAACGGGATGAGCAAAACAAAAAGGTGGGTTTTTTAAAAGTTAAATTGAAGCAAGAGATCAAAGAAGATATGGTTTCTCTTTAAAGTGGATGATATACT
>CM053625.1:291023896-291052455 GCA_028646595.1 Phalanger gymnotis
ATCGTTAGGTATACAGAATTCTCCAAGCAGAAAGCATCAAAAAATTTATTCAGGGCCCAGAGTAACAAATTAGCGAACCAACCTCCCCATTCCAGTATTGTGAACACAAGCCTCCAGGCCCAGTAGGCCCACCTCACAAGAGTAGCCAGGAGGCCATAGAAAAATAAGATGGCATAAATCATATTCACCGGCCTCAAGACCTCGCTCGAACTCCTGGGTCCACACAGGGGTCGGCTCTGGTTCGGATTTTTTTCCAGCTGTAGTTTTCTCTACTCTCCTCGCAGCCAAGCCTCTGGCGTTCTCAAGTCCTGCCTCTACGACTAGAGACCAGAGTCCAGAGACCCATTGGTTCCCGAATTGGCCCCTTTTAAGTCACACCTGATAGGGCTTTGGGCCTGGGGCTTAGCATTTAACAGGTGAAAGTACTTTCACCGTAAACAAAAGCCAAACTCCTCAAGGGCACCCATTAAACTAAGCCCATTTTGCCTTGCTGGCACATAAGTGCTTTAGAAATACTTTCTCATGTAATCCTCACAACAACCTTGAAAAGTAGGTGCTATAATTACCCTCATTTTACAGATGAGAAAACTGAAGCAGACAGAGGTTAAGTGATTTGCTCAGGGTCACATCATTTATAAGTGTCTAAGGCCATATTTGAATTCAGGTTATCCTGACTACAGGATCAATGCTCTATCTATTGTGCCACCTAGCTGCCATAACTAAGAGAATATAGAACTATTCAGCTTGTATTTTGTTTCTGTTTTCTCTGTCAAGGAGAAAAGTCTCCTGGAGTGAAAAGGACAGAACAAAAATGGCTGTCAGGGAGTTGAAACCCGATATAAACCTGAAGATAGTAAAAGAGTACCTTGATGAGCTGAAGTCACCAGGTCCATTTGAACTATATCCCAGAGTAATAACAATTTACATTTTTATGGCATTTTAAGAGTCGCAAAGTGATCCACACACATAACATTTGATCCACAACTACATATAGTTTGTCTTGATTTTAGCAAAGTATCTGACAAGGCCTCTCTGGCTATCCTTGTGAACAACATGGAGAGATGAGGTCTAGGCATTAGTAGAATTAGTGGATTTGAAACTGGCTAAATGGCTAGAGCCAAATAACAGTTATTAATGGCAATTTGGAAGGCAAAAAACTAATGTAGTGTCATGTGATTTGTCTTTAGTTCTGTATGATTCATCATTTTATCAGTGACTTGAATAAAGGCATCTATAATAGAATTATTAAATTTTCAAAAAACACTAAGCTAGAAATAATGGCTTCTATACATAGGTTGCGAAAGGATATTTTTAATCTAGAACATTGAAGCAAATTGAATATAGTGAAATTTAATAGAGATAAATATAAAATCTTAAACATGGGTTAATAAAAACTGAACTCATGTCACAGATGTGTGACTAGACAGATGTTTGAGCTCCATATGAGTCAATGGTATTATTGTGGCAACCCAAAAAGCCAAAGTGATCTCAGGCAGTAATAGAAAGATTTAGTGTCAATAACTAGGAATATGAAAGTTCTACTTTATTTGCCCCAGTCAGACAATAAAGTATTGTACTTGCTTCAGAGCGCTACATTTTAGGTAGAACATTGACAAGATGTAGAGCATCCAAAGGAGGGCAACCAGGTTGATAAATGCCTTTAAGATTATGCCATATAAAGACAGGCTGAGACAACAGGGTATACTTAGCTTGGAGAGGACAACACTCAGGGACCATATGATATCTGTCTTCAAAGCTGTTTAAGGGCTATGTCTTAGAGAATTTGAAAATTATGAAAGAGCAATAGATATGCTTCCGTTGGACTTAGATGAGATAACTGGGATCAGTGGGTAGAAACTACAGATGGTCATCAGACTGATATAAAAGTGAAATGAGCTGAGAGGAAGTAAGGTTTGGGAGATGGCCTTTTGTTCGCGCTATAGAGAGGATTGTTGGTCAGACAAAGATTGGTATAGATATCGCCTGTGAGGTTCCTTTTAAGACTTAGATTCTATGATTCCATGATTCTGTAATGGTGGAGCTAAAGTTTGAACCAGGATTTCCTGTGTTCAAGTCCTTTGCTCTTCTGTCCCCGATTGCCATTCATCAAAACAATAAAATTACATACTTTACAACTTCTTTGCCCTTTACGACTCTAAGCTCTAAACAAGTTTGCATCTGTTAATTACTTCCCAGAATGATCTAGTAAAGATCTTTTTTAAAAGGCTATTTTGTCTTTCTTGTGTAAGAGGGAAAATGTAGGAAGAAGTTTGCTTCTTATTACACTTAAGGAATTCGGGAAATTTCTAGAACACATGGAGGGTTAAGAAGAGACTGACAGGAGCAATAATACTGAATGATTTCTCCACCTCTCTCCATTCAAACTCATTTTCCAAACCTGTTAAGGGGTGTGTGTATTGGAAGAAAGGATCTCACAATCTTTTAAAAGCACCATGGACAAGGAAGGCACAAATAAAACTTATTATTTTTATGAAAGGAAAGCATTTATGGAGGGTGAGTCTGAAAATCAACTGGCCATACTTAATTCTGTGCTGTCTTGTGGAAATTTCTTCAGTTTATTTCATGGCAGATTGAGTATCTAACCTGAAAAACCTCAAAGTGCTTATGGAGTTTCTGAGAGCAAAATGTAGGAATCTAAGTTTCAGAATTTGATTTGGGAAATGCCACAGTCATATAATGATCAGATAGATTTTCAGGTGAAAGTCAGTCTTAAGTGCTATTTGGTTTAAACTCAAGGATTGGTATCTACCCCATAGAGAGACCCATAGTGCATTTGGGTTTCTGGCATTGGCAATAGAGATAAGGAATTTTTTTTAAATGACAGTTCATCAAAGGAAGGTAGCAATGTTATTGATTGGATCTGCAATTTGTCTGGAATATCTTAATCCAGGTACTTAAAACCAACAAACTGTTAACTCTATAAAGATCATTTGGCTACCTTTCTGCTACAGCTATGATTTACACCTTTACAATGAAATTATCATAGTAATTTAGAGCTGAGAGGGCCTTAGAAGGCAATATTGTATAATAGAGAGAGCATTGTATTTATAATAAGAGGATCTAGGTTTGAATCCTAGCTTCATTGAATCCTGAGTAAATCCTTTTACTTTTCTAGATCTTAGTTTTCTTGTTAGTAAAATGAGACAGTTGAGCAAAATAACCTCTAAAGAACATCCTACCTAACAACCCAGAGATTATAGATCAAAGAAAAAAAAATAATAGCCTTCCAAAAAAGAGTTCAAGTACCAAGGAGCCACAGCCAGTATCACACAAGCCTCAGATGCTGCCACCATAAGGAACTTGAAATACAATATTCCGCAATACAAAAGACTAAAAGCTTACAATCAAGAATAACTCATCTGAGAAAACAGTCTAATCCAACAAGGGAGAAAATGGAACTTCAGTGAAATAGATGACTTCCAAGCATTCCTGATGAAAAGGTCAGAACTGAATAAAAATTTTAAAATGCAATCACAAGAGTCTGGAATATAGATACATGAATTCGATCATTTGGAAGTGACTGTATGATGATGAATTATTTACATTCTAATGTAGGGAGAAGAAACTAGTTTCTACTCAGAACCTCTAGTCTTCAATAGTCATAAAGAAAGTTAAATAAGACAGTTGGAGGGGCCTGGGGTTTGGTTTTGTTCTGTTTTGATGATCTTATGAGAAAAAGGAAATGTGAGGGAAAGGAAATTTACAAGATATAAAATAAATCCATATAAATTGTTAGTTGTTGCTAACAAAACCCAGCAGGAAGAGACGGTAAGAGAAATTACATTCAAAATAACTTACAGAATGTATAAAATATTTGAGAGTCTATCCCACAACACACACACACAAACTATAGGGAGATAACAAATAATGGCTAATATTAATCTAGTACTTACTATGTTCCAGGCACTGTGCTAAGTGGTTTACAAATATTACCTCATTTTACCCTCATGGGCAACTCTGGGAGGCATGTCCTTTTTACAGTTGGGAAAACTGAGGCAAACAGAGGTCAAGTAACTTGTCCAGGGTCACACAGCTAGTAAGTGTCTGAGGCTGAACTTAAACTCAGGTCTTCTTGTCTCTAGGCCCAGTACTCTAGCCACTGTACCACCTACCTAACTAACAGTACAAAACACTCTTCACAGAAATACTGATCAAAAGAGTTGGAGAAATAGTAACTGCTCATGGATAGGCTGTGTCAATAGAATAGAAATGATCGTATTAATTATTTAGTGCCATACCAATTAAACTATCAGAGGATTATTTTATAAAGCTAGGACAAATAATAATGATAAAATTTATTTGGAGGAACACAAGGTCAATCAAAATATTATAGAAAATAGTGGAAAGTGTTGGAAGGAAAGTAGCCTATCCAACACCAGATCTCAAACCATTTTACAAAGTAGTAATAATCAAAATTAATAGTATTGGTTAAAAAAGAGAGAGGCTAACCATGAGAACATATTAGGTACACAATACACAAAAGGATACAAGCCTAGTACCCTTGTGCTAGATAGACTCCAAATCTGCAGCTACCGAAGTAAGGAATAGTGGAAAAACAAGAAAGGTGATAGAAATTAGGTTTAAACCAACATCTCATACCATATACCAAGATAAGCTCCAAATGGACACATGACTTAGATATAAAAGATCACAGCATAAACAAATTAGAGGAAGAAAAAAATCTTTCAAATCTGTGGATAAAAGAGAGTTCATGATAAAACAAGGGAGAAGATCACAATGGAGAATTGTGGTTTATATAAAACTAAAATGTTTTCACAACAATACCAATATACCTGAAATGTGAAGGCAAACAGTTAACTAGAAAAACATTTTTACAGTAAGGTGCTCAACACATATATGTCCCATATCCAACATACATAAGCAACTGAATCCAATATAAAAGCATAAAAGCCATTATCCAGTAGATACATTGTTAAAAGACATGATCAGGCAGTTTTCAAGGGGCAAATCCAAACTATCAATGGTCCTATGGAAAACAATGCTACAAATCACTAATAATTAGAGAAATGTAAATTAGACTCTGAGGTTCTACCTCATACTCAGATTGGTAAAGACAACAAAAAAGGAAAATGACAGTTCTCTGAGGGCCTATGGGAAAAGTGACACATTATTGTGTGATGCCATATATTGGTGGTGGAGCTGTGAATTGGCTCATTCATTCTGAAAAGCAATTTGGAATTAGGTCCTAAAAGTCACTATATTGTATATGCCCTTTGGTCTAGTTCTAGGTTGATTCCCCATAAAAAACCAACCAAACAAACAAAAAACAAAAAACAAAAGAAGGAAGAGAGAAAATACCCCATATGTATAAAAGTACTTATAGCAGCTCTTTTAAGGACTAGAAATGAAAGGATTTACCATCAATTGGGGAATAGCTAAACAAATATGATACATGAATGTAATATATTTTGTTATAAGAAATTATTAAAAGGATAGTTTCAGAGACGCCTGGTAGACTTGTATGAAGTGATACAGAGTGAAGTAAGAAGAACCTAGAGAAGAATTTGTACAATAACAACATTACAAATAAAAATAACTTTGAAAGATCTAAAAACTCTGAGTAATGCAATATCCAACCATGATTCCAGCAGACCAATGATGAAGCATGCTACCCATCTCTAAATGGAGAGGTAATGAACTCAAGGCATAGAATGAAACATACATTTTTAGACATGGAAAATGTGGGATTTATTTTGATTGACTATTCATATTTATTTCATGTTTTTATTTTTCTTTTCTTCAATTGAAGTATGAGTTGGAGAGGAAGAGGGATTGGGATGGTGACAGTAAAAAAAGAAAGAAAGAAAACAGGATTATTCAATTACTTTTTAATGCGCAAAAGAGAAGCGAAGCAAGGCCAAGAAGAATCCAAGACAAACAGGATAGCTTTGAAAATTTCATTGAATTTGTTATGTATTTTTAAAGGAAAGAAAACTGTTTATAACTGAGAGTCACAGTTTGTCTGTCCTATTATTTGTTGTCTTCTCCGTTAGACTATGAGCTCCTTGAGGGCAAGAACTGTCTTTTTATCTCTCTTTATATATAGTGCTTAGCACAGTGCCTGACACATAATAGGTGCTTAATAAATACTTATTTACTCATTGACTGAAACCAGTGGGAGAGAAGTATAGTGGAGTGTTTGGCTGAGGACCAATTGGAGTGGAAAAAGAAAGCTAAATTGTGGAAATTTGCATTTCAAAGGAAAGAGAGAGATAATGAAACTTCTGGAACAGGTGAGCGATATGGTAAAAACTATGCTTTAACAGTATCACTTTGAGGAGAGTATGAAGAATGGATCTGAGAGGGAAAAAACTAAAGATTAGAAGACCAATGAGTAGCTCATTGTAATAATCCAAGTGAGAAGGGATAAGGGTCTGAACTAGAGTGGTAGCTACTTGAGTAGACTTGAAGCACATATGAGAGATGTTGTAAAGGCAGAATTGACAGGTTTTGGCAACTGATTACATATGGGAAAAGAGGGAAATGCATAAGGGAGGGGGAATAGTCAAAGATCACTCAGGCTTCAAGCTTGGGTGACTAAAAGAGTAATAGTGCCCCCAATGAAATTAGAGAAATTAGGGAAAAAGTGAAAAAGACGATGAGATCTGTTTTGGATGTGTCGTGTGATATCAATTTGGAGATATCCATCAGGTGGTTAGTTCTAGGACAGGAATGCAGGAGAGAGATGAGTATTGGATATATAGATTTGGTAGTTATTTGCATAGAGATGATAATTGAACTGGTGGAAGGTGATGAGCTTACCCAGAGGGAGTTAAGAAAGACAAGAGGACCAAAGAATGAGCCCAAGGGTATAACCATGAAAAGGTGTTGAGACATAGATGATGACCCATCAAAGGAGACTAAAAGGCATGGCCAGATAAGTAAGGAAACCACAATAATGTATTGGCACAAAACCTATATAATAGGGCTCATTGCTCTCTTTTTCTTGTGTTTTATTAAATTTTGTGGTCTGTAAGAATATATGTTACTCCAAGGAAATGTACAAAAGTAGCTTTTAAAGAGCCCCCACCTCAGTGATTCCTGATGGTAGTGGCTATTGGCATTATATGGGGAAGCTTTTCAAAAATCATTTAAGTTTGCAATAAAATAATATTAGTTCTACCAAATTACAAAA
This sequence comes from Phalanger gymnotis, assembly GCA_028646595.1. Classification (NCBI taxonomy): domain Eukaryota; kingdom Metazoa; phylum Chordata; class Mammalia; order Diprotodontia; family Phalangeridae; genus Phalanger; species Phalanger gymnotis. The sequence goes on from CM053625.1 coordinate 291,031,074, forward strand.
AAAGTGAAGTTAAAAAGCCCCAAATTGACAAGTTATTGCTGCAAAACAGCCTAATTAATCTCCATAAACTTAGAACAGACCTACAGAGGGACTTTTATAGATTCTTCTACAGTATGGCATAGGCTTCCTGAAGTCAGAAGTATAGTGAGAAGAGTAGTTTAAAAAGGAATCTGATTATTCCTATGAAGAAAACATGCATGTCATAGACAAAACAAAGACTGGAATACTGAAGCCTAGAGAAAGGTCATTTTTACTGTAGCTTCACTTTTTTACTCAAGGCCATAACAAAATTATTGTCAGAGGAAGTCCAAATGACCCCATAAGTTCTAGGCATCTTTACCAGACATTCAAACATCCACTCTCCAAAAAGTTTTTTTTGGAAGATTTAAAAAATTCTACTGGGCCTGGAATCCTAGGGGATTATGGGGCATAGGGCTCATGATTTCACTGGGATAAAGAACTCCTGTGTAAGAAATTGCCTAAACCCTAAAATTCCCCAACTAGGTTGGCTCCTTTTTTTTGTACTTAGTCTTGCCTTCAACGCTGAAAGGTTAAGTGACTTACTTGTCTAATGTCACGAAAAACCTAGGTTTTTCAGGCTCTGAGTCTGATTTTCTAAATGCTATACCATGCTACCAAATATAATAATATATAAAGAATCAGAATTATTCTGGAATCACAGAAATTCCCAAATGAAGATGGAATACTATATGCCGTACTATATATGCCTTATACCTTTACACATGTCACAAAAGGTTAAGGAGATAGAAATAACCAATAGCATAGAAACTCACTTGATTGAAGTATCACTAAAACTTGTGGAATAGAATCAAGGCTAGATAGGGGAAAATGGATAGTTCATTGAAGGTATAATGACAAATGTGAAAAAAATTCAGTGTCATGATAAAAAAAATTGAAAGAATATGTAAGACAAGTGATTGCAGCAAAACAAGGATTAGAAGGAGTTTTTTTTAAGATGTTGAAAGTTGTAAGGCTTATTTTATTTTAATAAATATAATTATTTTACTTTATCCCAGTTAAATTGCTCACCACTGGAGAATTTCAAACTGAGAAGAAACATTAGAGTCATAGAGTCCAACCTGCTACTAAACAGAAATCTTCTTTAAAACATCACCAAAAAGTATCAAGCTTCCACTTGAAGACCTCTAGGTAGCAGGAGCCTACTATCTTCCCTCCATTCATGTTTGTAGAGCTCTACCATTAAGATCATGCTTACATCAAGTCAAAATCTACCTTCATGCAATTTACATAGGAAGTTATAGGACTTTGGTATTTTGGTCTGATTTCATCTAGCCTCTTCATTTACAGATGAGAAAGAGAAAACCTAGAGAGGATTTACTGGCCCAAGGTTATGCAGCTAGTAAGAATGAGTCAAAATTTGAACTCATATGCTCATTCAAAATCCAAGGATCCTTTCAATATGCCATGCTAACTCCTATCCACTCATCTTAGTTCTGTCCTCTGGGACTGAGCAGAACCAATCCAATCCCATCTTCATGACAATCCTTCAAATATTTGAAGACAGCTATCATGTTCCTTCAATAAGCCTTCTGTTCTCCAAACTAAGTGTTTCTATTTAGGAAAAAAAAACAAGGTCTATTCATCAACCTTACTCTTTGACCTACTCAATCATAAAAATACTAGATCAATGAGAATTCCTGTACATGCCCAAGAAAAATACATATTGTAATTTTTAAAAAAATCTAAAATTCAACAATTCCCTAATATTTATCATCCTGAATATAATTGTTTCCTGAACATAGTCCTCTCTCTGAAAATGGTAGATAGCTATAGTAGAAAGAGAATTTTACTTCAGAAAACCTGGGTTCAAGTCCTGCTCTGCCATTTACCAGTTGTGTGACCATAGGCAAGTGATTTAACATATCTAAATCTTTCTCTTCTTTTGTAAAATGGGAACAATATACAATAACTTCACAGAGATGTTGCAAAAATTAAATAAGATGATGGATATAAAACACCACATAAAATAAGCTGTAATTCACATAATAAAATATTACACTATCATTATATATCTCTGGAAGGATGATTATAATATAAGCACCTTTAGATCAAGGACTATGTTACTTTAATTGTATTAACAGCACCAACCACAAGGCCTGCCATGTAGTAAATGCTTAGCAAATTTTTGAAGGATTTATTTTGGTGGGAAAAGTTCATAAATATACACTGAAAAATAATTACACAAAATTTCTTCCCTGAGGCCTCATCATGTTATGGAAATGACTCGAATTTTCAAATGCAAGTTTGAAAGTTGGCAAGTTCTACCCAAAATTACTGTATGAAAAAGTTATGACAAAAGCTTTTCCCTCCTTTCTCTTACAATTCAAAAAAACATTTTATTCATTTTTACTGTACTTGGTTTTTCAGTGATGCAGATGATAATAGATTATACTCAAGTTTTATAAAAGCTAGCAGTTTTTTTGGAGAGGGGGAAGAGATTGGGGCTCATATTTGGACCAATATAGTATATCAGAAAAATAATATCTCTATAGAAATAATTTCACATTGAATTAGAGTGGAGGGCAAAAAATGGTGCATTTTGTGTATTAGAAAAAGCCTTTCTTCTCCTTCAAAAGAGATTGGGATTTAAATTTTGGGAGTCTCCATTTTCCTGAAATATAGAACCTCATGTAAGCTGGGGGTGTTGGAGGTGAAAATCCTATGAAGGCAAATACTAATGGAAGGAAAACTAAATATGAAAAAAAGTATTTTCAAATTTCATAAAATGGTTTGGGGGCTTCTAGTAGGTTTTATTATAATAAAATAATACAGATGATCTCTTGTCACCCTGAAAGAGGCCAGCAGGGCATGGGAGGGCTTGGATCACTGCTAGGGGACAACCCAGAGGCTTTGGGGGCCCCTCATCATCTCTCTGTCATGACCTTTGTGATAAGGACCCTGGAGGGAGTTACTTAACTCATCAAAGTCTCTGTATAATGAACATAATCCTCGTGTAATCTGCACAAGGTACTGTGAAGTACCTTATATACCTCAAATATAGTGGACCGACATTGAATTAAATAAATTCAAAATATTTCGTGTCTCATTCTGTGAGTGTCTAACAAATAGGTCCTAGGATTCCATGGTAATCTCCCTACCCTACCCTCTGCAGTGAGGGGGTGGGGCATGAGGTGGAAGCATGGATGACTGTTTCTGTGAATGGCTCACATACAAATCTCTGAGGTCACTGTTATTCAATGCCAGTTCTCTCACCCTGGTGTCCAGGAAGACAAGAAAGTCAGTGGACAATGCCTACTATTTTGAGTGACTTATAGTCTTTCATCCTGCACCTCCCCAACTTAATTTTGAACTCACTATCTTCATCTTCATACCCAGGCAGATACTGGGGGTCAGCCTTGTGGGCCTCCTACAATGTGGGCTGGTGAGGATCAATTAGTTATAAAATCCTGGGACCACTTTATGGGTGGCTAAGGCAGCCCCGAAGACTGGCCCACCCAACTGATACCCTCACCTTGGTGTCCAGGAAGACGAGGATGTTGGTCCTTGCTCGGCAGGCCTCCTGCTCCAGTAGGTTAAGCAAGTGCTCCTGGAAGGCTCCTAGCCGAGGGAAGAAGCGTCCATTGTCCCAGCGGTTGTTCATGGGAACCGAGTCCACTCCCAAAGGACGCAGGGAGCGAATGCTGCCCTCGTCTAGGATTACTTGCTGTGAGCGGGACAGCAGCAAACTCCCTGCTCTTGTGTCCAATGTCGTCAGTTTCAGCACCAGACCCGAGCGGACAGCAACCACTACCCCTGCTAGTCTCACAGGTCTGGCACCCATCCCCACTACAGGCACGTAGGTCCGGGGCCCGATCTCACATAAAGATGCAGGCTCCTTTGGGCTCCAAGCACCCGAAGGCTCCCGCAGCTCCTCGAGCTCTGCCTCTACCTCTGCTTCTGCCTCGGCCTCTGACTCCGTCTCCATCTCGGGCGCTGCTTCTAGCTTATGTTTGAGTTCGGTCTGCTCAGCCTCCTGTTCAAGCACCTGCTTTGCTTCCGCCCCTGCCTCTGTTTCTCTGCTTGTCTCTGCCCTTTCCTCTGCCCCTGCCTCTGTGTCTTGTTCTTCCTGCTGCTGAGCCAGATCCAGGACCCTCCATCTCAGCTCTACCACACTAGCCCACAACGCAGCATACAACAGCAACAGAGCGGCCAACGTGGGGCCTAGTGCTATATCTTGCCCTGACCACTCCCCCTTCCATGTCCATGTCCATGTCCATGTATCGGTCTCTGGGCTCGATCCGCTCCCAGTCGTAGGCGATGGCCCTCCTCCAGCTCCAGCCACTGCCACAGCTAAGATGAGGGCTTCAGGCCCCATGTTTACCGCTGCCAGACCTCCAGCCCCAGCAGGGGCCTGTCCGCCCATGACCTCCATCTTCAGAGGCAGCTGTGCACACTCTGCCTGGGCCTCAGCTCCCTTTTTCTTTCCTGTCCCGCTTCAGCTGCAGGGGGCCTCAAGCCTTCCTTCTCCCCCTGACCTGCTTAGGCTGTGACAGCCTCGGTCTCAGACTTCTCTGCCCAGCGCAGTACCCACCTTCCACCCTTCTCCACTGCTGTTAGCTCCTCCTCCTTTTTCTCCTCCCACATCTCCACCCTTTCTTCCTCTCCCTGTGCCTCCTCCCACTGCTTCTCCTCCTCCTCCTGGATTAGATATTTATAGAATTTCATATTTTCTGTCCTAGGATTTCTTCTAGTTCTGACATCCTATGCTCTATGTTTTAAAATTCCTCTCCCTCTAACGGATTATATTTTAAGGATCATTGAAGCACTTACAGTCTACATTTTCCCAGGTCTGAAAGTCTATGACTCAATCTATTCATCAGGTCTCTCTCACTTTGATCATTCTGATCTAAATTGTAATTCGCATTCCTAACAGAGAAGAGAGAGGTCATGTTGTATACATATCATCTCCCTCCGATAGAGGGTAAACTCTTTAAAGGCAGGGTTTCGTTTATTTTGGTCTTTGTAAGCTCCACGCTGAGTTCAGTGCCTGGTTCTAGTTGGCATTTAATAAATGATTGTTACAGGAATGAATGATTACTATTTTCCAGACCCTAAGTCCTGGCTCTGACTAGTGAGTTCTTTTTTCTGGGCCTTAGTTTTCCCACAGATAAAATTCGGGAGGCTGATGAACTCTTTCCGTTTTGATAATTTTTATGGAAAAACCAGTCACTGGGTGGCTGTAGATGTAAATACCAGCCTACGACTTTAAACACTCTCTCCTTTTTTTCATCACTGGGCTCCTGGGAGATCAAAGCCAGCCCAGTCAGTGTTGTAGGAAAGGATCCCTATAGAAACCGACTAACAGTTGCTGATGAGCAAGATCTAATATCCTGACCAAGAATTCTCTCTCCACCTAATGAAGAACTGTTAAATGATCTCTGTCCAGGGGAGTATTTAGTATCAGAATAGAAAAATCATTGGGGCCAGGTGGAGAAAAGAGTCTCATATATTCCCATCCTGGTGACTTGGATATCCATCCTCCTAAGTCAAATAATAATAATACTTAATAATAAATCACATTTCTATAGAACTTTAAGTTTTTTTAAATTAATAAACATCTATTTGACCTCCCTCTCACCTCCCCCTTCCATTGAGAAAGAAAAAAAACCAAAAACTTGCAATACATTTGCATATTCAAGTAAAGCAAATTCCTGTATTGGCCATGTGTAAAAATGTGTGTTGTTCTCCATGTTGAATCCATCACCTCGCTGTCCAGTTTGCCTCCAATGAACCCCTACAAGGCTTAGGCTCTGATTTGAGAGTCATGAAGTGGTGTGTGAATTACTTAAGGCAAATGATGATTTTGATATAGTTTCATTCTGGGACATCAATGTTCATGTGTGCTTCCACTGACAATAGGCTAACTCAGAACATCTGACTTTGACTAGATGAACCTGGATCACACTGCCTTTCCCACCTTTGGCTAGTTCCCTGTTGCTTTTGGCTAGGCCCTTTGTCATTGCTCCTCTGGAATTGAAGTTGGTCATTGCATTGATCAAAGTTTTTAAGTCTTTCAAAGTCGTTTAACAATAACAACATTATAGCAAAAGTCGTTCTCCTAGTTCTGGTCACTTCGCTACAGATCAGTTTACATAAGTAACCAGGTTTCTCTGCAATATGACAGCATGCCATTATAGCCATTCTCCAATTCATGGGTATCTTCCTAGTTTCAAGGATTTTTTTGTCACCTTTAAAGAGCTGCTGTAAATATATTTTTTTTACATATGCATCTCTTTCCTCTTTCTTTGATCTCTTTGGGGATATAGGCCTTGTAGTGGTATGGCAAGGTAAATAGTATGCACAGTATAGTGATTTTTGTGGGGCCTGTAGCTCCACTCGTTAATGTGCCCGTTTTCAGGCAGCCACTCCAAAATTTGTCATTTTTATTTTTTGTCAGCTTTGACAATCTGCTGAGTGTGAGGTAGAACCTTAGAATTATTTTAATGAGCATTTCTCTAATTATTAGAGATTTGGAATACTTTTCCATGTTGGCAGCTTGAAATTCTTTCCTTGAGAAATGCATGTTCCTATCCTTCAATAATTTTTCTTTTGGGGGAAAATGGCTCTTATTTTTATGTATTTGAATCAGTAGCCCATATATTTTGGATATGAAAACTTTATCAGAGAAACTTGCTACACATACATGCACACATATTTTGCAGTTGACTATTTCTGTTCTAAACTTAACTGCATTGGAATGGTTTGTATAAAAGCTTTGTAATTTTATAAAATAAAAATAGTTCATTTTGTTTTCTGCGAACTTCTATATCCTTTGTTTGGTCATGAATTTTCCTATTAACTACCCATCCAAAAGGAAAATTTTCCTTGCTCGTTTAATTTGCTTATGGTAGACCTTTCATAGCTAAGTCATGTGTGCAGTTGGAACTTATCTTGGAATATAGTGTGAGGTATTGGTCTAGATTCTAGATCTATTTTCTCCCAGATTGCTTTGCACTCTTTCTAGTGGTCTTTGTCTTTGTCAAATGGTGAATCCTAGTTGCTATAATCTTTGGCTTTGGCTTTATCAAACACTAGACCATTAGGTTAATTTGCTTCTGTTTGTCATGCACATAATATGTTCTATTCATAGACCTCTATTTTTAAATCAATACCAAAATCATTTTGATGACTACTACTTGGTAACATAGTTTAAGATCTGCTACTGTTTGGTCCCTTTCTTCTTGCATTTTTATTTCCTTTGAAATGCTTAACCTTTTTTCCTCCAGATAAATATTCCTTTTTTCTTCCTATCTCTATAACATAATCCTTTGATAGTTTGCTTGGTATGGTACTGAACAAGGAAATTAATTTAGGTGTATTATCATTTTTATTATAATGCCTGAGCCTACTTGTGAGTAATTAATTTTCTTTAATTATTCAAGTCTGTATTTCTGTAAAGAGTGTTTTGTAGTTGTGTCTTGGTAGATATATGTGTGTTTTGGTAAAGGTTTCCAAACATTTTATATGTCTCGTAGTTATTTTAAATAAAATTTCTCTTTTCATCTCTTTCTTCTGGGTTTTGTTACTAAACAGAAATGATAATGATGTATGTGGCTTTATTTTATATCCTTCAACATTGCTGAAGAAATAATTGCTAATTATTTCAACTAATTTTTAAGTTTTTCTGAGTAAACAACCGCATTAACTATGAAAGTGATCATTCGCCTCCTCTTTGCCTATAATTATTCCTTTAGTGTTTTTTTTCTAACACTATATCAAATAGTAATGGTGATAATAGCCATCCTTGCTTCACCCTTGATTTATTGAAAAGCCCCTAAGTTTTATCTCCATTATATTTAATGCCAGCTGTTAGCTTTAGGTAAATACTACCGATCACATTAAGGAAAAATCCACTTATTCTTCAAAAAAAATTATTTTAAACAAAAATCCATGTTGTATTGTATTCAAAGCTTTTTTCTACAACCATCAGTGTAATCATGTGTTTTTCTTTTTCTTATGATTGATTTAGTATAATTATAGTTTTCCTATTGCCATATTGAACCAACCCTTCATTCCTCATATAAATCTAACCTGGTCAGAGTGTATAATCTTTGTGAAATGTTGCTATTGCCTAATATTGCTGATACTTTATTTAATTTTTTCATCAATGTTCATTAAAGGTATTGGTCTATGTTCTTTTTTTTTGGTTTGTTTTGATTCTTCTGGATAGTTGAAGATAGCTATCATGCCACCTCAGTGCATAGAGTCCCAAACCTAAAGTAAGGAAGGCTTGAGTTCAAATTATGGACTGATACACTTACTAGGCATGAGACCCTGAGAAAGCCACTAACCATTATCTGCCTCAGTTCCCTCATCTGTAAAGTTGGGATAATAATAGTGCCTTCTTCCTGAGGTTGTTGAGAAGATAAATGAGATAATATTTGTGAAGCACTTCACGAATCTCGAAGCACTACATAAATGCTAAATATCGCCACTACCACCACCATTATTATTGCCATTATTATTCAAGATTACTTTCCAAATTGGGACTTTGTGTTAGGACTAGGCTTTGTATATTTCTAGAGAGAATATTGTGGCCTTGTGTGATCCTGATCTGTATCATCTAGGGCCCTGCTGCTATATTCTTTAGGCAATGACTGCTCTGATCTTCAAGGATCGCAGAGATGGCTCATGCCAGGGAGCTGCAACATTTCAGAAGGCCCTATTTGGTTTGATTTAGGGGATGGTTTGAACTCCTTAGACTTCCTTAGCTCCAAACTCTGGTTTGTGTCTAAGCAGCAGAACTAGAGCTTGCCCTAAGGTGGTGCTCCCTCGAACAGTTGTTTATCCCAGAGTCTACCAGCAAGCTGGAAAGCACTACAGTTTCAAAACAACAGAGCTATAGGCTGACCGCTGGTCCCACAGTTTCTGTCCTGGTCATTTGACTCTTGGCCAAGTCCTAGATCATGAGGCAGCTAGGTGGCACTGTGGATAGAGTGCCAGACATCTTCCTGAGTTCAAATCCAGCACCGGACACTTACTAGCTGTGTGACCCTGGGCAAGTAACTTTACCCTGTTTGCCTCGGTCTCCTCATCTGTAAAATGAGCTGGAGAAGGAAACTACTCCAGCATCTTTGCCAAGAAAATCTCAAATGGGATCATGAAGAGTCAGAAACAACTGAAATGACTGAACAACAGCAACAAAGACATACTTACACATTGCTGTTGGATAGGAGGAGATGTCAGGGCCCAGAGAGTACCTCTAGGCACTTGCTCCCTTTTCCTTAGGGTAGCTGAGAGCCCAAGGAGGGGTGCCCAGGATGGTCAGGCTTTGAGCTCCCTTTACCATCTTGTTTCTACCTTTCTGCTAGCTTTGTAGATTATCAATCTGAAAGATTTCAGTGAAGGACTTTTGAGGCAACTAGGTGGCACAATGGATAGAGTCCCAGGCCTGGCATCAAGAAGACTCATCTTCCTGAGTTCGGATCTAGCCTCAGATACTTTCTAGCTGTGTGAGCCTGGGCAAATCACTGAACTCTGTTTGCCTCAGTTTCCTCACCTGTAAGATGAGCTGGAGAAGGAAATGGCAAACTACTCCAGCATCTCTGCCAAGAAAAGCCCCGGATAGGGTCACAATGATGCTGACGTGATTGAAGAACAACAGTAACAAGTCCTAGATCATGTTCTCCAGCCAAAAGGATTGAGGCAAAGCCCCAACTCTGATCAGAGCTTGAGGATTAATCCCCTTCTGAGGTCAGAAGGACAGAGTTGCTGGCTCACTTCTGATCAGATACCAGGGTTTCTATGGGCTCTGATTCCATGAATGCACTCAAAGAAACAGAGCTGCTAGCCCAACTCTCTTCCACAATTCCTACCCTGGTCACTTGCCTATGGGCTCAATCATGACCTTGGGCTAGAAAAATGATCTACTATGCTTTTTTCTTAGGTTTCCCTATCACTACCTGGTCTGGAGCTCTTCTTACGTAAAGATCTGTAGAAAATTTCCCTTAATTTTCTGCTTTCCTTCTGATCTTGGCAACATTTGTTTTATTTGTGCAATAACATTTTAATTTAATTACATTTCACACCTAACTTTGCTGTATATCTCTTGTTTATTCATAAATTGTTTGCCTATCTATAAGTCTGACAAGAAATGTGTTCTGTGTTCTTCTAATCTTCTTGTAAAATCTCTCTTTATATCTAGGTCATGTATCCATTTTGACCTTATCTTGGCAAATGGTGTAAGATACTGGTTTATGTCCAGTTTCTGCCAAATTGATTTCCAGTTTTCCTAACAATTTTTACCAAATAATGAATTCTTATCCCAAAATCTTAAGTCTTTACACTTGCCAAATACAAGATTATTACATTTATTTGCTGCAGTAAATTGTATGTGTACTTTATTCCATTGATCAACTTTTCTATTTCTTAGCTAATAGCAGATAGTTTTGATAGTAACTGCCTTATAATATAGTTTAAGATCTGGTACTGCTAAAATTCCTTTACGCTTTAAAAAAAATTATTTCCTTTGATATTCTTTTTGTTTTTCCAAATGAATTCTATTATTTTTTCTAATTCACATTCAAAGTTATAATGACTCTTTTTAAATTTCCCTCCGTCTTATTTTTATTCACTGTCTTCCTTCTCAGCCTCTTTTCACCCTATCCCAGTTACCTTATCTTTTCCCTTTACCCTTTTATTCCTCATTTTAGCCATCTCTCTAAAAGTCCCTCACTATCTATTCACCCTATCTTCCTAATCTTAATCTATGTGTCCTTCTAAAAATCTCTCCCAGTCCCGCATCCACCAGTTTCCTCACCTCTCTAGAAGTTCAGAAGATTTCTAGACCTCTTCAGGTCTATATGTTGTTTCCTCTTCAACCCAAATGACAGGTTTCAATATTACCAGTCCTCCTCCCCAACCTGCTTTCTCTGTATTAGTTCTTCCTTTCAAGCCCTGTTTTCACGAGATAATTTCTCCTTTTAACTTTTTTCCTACTCAATTTTGTATTTTAGAATCATCTCATTATATACAACTGAGACCTAACCTTTCTTTCAAACTACCGTAGTAATGATAACAGCTTTAGGAATACCATTACTACTAATAAGTAATGGTTACTGATATTAATAACATTTTTCATATATCCAAGTAAATAGTTGCACCTTAATCATTGTCTTATAATTAGTCTTTAATGATTTGCTTATATTTCTTCTTGACTTTTTATATCAAAATTTCTGCATTCTGGTCTTTTTGTTAGAAATACCTGGAAGTGTTTCTGTTCATCAAATATACATTTTTTCCCATTCAAGATTATACTCAACGTTGCTGGATAAGTTATTCTTGGATGCAACTCCAACTCCTTTGCTCTTCAAAATATAATGTTCCAAGATCTATGGTCTTCCAATGTAGAAGCTGCTAAGTTTTGTGAAATCCTGATTGTTTATCTGCAGTATTTAAATTGTTTTGTTTTTCTTGTCACTTGCAATACTTTCTCTTTAACCTGGGAATTTTGAAACTTGGCAATGGTATTCCTGTAAGTTTTCTTCCTAGAATCTTTTTCAGGTGGTGATTGGTAGATTCTCTCTATTTCTATTTTATATTCTTATTCTAGAACCTCAGGGCATTTTTCTTTAATAATTTCTTGTAATATTATATCCAGATTCTATTTTTGATCATAACTTTCAGGTAGATTGACAATTCTTAATATTGTCTCCCCTTAATCCGTTCTCCAGATCAATTGTTTTTCTAATGAGCTGTTTCAGATTCTCTTCTATTTTTTCTAGTTTTATTATATCTTGGTGTCTTATAATGTCAATTGATTCCACTTGCCCAATTCTAGTTATAATGATTTATTTTCTCCTTAAGATTTTGTATCTCCTTTTCTAATTGATTAACTTTCTTTTCATGATTTTCTTGGATTGCTTTTCCCCCCTAATTTATCCTTGTTCTATTCGATTTTTTAATTCCTTTTTATTTTCTTCCTTCGATTTTGTATCTCTTTTTCCAATGGATTAATTTTCTTTTCATAATTTTCTTGAATTGCTTTTTTTTCTAATTTTTCTTTGTTCCCTCTTATTTGATTTTTGAATTATTTTTTAAGTTCTCCCAAGATTTCTTTTTAGGCTTGTGACTATTTGATGTTACTTTTTAGGGTAGGAGGGGCTTTTATTTTAACCTCGCTACATTCCTCTAGTGTGAACCTAGATTTTCTTTTACATCGAAGTCACTATCAATGGTCTTTTTCCTTTTCTTATTCATTTTTATTTTTAATCTGCCTTATTTTATTTTTAGCAGCTTAATATTAGTATAAGCAAGTTTTAATCCCAAGTTGTGAGTAATGTCATCTGCAAAAATGTTCTTGCTCCCTCTGGTACTGTACTCACTGGACTTGTCCTCACTCCTCCTTGCCCACATCCACAGTTCATGATCACAGTCTGGTTAGCACCTCTAGGCCTGACTTCTGGAAACAGCAGGAGGTTCCTTCAATCTTCCCCCACTCAACATTTGCTCTTCCTTAGATGAAGGCTTATGAGGTAAAAGTTCCTGAGGTGAAATTTCTTGACACCTAATCTGCTTCCCTCAGGATCTACTGTTTGTCAGTTCAGGGCCTGGAGATGTTTGCACCTCACTTAGACCAAACCTCAGCCCCGGGAATCTTTTCTGAGGTCATCTCAAGTTATCCTTTATTTGTGCTGCTCTACATTCATTTCCTGGCAATGTTCTGTCTGTAGAGGAAATCTGGAGAGCATGGAAATTTCTGAACTACTCTGCCATCTTCCTAGAATTCAAATTTATTTGTACAGAATGCTGGAGAAGATCTTAAAATTTCTCACTCTATATCAGAGAGTTAAAATTTTCCTGGGGCTGTTTCATTATCTGGGCCTGGTGGCTTCTCACTAGATATATTTCTAGATCTATCTTCTATACTTCTATCAACCTGCCCTTATCATAATAACAAAAATAATAATAACTAGCACTCTAAGACTTGCAAAGGTATTTACGTATGTTATTTTATTTGATAGTGACATCAACCTTGTGATTTAGGTGTTATTATTATGCCCATTTTACAGACGAGGAAACTGAAGCAGAGAGAGGTTAAGTGACTTGCTTAGGGTCACACAGCTAATAAGTAAGTGTCTTATCTCACTTCTCTGTGTGCCCAGGGAGTAGCAGAGATATGGTGTACAACAGGGAACTCCAGAAATAAGTGTGAAGACATCACTAGAGAACAGCAACCACTCTATATCATCAGAAATGAGATACTCCTTCATCCAGTATATTTATTTGGGAGAGTACATCCACTCATTATGTGGAAAATGCTTGATTTGTTTTTTTCTTTAAAACCACTAATTTTTATTGATTCTTTGGTTAAGAAGTCTTCTCCCTAGCCATGGTTTTGAAAGGTACCTGATCTCATTCTCTTATAATTTTTTAATACTGTAATTTTTAACATTTAGAATACATTTCTATTTTTCAGCTTTTTATGATGTATGGTGCAATACTACTTTATTTTTTTTTTGGAGGAGGAAAGGCAGGACAATCAGGGTGCCCAAAGTCACACAACTAGTAAGTGTGTCAAGTGTTTGAGGTCAAATTTGAACTCAGGTCCTCCTGACTCCAGGATCATTGCTCTACTTGCTGTGCCACCTAGCTGTCCCTGCAATACTACTTTTTGACAAATGACTTTCCAATTTTCTTGGCAGTTTTTATTAAAAAGGGAATTTTTTCTCTTCAGCAATTCATTAGGTTTATCAAAAATTACACTATTGTTTTCACTAGATTCAGTTTCTTCTTCTTGCCTCCTCCTCTTTCTCCTCCTCTTCCTTTTGTGAGGGTAGGTCTTCCTATCTTTCCAGGCTCGAAGTACAGTAGCTAATCAGGAGCCCAATCTCACTGGAGATGAACACAGAGACTTTGACCTGCTCCTTTTCTGACTTGGGCCAGTTCACCTCTCCTCCATAACCTGGTGCCCCCTCCCTTGCAGGGGCCCACCATATTGGTGCAGACTTAGGGCAGATACCAGTCTGACTTTAGCTTATACTCCCCAGCTCAAGATACCCACCAGTTTCAGCTTTCCTACTGCAAGGACTACAGAAGCATTACAACAAGTTCCACTGTTTGATACTATTTTTCACCAATCTGCTTTATGTTTTTAAACCAGTACCACATAGTTTAGATGAATACTTTGTGAAGCTGGGAAATGAAATTCCACTTTTTGTATTTTTTCTGATTATTTCCCTTGAGATTCTAAACCTTTTGTTTTCCCAAACGAACATTGTTATTATTTTGTCTTTTCCTATGAAGCATTCCCTCAATGATTTGATTACTGTAGCACTAAATTTGCAAATATAGGTGCTATGGTAATTTTATTTATAGCTCAGGCATGAAAAGAAAAATATCTCTAATTACTGTCTTCCTTTATTTCTGTCAAGTGCTCTATAGTTGTATTTTCAATAAATCTAGTGTCTATTTTGGTAGATTAATTCCCGTAGATTGTGAGCATTTTGTGATAATTATGAATTGAATTTCTTTTATTAAGGTTTCTTCTTTTTTTGTTAATACTCTATTGAAATTAGTGACTTTTGTGAATTTCTTTTGTATATTTTGAGGCAGTTAGGTGGTTCAGCACACAGAAAGCTCAACTTGGAGTCAGGAGGATCAGAGTTCAAATCCTGCCTCAGACACTTGATAGCTGTATGACCTTGGGTAAGTTACTTAAAAGCTCTCTGGCTCAATTTCCTCATCTGTAAAATGGAGATGATAATACCACCTATCTCCCAGGGCTGATGTGAGGACCAAATGAGACAATATTTGTAAATGTTTTGCAAACAATCTACTAAATAAATGCTAGCTTTTATTGTTGTTCTTGTTCAGTCATTTCAGTTTTGTCTGACTTTTCTTGACCCCATTTGGGGTTTTCTTGGGGAAGATACTGGAGTGGTTTGCCATTTCCTTCTCCCACTCATTTTACAGATGAGGAAACTGAGGCAAACAGATTTGAGTGACTTGCCCAAAGTCACACAACAAGTAAGTGTCTGAAGCTAGATTTGAACTCAGGAAGAAGAGTCTTCATGACTCCAGGCCTGGGACTCTCTATCTACTGTGCCACCTACCTACCCAAGTTTTATTAGTATCATTATTATTATCCTGAAACTTTGCAATAGCTACTAAGAGTCTCAGTTGCTACACTGATTCTTTGGGTCACACAATCCTGTCATTGAAAAATATAGATGATTTTATCTCCTCTGCTGATGTTTTATATTTTATTTTGTTTTCTTGTCCTATTGCAATAGTTACCATAACACCTGCTCTGCATTGTCTCCAGGACCTGGTACTCGCAGATTTGCAGGTTGGATCTGCAGGATTACTCTCACAGATTCCAAGAATACTCAGTGGGTCCAAACTCCTAAAACCATAGCTAATGAGTCTGTACTAGTGAGTTTACCTTTCAAGTAGTTAACCAATAGATACATTTAGTTCAATTTACTAAGAAATTTACTAAGATGGTATATAACAATATACTATAGCACATTAACTATTAGGACAATAACTACAAAATATTCCCCTCCATAAACAGAGACTCTCTCAAAAAATATACTTAGCATCCATGGGAAAAATGAGCACAAACACATCCAAAATAGAAATCACAAACCTACTCTTCCTCCTAATTTCCCAATTTTATCACTTCTTTCTGTAATATAGATGAGCAACTCTAGCATCATTCTCAACTTTTTCTTCTCTTTTATCTATTCCATCCCTCATATCTAATCAATTGCTAGGTCTGGTCAATTCCACTCCCACAACATCCTTTAGATCAGACCCCTACTAACCACTAATTGAGGCTCTCACCCATTATTGCAACAGCTTCTAAATAAGTCTTCCTGTTTCCAGCCTTTCTCCTTTCACATCTATTCTCCTTAGAGCTTCCAAGTTGATCTTTTTAAATCACAGATTTGACCCTGTCACTCCTTTGCTCAAGAAGTGTCAGTGGTTTCCTATTGCTTCTAAAAACGAAATACAAATGTCCCTGTTTAGCATTTAAAGTTCTTCACAATCTGCCTTCAATTTACCTTTCCAAGTTGATTGCCCATTACTCCTACCACACACTTTAAGTTCCAGCAAAACTGGCATACTTAATGTTCCCTTCACATAACATTCTGTCTCCAACTTCCATTGCACAAACTATCTTGACTCTTGGCACCCTTAGCACACTTTAAGGCTCAGATCAGATGCTATTTCCTCAAAACCCTTCCCTTAAAATCCCGAGAGGTAGGAAGTGCTACTGTGAGCACCCCTATTTTTTCTGATGAAGAAACTTAGGCTCAGAAAAGTGGAAATGACTTTTCTAAGATCATGTGGCTTAATAACAATTATAATTTTTATTACTAGCATTTACATAGCATTTTAAGTTTGCAAAATGCTTTATAAATATTATTATAACAACAGCAATTATTATTATTACTAGCATTTACATAGCATTTAAGTTTGCAAAATGCTTTGTAAATATTATTATAACAGTGATTATTATTATTACTAGCATTTACGTAGAATTTTTCAGTTTGCAAAATGCTTATAAATATTATTATAGTAAAAATAATTATTATTATTACTAGAATTTACTTAGCATTTTAAGTTTGCAAAATGCTTTGTAAATACTATTATAATAACAGTAATTATTATTATTGCTAGTAGCATTTATTTAGCAATTTAAGTTTGCAAAATGCTTTATAAATATTATCTTTTTATCCTCACAACAACCCTAGGATGGAGGTATTATTTTCATCCCTATTTTATAGATGAGGAACTTAAGATAGGCAAAGGTTTAATGATTTACCCAGGGTCACACAGCTTGTTAGTACTTTAGGTTGGACTTGAACCTTCTTGACTCGAAGTCAAGCACTCTATCCACTGTGCCACATCACTGCCTGATGTGCTTGACATCTTGTGATTGCATTAGTGAGGTAGATGGGAGAAACCCAAATGTCATGGTCTGCATTTGAACCCAGCTCTCCTGAATCTAGTTCAGGGTGATCAATGCCCACTCTTTGTAAGAGCAGTGGCAGGAAGCAATCTTCTGTCCCATGACTTGATGCTGGAGGACACATAATGTCCTTCCCAGATGGAAAGAAGGAAGGATATGTTTAAAAGTGTTTTGTTTGCTGAAGTAGTTGTGTGATGCAGTCCTATGGTGATAGCTGTTTCCTGGTCTTTGCCAGTCCAGAAGCTGTCTAATGCAGAACTCAAATGTGCACAAAGCTGAAACCTACCAATGCATCTACTAACGGAAGCCATCCCCAGTTATAATGAAAAAGACATTTCCTTGAATACTAATAAGGAAGGAAGGAAACAAGGAATATTTATGAAGCACCTACTATGTGCCAGGCATTGTGCCAAGCCCTTTATAGATATGTCATTTGATCCAGTATGATGCAGTTTCCCTCAAGTTCTGAGGGTTGAGCTATGACCTTGCCTATTAGGGCTATAGTGTGTGATGGTGGCAACAGTATTAGATTTATGGTCCGAAGACCTGATTATGATGCTCTTTAGTTCTATTATTTAGAGCCAGTTCCTTAGCCTCTCTAAGCCTCACTTTCTTCCTCTGTAAAATACTTACACCGCCTAATTCACAGGTTGTTGTAAGGGAATTATTTTGTAGATCTCCAGAAAGGTAAACAACTGCTATTAGCTGTATGACTTTAAGAGAGTCATTTCTGGCTTCTGGACATTTTCACCCTTTGGAAGAACTGAACCAATTACAGAATATCTGCATATGCTCCAAAGTCAACATGGAGCTTATGCCAGTTTCACATTTTGTGTATGTTTATAAGGACTGGGTTCATTGGCCAGTCCTCTGTCACATGTACATCTGCCTCACTATCAACTGTGGGGTTCCTTCCTTTGTCTGATCTGGGGAAATGAAGCTGTGCATGTAATTGCTCCCCGAAATTTGGCTCTATACAGTCTGACTACTGGCTGGCACACAAAATATAGGGGCTATGTGGTTTTTTCCTTTAAAAATAAATTTTATTGAAAAGTAGGTATATTAATGTACTGTTGGTGGGGTTGGGAATTGGTCTAATTATTCTGGGAAACAATTTGGAACTATGCACAAAACTGTGCATCCCTTTTGACCCAGCAACATCACTACTATTTATAGCAGCTCTTTTTGTGGTGGCAAAGAATTGGAAATTGAAGGTATGTCCATCAATTGAAGAATGGCTGGACCAGTTGTAGTATATCATTGTGATGGAATACTATTCTGCTATAAGAAATGATGAGGGAGATGGTTTCAGAAAAACCTGGGAAGACATATAAATCGATGCAAAGTAGAGTGAGCAGAACCAAGAGAACATTGTATACAGTAACAACAATATTTTAACAATGTACAACTGTGTAAGACTTAGCTATTTCAATCAATGCAATAATCCAAAACAGTTTCAGAGGACCAGTGATGATAAATGCTATCCATCTCCAGAGAGAGAACTGATGAATTCTGAGTGCATGTTGAAATATATTTTTTCATTTTCCTCCCTCTCTCCCTCCATCCCTCCCTTCCTTCTTTCTTCCTTTCTTCCTTCCTTCCTTTCTTTCTTTCTTTCTTTCTTTCTTTCTTTCTTTCTTTCTTTCTTTCTTTCTTTCTTTCTTTCTCCTTGCAACTTGGTTAATACAGAAATATGTTTTGCATAACTTCACATATATAATTGATATCATATAGCTCACCTTCTCAATGGGTGGGAGAGGGTCTAGAAGGAGGGAGAGAATTTGGAGCTTAAACTAAAAAATAATGAATAAAATATGTTTATTCATATCTTTTGTTTTTATAATGCCTATGTTCCATCATCTACACCTCTTTCTCCCTCCTTAAGGAGGGCCATCCCTTATAGCAAAGATTTTTTTTTAAAAAAAGTAAAGAAAAAAATCCAACAGAACTGATTAGGACATTGAAAATTATTTATGTCATATGCAGTATTCCACTTTTTTGAACCTCAACTTCTACAAAGAACCTGGAGCTGGTATCTTCTCATATCTCTTCTTTGAGATCAAGCTTGCTCTTTATAATTTACATTTAGTTTTAGTTGTTCTGTAGCTCTTTCCATTTACAATATTGTAGTAATTGGGTACATTGTTTTCCTGACTTTGTTTACTTTACTTTGTATCAGTTCATGGAAGTCTCTCTATGTTTCTCTGTAGTCAACATACTTGTTATTTCTTAGTAATGCTCCATTGCATCAATGTTAAACATATTTAATAATTTGTTTGGCCATTCCCCAGTTGATGGGCAACTACTTTGTTTTTGTTTTTTACTACCACAAGAAGTGCTGTTATAAATATTTAGACATATAAGGATACCAATTAAAATCCTACTATACATTTATAATATTGACACACATTCAATCAGGTTTATATTCATCTCATAATCCTTGTCATGATTCCTAAGCTTTTTAGATAGTTATTTTTTTAATTTTGTAAAGTAACTTGATGTGAGAAATAGAATTTGAATTACTTTAAAAATCTTATAAATTTGAAATAATGACCTAATTTTATTTTATTGTGGAGCATGAATAAAATATTTATTAATGGATTACTATGTGCAAAACACTGTGCCAAATGTTGAAAATACAAAGAGAGAAGTAAGACAGTCTCTGCTCTCAAGAATGTCACATTCCAATGGGGAAGACAGCATATATGGAAGATTTCAGCTGCAAGTCAGATGGAAAAGTCCCATGATCCTTATGGTGTAGTGGTAAAGCATATATTAATGCTTCTTCTTTAAGGGCTGTCCCCATCAAGCGTGAGGGGAGATGGTGATCAACATATTGGGGGTATGGTTTGACTTGCCTGGTATATAACTGCCTCCTGTTTCTCCTTCAGGGTGAATTAATGCTTTAGCTAGGTTGACTTGTCTGTCTTGTGTGTAGAAGCTGGTTGACAATTGGTAGGGATGGCTTATCCTTTCTCCACAGGAATTGCTTCCCTGTATAAAGGCTGTGAGGGCTGGGTTAGAAGCAGGAATGGTGTATGACCTCCCTAGTGTGTATGCCTTATGGCAACATCTCTGGGTCATAAGGTATGGATATTTTAGTCCCAAAGAACATGTCCTATAATCACTCCATTCTCTATGCCATGAAAAGGAAAGCTGAGTCTCCTCATGCTGGACTTTGCTAGACATGCTAGATTTGGAGTCAAAAGACCTGCCTGGGCTCAAGTGACATGTCTGCCATTCACTACTTGTGTGACCTTGTAAAAGTCCTTTAACCATCCTGGGTCTCAATTTTCTCCTTAATGAGAAGTTTGGACTAGACAACTTCTAAAGTCCCTTCCTTAATGCTCTAAATCTCTAGTGTATTCTCTGGGAATCTCAGTATAATGGTGGGCATTGATTGTTAGTAAGTCCGTGTTGTGCCCCCCCCAACCCAAACAGATGCAAGTCATAATACTTATGTTAGATGAGAACAATCAAGCAACCACATGACCTAGTTGTGAACAAGGCAAAGACATCAATTAATATAATAACGTAGGCTTTAGAGAAGAAATTCCTTGATCAATTTAGAAGTCCTTGGAAATCCTGGATGAAGTGAAATGATGCCACATGGGAGATACATTTGGAATGACTGAAGGGTTTGGTCATGCCCTGTGGGAAACAAGATAGTTTAGAATTAAGAACTCAAGCAGGGGGCAGAGCCAAGATGGTGGCTTGGAAGCAGTGACTGGCGTGAGCTCCCCACCAAAACCTATAAAAAAATGGCTCTGAACCAATTCTAGAGCTGCAGAACCCACAAAGTGGCGGAGGGAAGCAGGGCTCCAGCCCAGGACAGTCTGGATGGTCTCTGGGTAAGGTCTGTCCCACATGGAGCTCCCAGCTCCCAGCTGGGGGGAGCGGAGCTGAGCCAAGCAGAGCCCAGCGCAAGCGCGGACTGCTGACCAATCAGACCAGCAGCAGCGGAGAGTGCCCTACAGGCATGAATTACTGAGCCGTGGCATCTACCAGACCTCTCAACACACAAAGAGCAAAGACAACAGAGAAGGTTAGTGGGAAAAGCTGCGGGACTGAGTTTGCGGTTCGGCCACCGCCCCTGGGGTAGTGGAGGTGGGGCAGCTTTAGAACTACGGCTGCAGTTGCTTCTGGCCCCAGGCCCACGAGGTGGGAAGAATTAAGTGGCGGATCAGAGCAGGAGTGAACAGCCTGCTGAAGATTTAAGCCCAGTCCGGGTAGGGGGTTCTTGGGGAAGGAGGAGTGCTGGTGAGGCAGCGCATCCTCCCAAGCGTGGAACATAGAACTCTTTAGTCTACAAGCAGCCATACGCCCTTGAAAAACTCAAGGGTTAAGTAAGTTGGCTGGCAACATGGACAGGCAGTGAAAACACACCCAGATTCAGTCTCAGACTCTGGAATCCTTCTT
>CM053625.1:291052955-291179381 GCA_028646595.1 Phalanger gymnotis
AGACTGGGGAACAGGGCAACCAGAGTGTACGCCATCTTGGAGGGGGGGGTGGAAATGGGAGAAAATCTGTAATTCAAATGCCTGTGAAAATCAATGCTGAAAACTAAACATATTAAAAATAAATTAAAAAAAAAAGAAATTTCAGAGCCAGGCTTGAAGCAGGGTGTTCTTTCTGCCACTGAAATTCTCTTTCCAGTCTAGCTAGTTTCTCTTTATGGGTTGTTTTGTATGTTCCAAAGTCCCATCTAACTCTGTTATTCTATGGTCTAGGATTTGTGCGGTGTAAAGTATATAGTTAGAGTCCTAGCTATCTGTTTCCCAGAGCTGAGTTTTAGGCATGGCATTTTTCACCTCTCAGGCTTCCCTCAAAGGTTTCCCTGTGTCTTCTGGGGTGATTATGGCTCCTGAACCAAAGAAATCCCGCTTGGGAGTCTTGATTTCTTCAGTCTAATGTTGAGAGGCTGCAAAGAAATCATTTTGGGATGGAGACTGAACCCTGAGATGTACCCACTAAAAGTTAGGGGCAAAATAATATCTACCTTGGTCACACATAGAAATATGACTAACAAATACACATATATATGCATCGATACTCCTGTTCTTCCTCATTGTCTGGCCTCAGACATTAGCAGCAGTCACCATTTTGCTAAGGTTCTTTAAGATGGCCAAAATGGTGGTTATATAAACTTGCCACATCATCTATTTCTCTCTGCATTCGTTCTTTTCCTTCCCTTCCCTTTCCCTCCAGTTTCCTTCCTGCATTTTCTGACCAGGAGGGGTCGGAATTGGATTTTAGGAAAATGTACTAGCAAATTTGAAATTGCCCAGAAAAACTTTAACTTACAAATACTGAAGCTCAAATTAGTATTTGCAAAGATAGGGAACTGGAAAAAGGATCTTTATAATCACAGAAAAGAAAAACATAAATGACGACTTCTTGACACAACATTTACAGGGCATCACATGTGGACACTGATCTATTCTTGTTTCTATGTTTTGATTATTCATAAAATGTTCAATTCTGGGTCAGTCACTAATAAAGGGAAGTTGACAAGGAAACATCAGAATCACCTTTACCTAGCAATTCCCTAAAAGTTGTATAATTATAGAAAGGAATAGAGGAATTTTGATCCTTTCCCTGAACTTGAGTCTTTGATAATTTTTCCTCCTTGAAATATTTTTCTTTTTTGAAATATTTCTTTAAAAAAAAAGACAAGGCAATGAATATCAGAGGTGGAAGGGGACTCAGAACATAGGATGTTAGAACTGGAAGAGACCTGAGAAGAGAATGTCAGCATTGGCTCATTTATGTTCTATGTTCTAAGTTCCCTCCCACCACTTTTATTTCTTGAACCTCTTAACGTATGAAGGAAAGCAGTTACCTTTCACTCTACGTTTGCTGTGTTTTCTGGCTTTTAGTTTGGCAGGCTGGCTTTGATCAAGGAGTAAAATAATGATGAGGATGAAGATCCCAAGTCCATTATGGGCCATTTCTCTCCAAAAAGTGTCAAGAGACTCGGGAACAGTTAGGAGCAAATGGTGCAGCCGGATCGTCCTGGGCTTTATGAAAATGAGCTAGGGAAGCTGGCTCTTTTCTTGCTCACAAAACTAGTCAAAGTGCTTCTGTTGGCTGGAGTATAAGGTGGCTCCTTGTTCTCCCTCCGCAGGTTAAAAAAAGCTTCATTTTGGCTACACTTCTTGACTGATTTGCATTTTGACAGATGATTTTTATCCCTGGTACATCATATTTGGTTGCCCCTCCCCGTTACTCCCATACCTCCCAGAATACTGGTGTGTTTGGGAAGCCTGCTGTTTAAATATCAGACTTTAAACTTCTGAAACTAATGGTGCTCAGTGATAATCAAAATAATGGCTCTTATTTTAGAAGGCACTCTACAAAGTCATAGGAGTTAGGACAAATATTAGTTTCTGTATTTTGCAGGGGTGGAAACTGAGGCCCAGAGTTATAAAATGAGTTGCTTAGGATCATAAGTGTTAAAGCTAGAACTCAAAGTTTATACTCTCCGATTGTAAATCCAGTGTCCTTCCAACTATATACTATACATGGTCACCAGTATATAAGCCACCATTTATTGAAAATATATACATAATCATAGAATCTTAGGGCTCAAAAGGATCTTAGAGTTCACTTAGAGAAGGCAGATCAACAAGCATTTATTGTGTTTGTTGTGGGCTAGGCACTGTGCTGAGCATTGGGAATACAAACAGAAGCAAAAAGAAACAGTCTAACCTTCAAGGACCTTGCATTCTAATTAAAAAAGATAATATATGAAAGGAATACTGGCCCATAGCCCTGATGAGAAAGACTAGATTGCAGCCTGGTGAAAAATGAAGAGATGGCTAGCCTGAGTGTCCTTCTTAAGTGGAGGTTCTTAAAGGAGCCATCCAATCAGCGGAAGGAGAACAGAGGCAGATGACATTCCTGAGGTGTGAATTCCAGGGCTGAAGTGATATTCTAGTATGTAGAGTTTTCTGGGGCATAATGGAGAAGTCTAGATTGTAGTCTGGTAAAAAAAAAAAAATGAACTTAATCCAAGTTCATTGCCTGAATTTTCTACATCAGAAAGTTGAGGCCTAGAAAAGGTAGGTGACTTGCCGCAATTCGTTTGGTTGATAAACATGTATTAAGTGCCTACTTTGCTAAATGCTGGAGATACAAAGAAAGGCAAAGGATGGTTCTTGCCTTCAAAGATTTCCCATTCTAATGGGAGAAGACAGAATATAAAAAGAAGCTGAAATCCAATATGGAGTTGGGGGTGAGGCACGATGGAGTCCTGCAGTAAGATAGGAAATGAAAACTTGACTGTCCTTAAATGTAGTATATGGGAGGAGCGCTCTAATGTCCACCCTCCATCTTCTCCAATCAGAGGGTGAGAGGAGCCCCAGAAGTAAGAGGTACTGAGGAGGTGTGGGTTTCAGAGTTGATATGATTTTTCAGGAAGTTGAGTTTTGTGAGATCATGGTGAAATCCAGAAGAGCAGCCAAGTGAGAAAAGAAGAGATGGCTGCCCTGAAAAGTCACACAGTTGTAAGCAGAGTGTGCTTGGGCATGTGAACCCAAGTTTCCTAACTCCAAATTCAGTGGGTTGTTTTTTCCCCAATGAACCAAGTCGCCTGCCCCAACTCATCCTTCTTTCCATCTCAAAAGTGTGATATAAATCACTGGAGAAGTTGGCTGGTACATAGATGATTAAGTGCATGTTATGGATACTTGGATATATTAGATTAAGGAATTTTCCCTGTATGTCCTAGAAGTCATAGGGAAGCTTTGGAGAGAGTACTGCCAGAAATCTTTAACTTGCCTTTTCTCCTAAAAAGCAAGTATCTCACCCCACAGGGAAAATACTTACTTAAATGCTTATAGATAAAATTAGCATAGAATTTTTCTTTTAATAATTATTTTAATGAAGTGAGATAGTTATAGTAATAATACCTAGCATTTATATAGCATTTTAAGGTTTGCGAAGTTTACAAATATTATTAATTCATTTGATATGAGTTAAAAAGTACTGTTCAAATTGTCAAGGGTAAAATAGCTTTCTCTTTTCCTCCTATTAAGGCTTTTTTTTTTTTTGGAGTGGGGAAGGCAGGGCAATTGGAGTTAAGTGACTTGCCCAAGGTCAGACAGCTAGTAAGTGTGTCAAGTGTTTGGGCATGGATTTGAACTCAGGTCCTTCTGACTTCAGGGCCTGTGCTCTACTCACTGTGCCACCTAGCTGCCCCTATCTCATACCAAGTTTAATTCTGGGCCCAGTTCACTGTATATCCACAGAGTCTATCCCAAGAGACATGAACAATTCTATGGGTCCCATTTCGTATCATAAGATAACAGTCATTTGTCACTATTTGTTTTTTCCTGTACAGTTACAATGGATTTACTCTTTTTAAAGCAAATTTGAAACTTATTTAGGAGGTTCTGAGATGTTCTAGGAATTGATGTAATCAGAATAATGTCATCCGAAGCCTTTCCATCTATAAGAAATCCTTTTTCCATTTGGATTCTTCACTGCTCCTCTGTGAAACAAACATCCATCTTTTTGATACCAATATTCTTCAGGTGATCCCATACCCCTGTCAAGCAAGGAATACCACAGTTGAAGTTGTTCATTGTCCAAACGACAACAGTAGAGAGATGTGTGGTGAAGTAGAGTGGCCTGGAGTATACTACCAACCAAGAACTATTAAGGATGAGTGACAAAAAAGAAAAATATTATTTGATATGTACAATTGGCAGAGGAAGTGTGCTAGTCACGTAGTGAAAGATGAAAGATGTGAAGCTTATGTACTCTAAGGAAAGATAAAGAGGAAGCACGTTGGGTGGACGCCTTTTGGAGAATTTACAGAGGGGCATGGCCAGCAGCTGCTGAGGATGTGAAGGTCTACATGGGGTGCAATCTGTACTATTAGGGAAAATAATAATATACCTAAATATATCAATATATTATTATATAATATATAATTATACATATGATTTAGTATTATATCATATTTATTACATTTAAATTATTAAATATTATATATAATTAATACAGAATATATAAATATGTAAAAATAACTATGATGTGCCTCACTCTACAAGATACCAGGACTATTGAAATGTTGAAGAGGTACTAAGTTTTCTATCACTGGAAGTATTCAAGTGGAGGCTGGATGACCAATAAACTCTTGTTGTGGACTTTAGAAGGAAATCTAATTCAGATTAGACTAGATGATCTCTTAGGTACCTTCCAACTCTATCTAGGACACCATGATTCTAGGTAGTGAAAATGGACATTGATGTAAATTTGGGAATGGATGAATGTTGTCTTTGGATTAAACATTTCTCTTTGATTCAGCAGATGTTTTCACTAAATGTCCTAAAATCCCTTCCTGGGAAAATCCTGTGTAATGGTGATTTCATGCCATGGAAAGGTAGCAGAGGAAAAGGTTGGGTTTCCTTGGAATCTGGGTCGCATTCAAACAGGACCTGTCTGAGACAATGTTTCCTTTCTCCATGTGAAATCCACAGATATTCTCCACCACCATCATCATTACTCTGCAAACACATTAAAGACAGTCTTTGGGTTTGTTTTTTCCCAAAACACAGGGACAGGAAGAAGGTTGGTATAATGGAAAAAATGCCAAAATAGAAGCTAGGCGCCTAGGGCTTATGCTCTTGGGTGGACTCTAACCAGCACTGTGACCTTAGACAAGTCATTTTTCCTCACTGGTTTTTCCTCCACTATAATTAAACAAGAAGGCATTGGACTAAAAGATCTTTAATTGATATTCAATAAGCATTTATTAAATGCCTGCCATGTGCAAGGCACTGTTAGGTGCATAAGTTACAACATATATACAGACAAGCAAATACAAAGCTTACACAAAGGAAAGGGGGCTCAGTAAAGGACTCCCACTGGAGGCAGAACGTGGACCGAGCCTTGAAGGAAGCTAGGGATTTAAAGAGACCATAAAGAAAGAAAGCTTTTCATGCCTGGGCAATATGAGAGACAGAATGGTATCTGGGGGGACAATAAATAGGCCAGTGTGACCAAAACATAGAGCTCATTCGGGCAATAATGTGAAGTATATCTGGAAAAACAATCTGCAGCCAGAGTGTAGTGTTACATGTAAAATACAGGCCTTCATTTCCCTTCCTAAATCTAACAGAGAAGCACTAAAAACTTTTGAGCAGGGAAATGACAAAGATACTTGTCATAGGAAGATTTTTTTTCAGTAGTTATGTGGAAGATGGATCGGAGGAAGGGAAACCGTTAGGAAGCTATTTAAGCAATCCAAGTGAGACGTGACAATGGCCTGAACAGGGGTGGTGGGCACGTGAGTGCAGAAAACCAGACAAATGCAAGATATTGTGGAGGTAGAATAAACAAGATTTGACAACTGGTTGGTTATGAGGGTTAAGGAAGAATAGAAACAATGGAAGGAAAAATAGAGGATGATTCTGGGGTTGTGAACTTGGGTGACTGGAAAGATTATGGTGTATTAAACAGAAATAAAAAAATTAATAGAGGAGGAACATTTAGAAAAGAATATGTGCATGTTGAGTTTGAGATGTGTATGAGACATAAAACTGAAATTCTGGGGAGAGGTGAGGATTGGATATGTAGATGAGACATCCAGGTGGTGTAGTGGACAGGGTGCTGGACCTGGAATCAGGAAGACCTGAGTTCAAATCTAACCTTAGGTATTAATAGCTGTGTGACTCTGGGTAAGTCACTCGTCTTCTTTCTCCCTTAATTTCTTCATCTACAAAATGGAGATAATAATAGCACTTACCTCCCAGTGTTGTTGTGAGGATAAAATGAAAAAATATTTGTCAAGTGCTTTACAAATCTTAAAATGCTATATATATGCTAACCATTCTTATTATTCCTCTGAGTATTATTAAGTTTGTGATTCATCTGCACAGTGATAATAATCGAAGCCATGGGAGCTAATGAGGCTAGCAAGATACACAGTGTAGATCAGGGCTGTCCAAAGCACAGCCCAAGGGCCACGTGCATCCCACAATGCGATTTTATGCAGCCTGCCTATCGGTTTTAATTTTCACAAGCGAAAAATATAAAATAATAATTTGCATGGAATGCATATTAGATTTTTTTAATTCTATCACTAATAAATAATCTCGTTGATGTTAATTTTCTTTGGTGTTTTTAAGCAGTATTACAGACGGAACATATCGCACAGAATTTTCAATCGATCTGTGGGATGCATTCCATCTGTATGAGGCAGACTAGTCAGTATGCACCTGCCTTTATACTGTTGTTGTCGCTTTGTTGTCTTGCGTTTGCTTTCGCGCTTCGCACCTTCGCCTGTCACATTGATGACGCGCGTTTCCCCACTTTCTATTAGTGTACCGTATTTTTTATTCTGGGTGTGGCCCACGAATAATTATTTTATTTTAATGCGGCCCTAAGATAACCTAAGGTTGGACAGTCCTGGTGGAAATAGAAGAGATGAGAGGCTAGGACAGATCCCTAGGGAACTTAGGGAGCAGGTGATGGATATGGATACAGCAAAGGAGACTGAGGAGTGAGGAGACAGGTAGAAGGAAGATCGGGATATTAATGTCATGAAAAAGCTGAGGGGAAGTATGGTGGGGTAGGTGGCTTAAAAAGAAAAGAGAAGGTTTGGAACAGATTCTTCTTCATCCAAAAGTGCAGTAGAAAGTGGACCCTGGTCTTGGCACAAAGCACCCATTCAGAAACTACAGCTGGAAAAATTAGTAAATGAAAGAAACCCCTGCCATTATGCTAAATTATTATAAATCTCTAGTTCTCTCCCTCTCAAAGAAAGAGAGATTAACTTTATAAAAAATGCAAGGATTTTCTACAAGGATGACATTAAACTTAGAAGAAATGAAGCAAGAGACAAGAAAAAATAAATTATTTGGATGAAAGAATTAGAAGGAAAATAAATATCTTAGAAAGAAAGTGGCAAATTTTATCCACGAAATGGAATTTCTGAGATCCAGAATAGATCAAATTTAAATCAATGACTCCATGAAACAGCAAGAATGTTAGAACAAAATCAAAAGACTGAAAAAACTGGAAGAAAATATAAAATATTTGATATAAAAACGAATTTGGAAAACAGGTCAGGAAGAGAAAATTTAATTACCATTGGACTCCCTAAAAATCATGATTTTGAAAAAGTAATGGGTACTATATTTCAAGAATTCATAAATGAAAATTGTCCAAATCTATTAGAACTAGAGGGTAAAATAAAAATGGAAAGAATCCATCAATAACCTCTTGAAAGGAATCCCCAAAGGAAAAGTCCCAGGAGCATCAAGGCTGAAATCTTAAGTTCCCAAGTCATAGGAAAAAATGCCACAAGCATCTAGAAAGAAGTACTTCAAATACAAAGGAACTATAATCAGGATGGCAAGATCTGGTAGGTTCTATAATAAATAAGAGGAAATGTCACAATAGAATATTCCAATATTCCAAATAATTCCAAATAAGATTCTTGCAATCTTATTTATTACAAGTCTCCCCCTCTTTTTTTAATGGGGGAGGGGTTAGCAATAATAATATCAGAAAAGAACAGAATGAAATTCAGAAGGGAGTATAGACAAGCAGGAGAGTTTTGAAAGTAATGTATAGAATTTATTGTAGGGTTTTTTTTAAGCAAGTAGTTTGAAATGGAAATTTGTGAGATGGAAGGAGCTAACATTTTAAGAAGGAAGACAACACACATGAGGAAGTGCAAGCTAAGAAAAGTCTGAGAAGTCACAAAAATGATGAGGAGAGCCATATAGCAGTCAAGTGATTATCCCTTGATAGGAGGTAGTGTTAATTTAATTACTGTTCCCAGAACAACAGATGGAAAGGTGGGGAGTAAGAAGGTGAGGAAATGGCACTTTTGAGGAGTGGCAGGAAGAGGGCTGATGCAAAGTCCATTTGAGGGTCTAGGGATAGCTAGACATAGTAGACTCTCAACAACTAAAAAAGCATCATACCGGTAGTACCAAAAATGGTTTTACTCCTCCAGGGCATGGTTTAGTTGAGGTTTATTAGGAAGATGCAGCAGCAACAATGTAAGGATGACATGGTAGGAAGACGGTCAGGTGTGGTCACTGATGATAAAACATCCTGATTTGTGAGCATTGCTACCAGAGAGGTACAGAGACGGGCTGTCTCAAGTCAGGATGTTCTATCTCGTCACGCCACCAGGTGGCAGTAGAAGTTATAGCTGTCTCAGGCATTCTACTAGGCATTTGTGGTCCCTGGCATGACGAGTTGTGACATTTGACAAGGCAACAAGATGATGCCCAAAAATTAAGCTATACTTCCTCACTCCTGGTATATACACAAGATGCTAGTTTTTGCCAGTCTCAGCTTTTCTTAGTGATTTCCTGGTCTCTTTATAGAGCAACTCTGGGCCAGACTTAACCTAGTGCAGTCCAGTGATTCAGACTCGGGAGTAAAATGCTTGTGGACAACAAAATACAATTAAAATACAGGGTGTTCCTAAAGTTTGGACACATGGGCAAAAATGCATATTTTCAAGAAATGAATGAATTTTCAACAACATTTTATTTAATTGGAATATTAATAAATAACATCTTCAATATGATTTCCATCATTTGTGATGCAAAGGTTGATGCGCTTTGCAAGATTCACATGAACTCAATGCAATAATTCCACATTGCCATCGATTTTAGCACATCCACTCTTTATGTGTTCAATCAAGTGTGTTGCATCTGTGATTTTCATTGAGTATGCCTTCTCCTTTAGCATACCCCAGAAAAAGAAGTCAAGGGGGCTAAGATCTGTTAATATTCCAAATACTTCAAAATACGCATTTTTGCTTATGTGTCCACATTTTAGGGACACCCTGTACTTTGTTAATTAAAAAAGATATCATTCCTAAGTCTAAAAAGTTAGTAATTTGGATAAAAAATTACTCCTGTCTGCCTTCACATTCACCATGGCAATAGGTCAAACCAGCCAGGGCAGTAGCAGCTCTCATGAAACTTTCAACTCCACCTCTCTGTGGTCTGGGCCTCTGATGTCTCAGGAAGCAAGAAAACCAAGCCAAATCTGAGTCTGGAAACAATCCTCCTACCTTTGTAAAGGCAAACAAGTCCAACCTACATAAAACAAGATAATTCATAAACCTGTGTAGCAAAAAAGTCAAGTAAACTCAGAAAATCCTCAAACAGGTACGGGGCTCCAAAAAAGGTATACACTTGTGTTTGATTACTTAGGTTTTCTATGGGCATCTAGGTGGCAAAGTGGATGCAACACTGGTCCTGGAGTTAGGAGGACTCATCTTCTTGATTTTAAATCTGGCTTCATGCCCTGCTTGCCTCATTTTCCTCATCTGTAAAATGAGCTAGAGAAGGAAAGAGCAAACCACTCCAATATCTTTGCCAAGAAAACCCCAAATGGGGTCACAAAGAGCTGGACACAACCGAAACGGCTGAACCACACTTTGGTTTTCTAGCGTATCAGGAAAGTCTTATGCTATGGATTTACAATCCATGAAGATCTCATGCCACAATAAGGTAAAATTCCTACATCTGCTCAAAAGTAATTTTTTAAAAAAAAATTACATGGATAAGCAGTTGCAGTGTGCTCTAGGTGACTTTCTAGGCAGCAGCGTTCTGAGAAAGCAATATCCATGTTGTTCATATTGGCTTCCCTACTTGTAATGGGCACGGTGATATTACAAATATCAGTACATAAGCATTCAACTATGCAAAAATTATCTCAAAGAAACTTGTTTGACTTGTGAAGGAAACCGATTGGAAAATGAACTATCAAATCATAATCTAAAAATAAAAGGGCAAGCAAGACTAAGTTTTTTTCAGTGGGTCCTTGCGATCCTAAGGCATCCAATAAAAAGAATCCTGGGTAGATAATTTCTCCTGTGGGCCCTTGAAAATGTTGCTTAGTCACGTCTGACTCTATGTGACTTTGTCCATGGGGTTTTCTTGGCAAAGATACTGGAGTGATTTACCATTTCCTTCTCCATTGTGTCCCCATTTTACTGATGAAAAACTGAGGCAAATAGAGGGTGATTTGCCCAGGGTCACACAACTAGTAAGTATTTGAACCTGAATTTGAACTCAAATCTTCCTGATTTTAGGCCTGTGGATAGACCACTGCACCACCTAGTTGCCCCCCAAAATGTGTAATATACCTCACATATAGCCAGTACAGCGTTTCTTCCCTTCCAGGGGCTATTCTCCCAATTCACACTCAAAGGTTGCAAGTTAAGTTTCTAGAAGAATGACTATCCTCAAGTTTAAGGTACTTTGTGAGCCCATACTCTTTAAAAAATAACTTATGAGCCCCTATTGGTGTACTTAGCTTTAATAGTCAATCAGTTGACAATTAGTTCAAAGCAAAGACATTTAATGATATCACAAGAAAAGCAACTACAAAATATTTCTCCCTCAAAACTGGGATATTCTTTCCCCCCAAATACACATAATTTCAATGGGAATAATAAATATACATATACAGAGTACACTAATAAAGAGGCAGGAATGGAGAGAATACATGGAGTCCAAGCAACCTGTACCACTGGTACTATAGAACTCTCACTCTCCAGGTATTGTCATGTCCCCTGGATCTGGCATCTCTGCTCTGGGCAAGTCACTGTGATGGGTTCCCTGGGCCTGCTCCATTCACAGCTCTTCTCTCAATGGCTGGGGCTAATTTTCTCTTTACTCATAAAGCTCCTCTGGAATCATCCTTAACTGACTACACAGGATTCCCTGGCCTGTTCTCTACTGGGGGTGACATTTCCTGTTGAGTAGCTCTGCTTCAAGGTACCTTGTCCAATGGAGAGGGAGAAGAGTTAGGGTGATGTAGTGGCTAGGAAATTAGACTTGGAGCCAGGAAGGCCTGTGTTCAAATTCTACCTCAAAGACATTAGCTGTATTTTCATGGGCAAATCACTTAGCTTCTCTATGAATTAGTTTCTTCACCTGTAAAATGAGTGGGTTAGATTCAATGCTAAGGTATTTTTCAGCTCTAAAATATATGATCCTCTATGATCCCTTCCCTCCCATAGTAACCTTTTAAGAAGAGATGGAAATTTCTCTCAAGAGATGGTTCTCCCTCCATAGCTGACTTTCTGTAGCCAGGTCAGGGGAGGGGTCAAACTCTCAGAATTGCTTTCTTCCTCAACTTCCTTCGAGAGCCTATCTCACTATTCAAAGGACTACCAGGGGACAGGACCCATCCTTTGCCAGTCAATAGTTAGCTGACCTGTAATTCCATTGATTTTGATTTGAAGAACTTCGTAATTCACAGAGGGATATCAAAATATAAGCCCTTCTTTATGGCTCGTTTAAGGCCATAACAACACGTCTCTGCCCCTTACCATCTCTTATTACATGAACTTGGCTCTGAGGATAGTAAAAAATGGGAAAGTCATTTTGTCTTTCTGGATCCTGGGCTCATCATCCATAAAATCATTATTTCTTGACATGACAAGTAAGATGGCAAAGTAGTTGTTTTCTTTTTTGTTTTAAAGAATTAGAATTAATGGGAGGAACCATGAGAAAGAAGAAACAAAACAACAGGGCCATTGTTTTCTATAAAATTCTCTGAGACCTAAACCTCAAAATAAAGGAATTATGTATCAGATATAGATATAGAGTTGAATCCAGAATATAAGAAGACAGAACCCTAACACGTGGATAAAGTACTGGATTCAGAGAGGTAGGGGATAAAAATCAATACTGAAGAAATAAAAATAAATGGAGGAAAATGCAGGCCTAACAATCATAATTTAAAACATGAACAATAAAAAGGTGTTAGAATGGATAAAAACCAAAACCTAACCATCTGCTATATTCGAGAAATAAATCTGAAAAACAAACATGCGCAGAATTAAAATAAACTAGAACAAAATTTACTGTTTATCAAATGAATACAAGAAGGTAGGAGTTGCAATTATGTGATCAGATATCAAGAGAGATAAAGTGAAGGCACTGGGCTGGGTGATCTTTAAACCCTTTAATCATAGGAGCCAATGATCCCAGGAAATACTCCAAATATTACGTTCTATCAACTGCAAGTGATCAACTGAAACATGTTTTAGGCATACCCTTGAGGCAGAATCAGATGATGACACTTGAAGAATGAGTTCAGAACTTTATCGGTCACCCACACTGGTCATAACCAGGGAAACCACTTGGCTGGCAAACCTGAAGAATCAGCAGTAACAGAAGCAGAATTTTCAGAAGAATGGTGCATCCTGTTCAAGGAAGAGCCATTGTGTACCAGTGATTAAATACACTCCTAAGCAACAAAAGGGCAATCTCTGCCTGGGGCCAAAGAAGAAGGGTTCATGTTGGGAACAGAACAAGCAAAAACTGAATAGTCAGGCTAAAACTGTACCAGGGTATCTGTGAAGCACGGAGAGCTGGGGGATAAGATAAATAGAAAGACTGATTGCCAGCCTGAGATTTATGGTTAGGAAGCTCTTTCTAGATCACAAAGCCAATATACATGGAGTTCTATGAAGATGACTGAAGTTAATTCCCCAAAGTGGTAGTCTCTTTATTGCTGTCTTTTGTACCGTCTCCCATTGTGGTCTTGTTCATTAAGCCTTTGGTTGACTCTGCCTCTTCATGTGAGGCCCATTCACAGAAGCCCTTTACAAAGGAAAAACAAAGCTTACAATTTCCTAGGTGAAAAGATGACCCTTCACCTTGCCAAAGTCAACCCTCTATGACTACCTTTAGTCCCATCCCCTCCTGCTTTCTCTAGCATTTTTCTCCCCCATATTTTATCTTCAACCTCTCCCAATCTGTTGACTTCTTCCTTAATTCCTACACACTCAGATCCACTTCATCCTTAAAAATAATTCCTTATTTAGTCATACCATCCCTGTTAGCTCTATGTCATTTGTCCTTCATAGCCAAACTCCTTGGGAAAGCCAGCTACACTAGGCATTTTCACTTCCTCACCTCTCAGTCTCTTCAAAAATCTCTGAAATCTGGCTTCTGACCTCATCATTCGATTGATATTTCCTTCTCCAAAATTATCAGTTATTTCTTAATTGCTAAATCTAATGGCCTTTTTTTCAATCCTCAATCTCCTTGACTTCTCATCAGCTTTTGACGTTGTTGGTCACTCTCACTTCCTTTGTAGTCTCTCCTCTCTGGGTTTTCATGATGTTGTTCTCTACTGGTTCTTGTCCTATCTTACAGTTCCTCAGTTTCCCTTTTTCATTCTTCCTCTGTACCATACCTACTAACAATGGGTGATCCCCAAGATGTTGTCTTGAACTCTTTTCTCTTTTTTCTTTATATTATCCCACTCGGTGATCTCCAAGAGATCCAGTTCTCTTGACAAATGATTCCCAGATCTATATATCCAGTCCTTCTATCTCTCCCGAGCATCTTGTATCACCAAATATCTTTTGGATACCTTCAAATGGATGTCCCATAGGGATCTCAAACTCAATGCATCCAAAACAGAACTCATCATCTTTCCCTCCTCAAACTCTCACATCTTCTGAACTTCTCTGTTGTTGTTGAAGGCATCATTATAATTTAAGTAACCCGGCTTAAAGCCTATGTCATCCTGAACTCCCCACTCTCACTCAATTTAGGTATTCAATCCATCACCAAATCTTGCTGCTTCTATCTTTACATCTCTCAGCTACTCCATTCCCTACTCTCTGTGCTCTAATTCAGGTCCTTGTTACATCTTATCCGTACTATAGCAATAGTCTTCTATTGATCTACTTTCTTCAATTTTCTCCCCACAGTCCATTCTCCCCTCAGCTGCCAAAGTGATTTTAGTAGAGCAAAGGTCTAGGTCTAACTATTTATTAAATTCCAATGATTTTCTATTCCCTCAAGTATGAAATATAAAGACCTCTTTTTGACACTTAAAACTCTGTGTTACCTAGCCCCCCTTTCCTATTATAACCTGTATGTTCTAGATCTCTGGATCTCTCTCTCTCTCTCTTTCTCTCTCTCTCTTTCTCTTTCTCAAGCTGCCCTTGGTAACGTATCTCCCCCTCAGGGTTCTCAGGTACTCTGACATAGTTTGGATGCATCTTTTCTCTGCCATTGACTTGAGTCCCCATTTGCTGTATTCTGCTCATTTTTAGTCCAGTGACTAGCACCTGAATTCCATTTAACCACTTAACATTGGATAGCTTTAACAAAAGAATATTGACTCCAAAGATACAGCCAGAACAAAATAAAAATATTTCCATAAAAACCTAGAAGGCATAATCCCTGCTTCATAACCTTGGGGAGGGGGCAGAGATTAGGTTCCCAACTTAACTCAATTGCTACACAGCATTTATCCCACCAAGTCCATGTCCAAAGACACCATTGGTGCTGGTTTCTACCAGGCTGGAGTCCCAAGGCAATTTCAGATGATCTCTGTATGTTCCTCAGGGCATAGGTGCTGGGCTGGCTCCAACACTTGGCCTGAATTCCTAGACTGCCAGATTTCTCGGGCTCATGCTCCAAATTTTTAACACTCCCAAGGTTTGAAACTCTACTCCCTTCACCTAGAATGGAAAAGAATGAACTCAAACCCAAGAGAGCCCTGAAAAGGGTCCACATAGGTTGGGGTGGTGGGGAAGAAAGCCCATTACTACATGGTCTCATTGGATGCTATGAGTGAGGGAATCACCTCCTCCCCAGATAGAAATATAGTAAAGAAAGGACCAGACATGGCTTAGGCCCTCTTGAAGACACAGAAAGTTCCAGCTTTACAGCCAATGTCAAAAAGTTCCTCTCGACCACGTGGTGGGCTAAACAGAATTAGTCACACAATATCCACGTATGCTCTTGTCATCATGATCCTAGATTCGGCCCCCTAACATAGTCCATGTGAAAATGTTTAACAAGTTGGTGGGGGTCTACACACGCACCCGATCCCCACATGCTAACTTTCCGGTCTGCTTAGACTTGATTCTCCTCCGCAGCATTATAATCCAGCTACACTGGGCTATATAATCTTTGCTTGGGACACTGCATCTCCTGTCTCCAGGCCTTGGGACTGACTCTCCCTCTTCCTCTCAATATTCTCTCTTCTCATTTCAGTTTCTTAGCTTCCCTAGCTTCCATCAAGACTCAACTCAAATCCTCCATTCTTAAGGAACCCTTTCTCAGTTTCCCACCTCCCTCCTGCTGATGCCATCCTTTGAGATTACCTTCTATCCACTTACCTGGTTATTTACATATTGTTTCTCCCTTTAGATTGTGAGCTCCTTGAGGGCAAGGACTCCAGTGCTAAGCATATTTCCTGGTATGTTTGGCTAAGAAGTCTTGCTCACTCTCCTTTCTATCGCAAAACCCATGATCTGTATGATTCTTCCGAGGAAGAGAAGATTGAATTTCTCTCCCACCTCTTTCCCTTTTTTTTGTAATTTTGGACACCATCCTGCTTGAAAAGAAAGGCCTTCTGTGGTGGCCCTGAGCAAAGGCTTAGCCTATAAGCTTCCAAAAAGCTGTGGACTCTCAAAATTGAGGACCCCAAAGATGACCAGGAAGGCCTTAATGTACTTGGCTGTATCTGGAGCTGGGGGGTAGGATACAAGGTAAATCACAGTATCTTGAGCTGGAAGAGTCTTTAAGGATCATATAGTCCAATTTTGTCATTTCATAGAAGATGAAAGAGATTTAGAGAGTGGAAGTCAGCACCCACTATGTGCTAGGCATTGTGCTTAGGCTGGTGACAAAAAGAAAGGCACAATCACCATTCCTGCCCTCAAGAAACTCATAGTCTAATGCGGGAGACCTCACATAAAAAACAAAAGTACTTACCATATAGATAACAGTGTAAACGAAACATAATCTCAGAAGGAAGTGACTTGGTCAGTGTCATCCAAATAGTAATGGAGCCAGATTTTGAATCTTGGCCCTCTAAGTGCAGATCCAAGACTCATCCCATTACCATCCACTGCCTTCTTATCTTGGGATAGAATAATAAGTTATTGTAAAGAAAGTTTATGTCACCCACTGCCTGGCTAAGCAGTTGAGTTCAGGATAGGTATTCAGGTGGGTGGCTGAATGGCCCATTTCTAGATGAAGAGCACATTTATAGCCACTGCACAAACATTACTTTGAGCTGAATAACGTCTTGCTGGATTGGCATTGCATGAGGGCTTTGGTTCAGAGGTATCTGTTTAGACCACTTTGTCCTTGGCCCAACTGGGCAGCCAACATGTTATTCCACGAGTGACTATTAAAATTTCCGTAAAGTTTCCCCAGAATCTCAAATTTAGACAAACAAGCCTGTCTGAGTTCCTTTGGAAGAACTCACAACTTTGTGGCTGTTTGTTAGGCTGAGGATGGAAAAAGTAGGAAGGCCATGGAGGGACTTCTCTCACTGACCTGTTGCCAACCTCTGGAAGCTCAGGTTTGGTGCATGGGATAGAGGAGGGTACTGCTGATTTATAAGACAGCAGGCGACTGCCTGGAGTAGATATATATACAGTATATATCCAAGATAGTGTTCTTACTGACTACCACCGCTACTGGCTACTGAGATTAATGGTGGTGGATAAACATTAGACTTGTTATTGAGAGAATCCTATCTTCTGTAGGAGGCCTTTCCTAGTCTCATACATTTCTTTCTGTATGTGAAACTAGGAAAGGCCTCCTACTCTGAGATTATCTCTGATCACAAATTTATGTATATCATATATACACATGTATGTATATATGTATTATATTTATATGCATGCACGCACATGTATGTATGTAATTGTTGTTCAGTTGTTTTCAGTCCTCTGTCTGACTCTCGGTGACTCCATTTGGGGTTTTCTTGGCAGAGATGCTGGAATATTTTGCCATTTCCTTCTCCGGTTCATTTTAATAGATGAGGTAACTGAGTCAAATACAGTTAAGTCACTTGCCCAGGGTCACAGAGTTAGCATCTGAGGCTGGATTTGAACTCAAGCGGAGGAGTGTTCCTGATTCCAAGCCCAGAACTCTCCATTGTGCCACCTAACTGCCCATAGGTATATAGCTGTTTGCATTTTGTCTCTCCCATTAGAACATAAGCTTCCTGAAAACAAGGATTATGATTGTTTTTTTCCTCCAGTTTCTTTGTATCTCCTACACTCAGCAATATGCCTGGCACATAATGAGCATCATTGACTGACCGAGAGAGACCTTGGTTCAAACTCAAGCCTTGTCATAACCGTATGACCCTAGGCAAGTAAATATTTCCTTTCTAAGCTTGAATTTCCTGATTTATGGGAAGACAAAAATACCTATACCAGCTGCCTCCTGGTGTTGCTCTAAGTACAACACGGGTCTCTGTTGTGACTGTTTGTGTGTGTATATATATTATGTGTATTATATATGTATATATATATATATATGAATGATTATTTTCCCTTGGGCCTGGAGAGGTGATGACTCAAAGAAACTCTACTGACAGGGATGGGAATAGGGAGGAGAGATGTCCAATGATCCCGACACAGGAGAGGATGTGTTACCCTGCCTCCCCCTCACTGGGACTCTCAGTGAACCCGCATTTGTAAAGGGCAGGAAATCCCATGATAAAACAGAAGGCAATGTGATTCAAATGCAAAGAGTTCAGGTTTGGCTTCCTCTCTTCTCTCTATTGTCCTTAAATTGGGGTGTTCAGGTGCCCCGAAAGACAATCAGGGTAAATGTACCCAGATCACAGCTAGTGTGGTTGTGAAGTCATGGTATTAAGTAAACAAAATGGACAGAGACCAATGTCAGGGGAGAATCTAATCGTGGAGCAGAGACAGCATACTAACTGAACTGAGAGAAGGGAATCCAGGTTGATTGAGTGGAGACAAATGGCCAAAGACTTTACCTTTTAATAATTTGAATAACATTCTGTTTCACACTCTAGGTTGCATCATTAGGTATTGAAGCAAACCATTTGGCTAATGTATTGAGGTTCTAGACTTGGCAGTAGGAGGGGCAGTCTTGTCAGCAGGCTAAGTGCCACCTGGTGGCCAGTGAGGATACTGCAGATTTTTAGGAAAGATTCCAAGTTTGTGTCAGAGCCACTTGGCTGGTGGATCAAGTAAAGCACCGCATAGAGGACAACTCAGACATTGCACTTCATGAATAATTAATACATTAATAAGCTGTTTTCTTATAGGCTTGAGAAAAACATATCTTTAGTTGTATGTGCAGGCTTAAAGTGTCCAAATCTGCCTTTGAGTCTGTGAATGTGAGGGGTCCTGAACTGAGAGAGGGGAATCCAGACAGATCTGATGGTTTATGCTCAGACTTTACATTTTAATAACTTGAGCATTATTGGTACTTGTTTCATATGAGAAAAGCATCTTGTACAATTTAGGGTGCCTTAGATATTATCATCATAATTGTCGTTAGTTAATTCCTCAGAGTGCACACCCAGCTTGTGGCTTTCCCCAACTCTCTACTTTTGACTGGCATATCCCTATTGGGTTGCTTAACTGGTTCAGTTCAGCACATGGAGGAGCTGGGATCCTGTTTCTCAGGTGGTCATGGTGACATTGTGTGGGAGTTAAAGGGATATGTGTGCCTTGGAGGGAATGTGGAACATGTATGGTCATCCTACGGCTGGTCCCAGTCACCTGTCCCTCTAGGTAGGAATAAGTATTCTTGATTGGCTGAATAGTTAGAACTATCAGTGTCTTTTAAAGGGCCTAGGTGGGCATTGGCCCTCTCTTCACTGTATTCAGTGATTCCCTCCTAGCATCCTGTGAGACATACTAACAGGGCATAAGCCTTGGCCTTTGAGGCCATGTGGCCCTGAGACATGGGTCTTAGCCCTTGGCTTTTCTGTTTGTTTTTTTCTGTTCTAGCTGAGGGGAATGGAGTCCTTGGGACTCCTTGGGAGTTTTGAAAGGTCAGGAGAGTGTGCCACAGGAATACGAGAGTCAGAGTTCAGGTCAGGTTTTTATGCCAGCTTGGCATCAATTCCCCATGAAATAGGGAATAATCTTTGAGGGCAGCCTTCAGAGTCTCAGTCTGGCAAGAGCTGGAAGGAGGATTCTTCCAAGAGCAAAGCCACCCTTAGATATGAAATAGGTGGGACCAGGGCAATGTTGAAACTGAGCTAAGTTGCAAGATTATTTCTTCACAGACCAAAGTGGTATAGGGAAGAACACATCCTCTGAGGTGCTGGGCAAGAGAGACATGTTTGTATTTCTGTTCTTGCTATATCTTTGAAGTGAATGGCCCTTTCTGAACGCTACTTGATGTTGGGTAGAAGTGGTCCCTGGTTGTGGGAGGAGCACAGTTTGTGGAGGTTCAAACCAATGGTAGCAGAGAAAAAGCATCCATGGGGCTCCTCAGGGTGATCTGGAGAACTGATGGGGCAGATGTAGTATTCTGCCCCTGGGAGAGTGAACCAGTGCACACTCACTACAACCATGGGCAAGCAGAGAGATTTTCTGTTTGCATGTGTGACAGAAGTTTTCTTACTGATTGCTATGGGGAGAGCACCTCTACCTTCTACTCAGTGGAGCAAAATGTCCAGAGGAGAATGTTCATTCCCTGCCAAGTGCCTGAAAGTTTGAGGAAGCATCTGCTTTAGTTCATGGCCATGAAGAGGGAGAGACAAACAGGGTTAGTTTGTTAAATGGGAGAAAAGTAGGAACTAGGAGTATTGACTAAGACAGCGTAAGCCTGGCACTAAGCAAATGCAGCAACAGATAACTGTGAAGAGTTTTCAAGTAGCACTATCAAGGCAAGATTCCGGCACTAAAAGTTTCATTGTTACCCCCCCCCCCCATCTCACCAATTCTGGCTTTTGGAAGAGCTCACTTCCCAAAGTTCTGGGAAGAAAGGGAAGGATGAGAAGGATGCTATTTGGTTGGAGTTTGGGGTGGGGGGGTAGTGTGTGCTGGGATTGCTTTAATGCTCCTTTCCTCACTCCGTACCTTCCTCCATTCAGCTGGCCCTTCCCTCTGTGATTACCTTCCATTTACACTGTGTATGTTGTGCATGTGCATGGTCATTTGCATATTGTCTCCCCCAATTGAATGTCAGCTCCTTGAGGGCAGAGATCATGTTTTTGCCCTTTTCTTATATCTATAGCGCATAGAACAGCATCTGGCACATTGGTGGTGGTTGTTGTTGTTGAATTGTTTCAGTCATGTCCGATTCTTTGTGACCCTATTTGAGGTTTTCTTGGCCAAGATGCTGGAGTGGTTTGCCAGTACCTTCTCTGGCTTACTTTACAGATGAGGAAACTGAGGCAAACAGAGTTAAGTGACCTGACCAGGGTCATATGACTAGTAAGTGTCTGACACTGGATTTGAACTTAGTTTCCTAATCCAGAGCTCTATCCACTGGGCCATCTAGCTGTCTGGCACATAGCAAGCACTTAAAAAAATGCTCGCTGACTAGCACAGCTAGGTGGAACAATGGATGATAAAGCTTTGAGTCTGGAGTAAGGAAAACCTGAGTTCAAATCTAGCATCAGATACTTACTAAATATATGATCTGGGGCAAGTCTTTCTGTTTCCTCATCTGTAAAATGGGGGTAATAATCACCATACCTCCCAGGGTTGCTGTGAAGATAAAAAGAAACAATATTTTTAAAGTACTTTGTAAACCTTAAAGTAGAAAGGAAAGGGAATAAATATATGTGTATATATATATATAGATAGATAGATAGATATCTACATATATCTATATTATCTATATTATACTACCTACTATGTGCCAAGCACTGTGATAAGTTATGCTGTGCAAATATTATTGCATTTGATCTCCTCAACAACCTCATTAGGTAAGTGCTGTTATTATCTTCATTTTACAGTTGAGAAA
Source organism: Phalanger gymnotis (assembly GCA_028646595.1). NCBI lineage: Eukaryota > Metazoa > Chordata > Mammalia > Diprotodontia > Phalangeridae > Phalanger > Phalanger gymnotis. The sequence continues at coordinate 291,074,229 of CM053625.1, forward strand.
TCTGAGGCAAACAGCGATTAAGTGATTTGCCCAGGGCCACACAGCTAGTTAGGTATCTGAGGCTGGATTTGAACTCATGAATTCCTCATTGTAGAGCCAGTGTTCTATCCACTGCTTTGAGTGCTTTATAAATGCTAGCTCCTACGCTAGCCACCTGGCTGAACTGCTAAAGCGATGCTTCTGAAGCAGAGAGCATATCACCGTCCTATTTAATAAACTCCAATGGCTGCCTATTATCTTTAGGATGAAATATGAAGGCCCCTGGTTGGCATTTAAACCTCTTTATAACCTGGTCCCTTCTACCTTTTCAGGCTTTTTGTACTAAATTGCCTTCCACAGATTCTAAGATCCAGATATACCTACTTGCTCTTCCTTGTACATGATTCTCCATCTCCCATTTCTGGTCCTTTGCAATGGCTTTCTCTCTGCCTTCAATATTCTCCTCCTACCTTCTGCCTCCTCCCTTTCCTGTCTTGCTTCAAAATTCAGCTCAGATTTTCCCAATAAGCTTTCCCAAAAAGCTTGTGCTTTTGGTTCTGAAATTATCTTACATCTATTCTGTGTGTATATACATATACATGTGCTTGCATGTGTGTTTGTATACATAAATACATTTACATGCATATATGTGTGTATATACACATATTATACATGTATATATGTGTATGTACCTATGTATATGTAGATAGATAGATAGATGATAGATGATAGATAGATGATAGATAGATAGATAGATAGGTAGATAGATAGATAGATAGATAGATAGATAGATAGATAGATAGATAGATAGATAGGTAGATAGGTAGTTGTTCGTTCATATCCAACTCTTTGTAGCCCCATGAACCAAAATGGTCATGAGGTTTTCTTGCAAAGACACGGGAATGGTTTGCCATTTCCTTTTCCAGTGGGTTAAGGCAAACAGAGGTTAAGTGACTTTCCCAGGTTCATACAGCTAGTAAATGTCTCAGGCCAGATTTGAATTTAGGTCTTCTTGACTCCAGGCCCAGCCTTCCATCCAATGAACCATCTAGCTGTCTGTCTCTCTTGCAGTTACCCAATTACTTACATGCTGTCTCTCCACTTTAAAATACAAGCTCCTCGAGGGGCAGGAATTGTTTTTGCCTTTTTTTGTGTCATAGCAATTTGACATCGTGTTTGACACACGTTAAGTGCTTAAAGAATGCTTGCTGACTATTATTGCTTATTTCTGTCCCAATGAAAACGTATTATTTCAAGGCATCGCAGGAGAAATGGTAAGCTCTCAAGAAGGAAATTGCAAAGAAAAACAAAGACAGCAAGGGGAGGAGGGGGAGCGCTCTCCGCTATTTCTGGCACTACTTCACCCAGGTTGCATAAAGAACATAAGAGGCTCTTCTTAAATGCTTTGCTGAAATCTAGATAAACTGTCTCTACATCATTCCTCAGATCTACCTGCCCAGTAATTGTAATTTAAAAAAACGAAAAGGAAATGGGATTGTTCTGATACTTTTTCTTGACGAAGAGAGGCAAGTTCTTTGTGATCATAGATTCCTTTTCTACATGTTAATACAATTCAACAAACATTTATTAAGCTTTTACTATGTGTGAGGCACTGTTAGGCACTGGGGATACAAAGAAAAAAGGCAGCTAAGTAATCCCTGACATCAAGGAATCTATACTTCAAAGGGTTGGAGGGAGGGGCAACCTGCAGCCTCAAGGCCACATATGGCCTTCCAGGTCCTTGAGTGCGGCCTTTTGACTGAGTCAAAGTTTTACAGAAGAAATCCTTTTATTAAGGAGATTTGTTTGGGTTCAGTCAAAGGGCCAAGCTTGAGGACTTAGAGGGCTGCATGTGGCCTAGAGGCTACAGGTTCCCCACCCCTAGACTCAGGCCATGATCCTCTAAGATCTCCTTGTGAATGTTAACTTCACTTAGGGAACCTTCCCTCCCAACCCTTTCAGGTCTCATATAAGCTCCTTGAGGGATTGTCTTTGTGCTTGTATTTGTGCCACTGGGATTAATTCAGCGCCTGACACATATTAAGTAGTTTATAAATGTTTTACCTATCTGTATATAATCTATTGTTCATCTATATCTATCTATCTATTATCTATCCATCAGTTGTCTGATACATCTCCACTGATAAGTATATAGGAGGTGATTTGAGGGAGGAGAGGGTACTGCCAACTTAGACATTAGGAAGGCCTCCCCAAAGTCTTTTTCCAATGTGGTGTGGAGGTGACCCTGAGTTCTCAAAAGCTATGCCATGGAGTATAAGCTAAAGAAAGTCCTGCCATGCTTTAAGTACAGTCTTGCCAGAAATTGTTGTAACCATTTGCCAGATATTGTGTAGTGGAAATTAAACTGGACCAGGAGACTTAAGTTCTCATACTAGACTTGCTGCTGTGTGACCCTGGGCAAGTATCATGAGGCATACTTTAACAAAACAGTCTATAATTTTTCCAGGAATCAAAGTCAAGTTCAGTGTTTTTTAGTGAGCAGACTCCTTTCTCTCTAAGACACTACAGCATCCCATCTCATCCCAGTCTGCCTGGGTAGAAGCCAATAGACCCTGTTCCCAACTCCTATCCATCCTCAGCGAGTTTCTCATTCAGGTGTGACCTCATTTCTGGGGCCCATTTCCTCTTCCAGGACTCTGTCCATAGCCCTCCCAGGAGCTTTGGTTTTATTGTTAGTAGCTTTTATGCCATTTGACCTTGGCCAAAAACATTGAGCCTTGCACAATCATTACTTAGGGCCCTTGTGGCTTTAAATTAAAGATTGGCTAACTTCTATACCACATAGATTAGAATCATGGAATAAGATTCTATGAGGGAGCCTGTTGTAGTGGGAAGAATGTTAGACCTGGATTCATAGAGTACAAAGGAACCCTAGGGATCCTTCATTGTAACTCCCTTATTTTACAGAAAGGGGAGGTTCCTCAGCCCACAGATAGTAAATAGCAGAGTTGGGGTTAGGACTCCCCAGCCTTTGAGTGAGATACAACAAAATATGGATTGATTCTCTGGGGTTTGTGCTAATTTTGGCCTAACAACAAACACCAAGAAAAACAGAGGTTCTCCACCAGCCAAAATCATACCATCCACATGTGGAACCATCGGTTATAGCAAATGGAGAAATTCTGAATGCTGTGGATAAGTTAACTTACCTTGGCAATATGCTTTCCAAGGATGTACATGTAGATGATGAGGTTGATGGACACATTGCCAAAGCTAGCTCAGTATTTGGGAGGCTCCAAAGGAAAGTGTGAGAGAGAAGAGGTATTAGGTTGACTCCCAAACTGAAGATCTACAGAGCCCTTATGATGACCTCATTGTTATATGCCTGTGAAACCTAGACAGTATACCAGCGCCATGCCAGGAAACTGAAATGCATCCATTTGAATTGTCTTGGGAAGATTCTGAAGATCACCTGGCAAGATAAGGTATGGACACTGAGGTCTTTTCTCAAGCTGAACTGATAAGCATTCAAACTCTACTGCAGGGAGTACAACTCTTATGGGCTGGCCATGTGTCAGAATGCCAAACATACATTTGCCTGAAAGACTGTTTTATGGAGAACTTACACAAGGCAAGTGCTCACATGGTGGCCAGAAGAAGTGATACAAGGACATTCTTAAAGTCTCTTTGAGGACCTTTGGGATCCATGGGAGACACTGGCACAGGACCACCCAGAGTGGCATGCCTGCATCAAAGAAAGTGCTATACTCTGTGAACAAAGCAGAATTGCAGTAGCTCTAAAGAAACATGAGATGTGTAAATTTAGAGACATCTCCCCCTCAGATGTTCATATGGATTATTTGTGTCCGATGTGTGATGCAACTTTCCAAGCCCATATTGGTCTGATCAGCCCGAGTTGGGCACACTATATCTTAGCCCCAAATTTTGATCCTTTTTGAGGATCACAAAATTTTGAGAATGCAGGACAACAACCCATCAACCAGCAAGGTCAAGGTTCCTGGATTCAAGTCAAGGATGCTGCTTTTGTGAATATACTATGGGAATCTCTGGTGGTCTGAGAGCTTAACAGGGCTAAATAGATAGCCAAGCAGGAAATAGGCAACAAACATTTACTACATGCTTACTATATAATAAGGCCTGGAGATATGAATATAAGCAAAAAGCAAGACAGTCCATGCCCTCAAGGAGTTTACATTCTAATGGGGGAAGATAACACATAAAAGGCAAATGGAAAGAGGAGTTGGGGTAGAAAAGTTGCGGGGAGATACATGATGGTGAAGTCCAGGACAGCCAGAAGCACATTCAGGAGGCGAATGAAGCATGATGGGGCTGAGTCCTTCCTCAAAATGGAAACCCCAGAAGGAACTTGCCAGTGAGAGAAGGGAACTGGTATGATACAGGAATGTCTCAGAGTGGGAAGGTAGCTGAGGCATGACAGAGAAGTCTGATAGTGAGAAGCCCAGCTGGGTCAACAGTATGGCATGATAGGCCAGTTGAGTTACGTCAATAAGCATTTATTGAGTCCCTACTATGTGACAAGAACTGTGCTAAGCATTGGGGATTCAAAAAAGGTCAAAAAAAAGTCCCTGCTCTCAAGGAGCTCACCATCTAATGAAGCAGATAACATACAAACAAGGTATACAAACAACAGATAGAAATAGGAGATTTATATATTGGAGTGTATATACATTACACACACATACATATAAACATAAATATTGTATATATGTATATATAATATATATACACATATATACACCCACACCTACACCCTGACCTATAATTTATAAACAGAATTTATATATCTATATAGCTACATAGAGATGGATAAATTGGACACTAACATTTAGAAGGATTGGGAAAGATTTCTTGTAAAGTGAGAGTGTAACTGGGATCTAAAAGATGTCAGGGAAGCCAGGAGGTAGAGATGAAGAGGGAGAGGATTCCAAGCATGGGGAATAGTTAGTGATAATAAAGCTAATGCTTTCTTAGACTATGTTTAACAAGGCATAGGGTCCAGAATGAAGGAAATGATCATCCTTCCTTCATTAGAAGATATTTAGACTAACATATTCAATTTAGGGAGCCACATTATAGGAAGGACGTTGGCCTCCTGGCTGTTCCATGAGGACCAGTAGCTGGCACATAGTAGGTGTTTAATAAATGTTTACTGATTGTTTGATCGATTGAACAAGTTCGTGAAGAAGAGGCTGACCACCATGGAAAGAAGACTAGCGGCAATTCCATATGAAGACTGGTTGAAGAAACTTTGGACGTTTAGGCTGGAGAAAAGATGACTTAAGTTGAGGGGTTCTTAATCCGAGATCCATAGACCCTCCAGGCCTTTGTGGCTAAATTTTAGGTGATATGTGAACTTGGATGGAGGAAAAAAGGTAATATCTTTATTTTCAGTAACCTCTAATTGAAATTTAGTATTTCTTTCAGTTGTTTAAAAACATTATTCTGAAGAGTCCATAGGCTTCCCCAATTGGCCAGAGGGGTCTATGACACAAAAAGGTTAAAAGCCCTAAATGGAGGTAAACTGTCATAACTGTTTACAAAGATATGATAGCTGTCAAGGACTGGACTTGTTCTGCTTTGTTTCAAAGGGTACAAGAAGCACCAGGCAGTAAGTTAATAAATAGTTAAGAGCCTACTATATGCCAGGTACTGTGGTAAGTACTGGGAATACAAAGAAAGGTAAAAGATACCTTTTGCTCTCAAAGAACTCAGAGTCTAATGGGGGAGACAACAATATTGAAATAACTATGTATAAACAAGTTATAGACAGAATAACTTTGAATATAAAAATAAATTTGAATAGTCAAATGAGAAAAGGCACTAATGAAGAGTGACCATTGGGTAGAAACTGCAGGGAGGCAGATTTCACCTTTATGTAGGAAAAAATTCCTAACAATTAAAAGTATCCATAAGCAGGATGGGCTGCCATGGGAGACAAAATGTCTCCCTATAGAGGAGGTCTTCAAAGAAAAATTGAATGTTTCACTTGTGGACAATGTTGTAGAAGAAACAGTCCTTTTGCTGCAGGTTAAATGAGATGGTTTGGAAGCTCCTTTCCAACTCATAAATTGGGAGTCTATGAAGTTACCTTCCTTTTTTGGATCTCATTAGTAAAAATGGAAATGATACCATTGGCCCTTTTAAATATACAACAAAATTATCATGCAAATTTATTTTTTTCCTTTTTTTCCTTCCCTCTTCCCCACCTCTACCTGAAAGATGGCTACCATTAGACACAAATAGGTAAAATTAGTCTATATATACTTCTATTTATCAGATGTTTTTCTGGAAGCAGATAGAGTCTCTTTTTTGTGGGGGTTTTTTTGGAAGGGGGAAGGCAGGGAAATTGAGGTTAAGTGACTTGCCTAAGGTCACACAGCTAGGAAGTGTGTCAAGTATCTGATGCTGCATTTGAACTCAGGTCTTCCTGACTCCAGGGCCAGTGCTCTACTCACTGCACCACCGAGCTGCCCCAATAGAATCTTTCTTCATATGTCCTTTATGGCGGAACAGGTTGTGTCACATGATTGTGACAGAATACTGCTGTGCTATAAGAAATGATATGCTCAATGATTTTAGGAAAACATGTAAAGATTTGCATGAAATAATGAAGAACATAATGAGCAGAGCCAAGAGAACATCGTATACAGTAACCAATGTTATTTTAAGAATGACAATGACTAAGTTATTGGTCTATTTTATATACTGTATACATTTTGTTTGTACATAGTTGTTTTACATGTTGTCTCCTTCAATAGAGAACTCCTTGAGGTTACTTTTTTTGTATTTCTTTACATCCCTGTCACTTAAAGCAGTGCCTGGCACATTGTTGTCGGCCACTCATTTCAGTTGTGTCTGACTTTTCATCACTCCATTTGGGGTTTTCTTGGCAAAGCTATTTGAGTGGTTTGCCATTTCTCTCTCCAGCTCATTTTACATATGAGGAAACTGAGGCAAATAGGGTTAAGTCACTTGCCTAGGGTCACACAGCTAGTAACTTTCTGAGGCTAGATTTGAACTCAGGTCTTTCTGACTTCAGACCCGACACTATCCATTGCTCCACCCTAGCTACCATCCTTTCAGATACAGTGATGATGTTTTCCCTCAGCTCTTCTCGAAGATTTATCTAAGAGCTCTCTCTTTCCCAAGTTTTCCAACAAAGAGTTGAGCTAATGTTATTCAGGAAGTCAAACATTTAGGTAACGTGCTATTTCTGGGTCTGCTTCTTTGAAATTTATTTTGAGTCCGGCTGGGTTTCTTCTGTGGTGAACAACCAGCCTGGAAGGCAGGCACTATTTATCCTTGTTCCACACAGAGAAAGTACAGTCCAGAAGGGGGAAAATCCTTCAAGAGTACTGGCTGTGAGCCTCTGGAGGCTAAGCTTCAAGGAAAATCTCTTTCCACTTTGGACAAAAACAACAAATGTCTTGTCCTTTCTGAGCACTTGGTAGGTAGCCTGTCTGCCTCCAGTCACTACCTTTCTAAACCATTCTTCAAATGCTGCCAGGTTAATCTGCTCTATGCATTGCATTATACTGATCATGTCATTCCTCTGTATAGAAATATTTAGTGAGATGTTCAAACTCCTTTGCTTGACATTCAAGGCCTTCTACGGTGTGGTTCCAATGTGTCTTTCTAGCCTTATCTCACAGGACTCAATTATTCTTGCTTTTCATTCTAGCTCCAGTAATCTATTTTCCTTCAGTGGAACACACCCTGTTCATTCATGTCTCCTTGCCAGTCCTTCAGTAACCTAGACTAGATTTAAATGACCAGGTGCAGAGCCACCAGATTAGAGCCATCTGACCCAGAGTGTGAACTGGATCATGATCCTGTCACTAGGGGTTTACTCAAGGCAGCCCACCTACCCACCCACACCCCGAGCTCTCATATTGGGAGGTAGAACATACTCTTTCCCCTGTTCTTGCTTCTCCACTTTCTTATCTCTATTCAACTCAACCCCATTTATCCTTAGCCCCTAATCTCTTTTGTGCCTTCCTTTCACATGCCCTCTGTAAAACCTATTCTATCATTAACTAAATCTGTCCTTCATCCTATCTGTTAGAAATACGCCTGACACTGAAATTCAGATATCAAGGGCAATTTATTATTATTGAGGAATTCAAAGGAATTGGTATATGTTCCTGGCCAGGAGTAGACTCTGCCCTTCTTTTAAGAAGAGGGAGTGGGGAATATAAGTGAGACCAACTTTATTCTGTTAGACTGACATAGATTGATGCGCCATCAGCTCAGTACCTCCCTTCAGAGAACGGATCGGTTTGTTCCCTTCTGGGTTACAATTGTCCCTACATGCCCCCAACATGCAACTGCTTGGTATGTTCCCCCTCCTCAACATACATCCCATGTTCAAAAGTGGTAGAAAACTCCTCCCTGTGGGTAAGGTAATATTCAATTAGCCAATTAAACATGTGTGGTAGCCATTTGACCTAGTTTTCTCTTCAACTCTGACCATTATCTGGCCACTTTAGACCAGTTTTGCCTATATCCGGAGTTTGTGGTTTTCAGCAAGCCACTAGCTATTCTCTCATTGGCTGAGTCCATCTACCTCAGTTAATTTTTATTCCCTTCTTTGTTCAAACTGACACTTCATTAATTATTATGTGGAACTTAATTAAGTCTTCTGTGGAAACCTAACTTTCCCTAACTTTTACCAATCTCTCACACTATCTCTCTTCCTCTAACTCTTTCAGTCTTCCTGTGCTCACTGAAACCCAGCTTTCTGCCAGACACCTTACCTCTACTTATCCTTTGTAATGTTGGTTGGTTTTCTCAATGACAATAATGTGCAATTAAAGTCTGAAAAAAGCTTTCTTCACAATAACTCTATGAGGGAGAGAGTGCAAGAATTGTTATTCCTCTACCCAGATGGGGAGGCTGAGGTCTCAAGAGGTTAAATGACTTGTCCATAATCACACCTGGTTAGTGTCTGAGGCGGGATTTCAAAACCAGAAATCCTGACTCCAAACTCAACATTTGATCCCCTATAGCACATCACCTTTCAAGGAATTCTGTCCCTGACTCTACATCTTCCTTTCTGCCACACCGCTGCTCTCATATTTGAAGAATTAAATATATCCATTAATGTCCCATTGATGGGGTATAGGCCCTGGGAATCCCCTTGAACTCCACCTTGAATCTTCCCACTAGATTTGACATTTGCTCGAGGCCATAAGCTTTTCATGCCCAAATCTGTGGTCCTTAACCTAGCCTAGCCCTCCATTCCATAAGGCCACTTCCCACCCTTGATACCCTTAACCTAACCTAGCCTCCCATTGTAGCCTTCAGCTGTTTCCCACCCTTAATCTCATTCCTGGAGTCTGACCTTTGTCATCCAGTCTCATGAAGATCCTCCTTAGAGTCCTCCTCAAGATCCTCCCTAAACTCCTCCTCCCATCACCCCACACTACTTGGCCAACCCTAGATCTGTCCCACAGTCTTTCTATATGTAAGATCCATCTTGCCTCCATGATGGTCCTCAGATTCAATCTAGCTCAGACTCAAATTCCTTAAGAGTCTAACCAATGGTGAGATTTCTTAAGAGTCTGGCCAATATGGCAGATCTTTAAGAAACTTTGTTTTTCTTTGGCTGAAAGGCAGCTTGGGTTGAATTCATTTGGCCAAGACCCAGCGAGTTGATATTTGGGGGTCCTGAGCACCCTGAACCTCAATACCATCAAACACCTGGGCCTCCCAATTCAACTCAACTAAGCAAACATCTATTTAGCATCACACATAAACAAGCGTTGGGGGTACAAAGACAAAAATGAGAGTCCCAGACCTCAAAGACCTCGCATTAACTAACTCATCTCCCATGACATGAACTATATCTTCAAAAGAGCCATCATGTCTTAGACTTCAACATCACTTCAATCTCTGCCACCTGTATAACACTGAATCCTGAAATTCTTCCCTTTGATCGTAAGCAATAGTGCCTCTATTTCTATTTCTGCCTCCATTTCTCCTACATATAGTCTTCACCCTAACTGGAAGCTAGATTCCTTCCCTCCTTTGCCATTGTCCCATACCAGTGCTATGGTTCCATGATCCTCCCCTCAGTCTTACTTTGCCTTCTATATTTGAATACTTTACTTCTTAGTCATATCTCTCCCCCTCCCAAGCTATTGAATGTTGCTAGAGTCTGATCCGGAGGGCTGTCCTTGACTTTTCCTTGTTCCTCATTTCTTAGATCCAGTCAGTTGCCAAGTCTTGTCAACTCTAACTCCTCAACATCTATTGTAACCATCCCTTTCTCTACAATCACATGTGCTCAGCCGTTTGTCATTGCTCACTTGGACAATTTTAATCGACTCCTAGTAGGTCTCCCTACTTCCAGTCTTTCCCCTCTCCCACCAAATCTTCCATACTATCTCAAAATTCCTGACCTAAGACAGGGGTCTGGCCATGCCATTCCCCTGCTCAAAGAACCTTCATAGCTCCCTATTGCTTCTAGGACAAAATTACAACTTCCCCGTAACCAAACCTGCCATTTAAGGCCTTCTTCAATCTGGCTCCAACCTTTCTTTCCATATTTATTTCCCTTCATGCATTCTACATTCTAGCCAATGCGCATTCCTACGTATTCTCCAAATTACATATTCTATCTCTCATGCCTGCTTTCATACAGGCCATTGTCTACACCTGGAATATACTCAGGCCTTTTAGAAGCCTTATCTTATTTCAAAGGTGCCACCTCCCCAGTGAAGCCTTCCTTTATCTCCTAGTTGTTACTATTCTCCTCCCTCCTTATAATCTTTTTTATTTACTTCTCTCTGAATATGTTTTCATTTTCTCTTTTTGTCCTCATTCCCAATAGAATTTAAGCTCTAGGAGGGCAGACACTGTCTTTGTATCTTTGACTCCTTTGGCAGCTAAGCGTTATGGTGGATAGAGTGTTGGGCCAGAACTCAGGACGACTTATCTTCTTGACTTCAGATCTGGCCCCAGATACTTACTAGTCGTGTGACCCTGGGCTAGTCACTTAACCTTGTTTGCCTCAGTTTTCTTCATTTGTAAATGAAATGGAGAAGGAAATGGCAAACCACTCCAGTATCTTTGCCAAGAACACTCCCCAAAAAAGAGTCACAAAGAGTCACACACAACTGAACAAAAACATCTTTGTCTCTTAGCACCACGCCTAACACACAGTAGATTCGTAATAATTTTTCTTGAGTTGAATAATCTTTTAAGATTTATAAAACTTTTCTCACAATAACTCTCTAGATATAATTATCTATTATACGAGGAACCTGAAGCCCAGGAAGACATGATTTATTGCTCACTGTCACATAGCTAGTAAGTGTTAGAGTCAGAATTCTGAGATTTTACGGTTGGCAAATACCTTAGATATCATTTCATCTAAACATCTAATTTTGCATACGAGTATACTGAGGCCCAAAGAAATGAAAAAGCTTACCTGAAATAACAGAGGGAGCAGGAGGCATAGCAGGGATTCACAGCCAGGCCCTTGACTGCTCGTCTCATACTCTTTCCTTCCACATAATACTTTGCATCCCTTGCACAGTACTCTGTACCCTGGATGTTAGCATCTAATATTGCATATAGAGTTTTCTTTCTTTCTGTTGTCTTGAAATTGGGGTTCTTGGGTGCTTAATATGTTTGTCAAAATGAGGCTGATTGAATTGTTATTATCTGATCTGCAAATGAAAGCAAGTCATAGACACGTGCCAAGAGATGTTTTCTTCCAAATGAGTAGCTCTTGGCCAATTTCAAATTCACTGCAGTGTTTGGGGGGAAATAGGTCTGCTGCTATTGGGTTATCCTGTTTGGTGTTTTTTCCAGGTTTTGAACAGTGAAACTGAGGCTTAGAAATGTCTGTCTCAATAAACTGCACAGGTTTAAATTATGGCAAGAGTGAATCCCATTTGGCTTAAGAAAGACTTTGGCAAGGAGGGTGTTTAGAACCTAGGGTCAGAGATGTTAATCAGGAATTTTAACACCTGGTACAAATTCAGTTGAATGAGGGTGTGGTGTTTAAGATGTTATCCCCCCACCCCCTCGTGTTTTATTAAGGTAGACTAGAAACCAAGGTGATGGAAGCTGAGGAGGAAGCCAGGGTGTTTGAAAGGAGTAAAGTGACCTAGTTTAGGGGTAAGAGCCCTGGACTAGGTACCAATAATAGCTAGCATCTATACAGCACTTTAAGGTGTGCAGAGAACTTTACAAATACCTATATTATCCTTACGACAACCTTGAGAGGTAGATGCTAAGGTTATCCCCACTTTATAGATGAGCAAAATGAGCAGAGGCTAAGTGACTTACCCAGGGTCACACAACTAGTTCAAATCTGGTCCAGTGCTCTACCTGCCAAGAGGGTTCTTGGCCCCAGAAGGCAAATTAGGAGCCAGGGTTGGGAATTTCAGAGATTTAAAATGATCTAAGGAAAATTTGTTAACAATTCGAACTGTCCCAAAGCACAATGGGCTGTCTTGGGAAGTATGAGTGTCTCTTTTCTCAAGTGGAGGCTTGATAGCAACTTGTCAGGGAGGCTACTGAGTAGATTTCTCTTCAGGTGCACATTGGGCCAGGTGTCTTCTGAGGTCCCTTTCTGCTCTGGGATTCTATGAAATCTAACTCTGAGAGTGCTGGCTTTGCCCCCAGTCATGTGACTTTTTGCAAATCATTTCCTCTCTCTAAGTCTTGGTTTTCTCATATTAAAAATGAGGATAAGAAGGCTCTCACTCCCTGCTGTCACAAGGTTGTTGGGAAGAAGAGCCTTTACAGAATTTAAAGCATCATAGAAATAGAATTGACATTGGAGAGCAATGTGGTCAGTGGGAAAAGATGGGACTTGGAATCAGAAAATTGAGATTCAAGGGCTGTTTCTACCACTAACTACTTGTATGACTGAGAAAATCACTTTCCTTTCTCAAGTTTCCTCATCTGTAAAATGGGCATAGGGATACCTATACTACCTACCTCACAGAGCTGGTAGAAGAAAGAGGTTTGGAAGCTGAAAGTTCTATAAGAATGTGAGAGATTGTAATGTATAATTATTCTCCATGTACTCATATTGCGATCAACTTTCTAACCTTGGTGTCACAAACAGCATGATTTGAGAACTGATCTGATGGGTCCAGATAAATAGGTAGCACAGAGCTAATGCATGCTGAAGGGAAAGATCTGAAGAGATCCTGCAAAGCCCACTAGATGGCAGAAAGACTGTGCCCACAGTGCACTCAAGGCTCCTGGACAGAGTCGGGGTGGGGGAACATTTCTTCAATTACGTCATTAATTTCTTCCTCACCCACAGGTTTTAGATCGCTCCCTCCTCCTCTTTTTCTTCCCTTCTCTCCCACCCACGGGTCAGTGACATAGCCGCTGAAAATAGTGTGTGGCACCAAGACTGTAAGCCTGTGTGCCAGATGGCTCTTGCGTCTCCAGGAGCACTCTGACGTCACAGGGATTTATGAGGGAGACAATAAATCTGTCACTGTCCCAGACCTAGCGACCGGAACCAGGAACGAGCTCAGCTCCTACCGCCAGATAAAGAACTTTAAGGTGATCCAGCGTCTTCAGATTCATCATCACGGATTTTTCAGTGTTGGTATGGATCTCAGAGACCACCCTTCCCCTACCTGTCAAGTGATCGCCTTGCCTTTACTTGGAGACCTCCAGAGACAGGAAACCCATTGCTTCCTGAGGCCCCCTATTCCATCTTTGGATAACTCTCATTGTTAGGAAGTTTTTCCTTATAGTGAGCACAGATTTGCACGGGTGCCACTTGTCATTGCTTGTCATTGTGCCCTGAGAAACAGAACATCAAATCCCTCGTAGAGGTGAAAGGGCTTCCCGTACTTGAGCATCCTCTCTACTGTCTCTACATGTTTCCTCTAAGTCTCTCGCAGGCTAAATGCTTCCAGTTTCTACATCTGATCTATATATACGCGCACACACACACACACACACACACACACACACACAATATATATGTATATATATACACATATTTGTGTATGATCTTCCCAAACCTCTCACCACTTTCATCATCTTCCTGATTATTTGTATGCCCAGTGCTATAAAAAAATTTCATTTATTTGTTCATTCATTCATTCATTCATTCATTCATTCATATCATCATTGTCTTTCCTAAAATGTGGTACCCGGAAAAGGGCAAAGGACTCCAGATATGGACTTCAGGACTGGAAACATTAGGACCACCTCTCTCTCCCAGATTTGTTGTTCAGTCATTTTCAGTCCTGTCTGACTCTTGGTGACCCCATTTGGGGTTTTCTTGGCAGAGATACTGGAGTGGTTTTCCCATTTCCTTCTCCTGCTCATTTTACAGATGAGGAAACTGAGGCAGATAGGGTTAAGTGACTTGCCCAAGGTCACACAGCTAGTGTGTAAGGACAGATTTGAACCGTCCTGGATACTAGACCTCTATTCATGGAAGCTGAGATTGTTTAGCTTTTGGGGTTGCCGTGTCACACGTATGACCCATATTGAACAATTTTAACAATAATAACAATAACAACGTTTAAGTTTATAGTTGAGGCCTGGATCTTTAATATTGCCTAACTGCATGTATGACCTTGGGCAAGTCACTTCCCCCACGCAAGGCCTCTCTTTCCTGCTCTGTAAAATAAGAGGGTAGGACAAGTGTAGGTGATGTAATTAGTCCTTCATAGCAAGTGGTAGGAAATCTTTCTGAAGCTCTTGGCCAATACTGAGCACCTGTATGAGACTGCAAATGGCAAAAGCCTGTGAAGTTTGGCTTTTCTAGATGAGGACTGAAACGTAGGGGAAACCCTCCTGCTGCTTCTTATACCAGGAGGAGAGCTCCCATTTCTTCTCCTCTTCCTCCCTTGAATAAAGCCAAGGATGTGCCATGGACAGTTTATATGTGCTCAGGAAAGCTGGTTGTAAAATTTTCAGTATGGGCATTTACACCTTGGAAATAAGCAAATAATACAAATTAAGATTTGAGTTATTGTTTTGTTACCTGTCTAGACTTAGGAAACTGATGGAGAAAATATTAACAATGCAAGTTAAACTCGTGTGCCCTGTGTACATCCACCCCGCCCCCACCAGAGAACTGGTTGTTAAACCTTTGCCAACACACCCCTGGTGGAACACTAGATTTGGAGTCACAAAAACCCAGGCTCAAATCCTGACTTAGATGCATACTAGCTGTGTGACCCAGGGCAAGTCATTTAATCTCTCCCAGCCTCAGTTTCCACATCTGTAAAATGGGGATAACAATATCTACCTTAGAGAGGTATTGGGAGGATTTTTAATTTAATGCAATCCCACCCTTACAAGATCAAATATAAATAAAGTGCTTTGTAAATAATTATTCCTGGTTATTTATAAGTTGCCTCCTTGGAGGACATACTCCTTGGGGATAGGTACTGTTTTTGCCTTTCTTCACATCACTATCACTTAGTAGAATGTGCTTTACACAGCAACCATTTGTTGACTTTGGTCTGGGTCTCCTGACTGCAGGTCCAGTGCCCCTTCACCTATAGTCCCTTCCCTCTGTTCCTCCCTTTGTAGATACAACCACACCCACAGCAGATCTCCTTTGAGGGTTTTGGGGGAGGGGATCATTACCTCCTCTGCCCATCCTGTCGTCATCAGGCCACTGGTGGTTGTGTTGCCATGGTGACTCAGCTACTTGCTGGGAGGATGCTGGGAACTCTCTGAAAGGAGTTACATTTAACCCTCTCTGAATTGAAAGGAAGTAAGAAGAGAGTTTGGCCACCTGGAGACCTATTCTCTCCTTTATCCCAGGGATGTACCATAGTATATCTCACCTAACCAGGCCAATCCAGGAATGAACAACCCCAAGGACTTCTGGGGAAATGTCTTTATAGGCCCTATGACTCCCGGAATCTTCTCTGGAACGAGGAATTTTGTCAGTGGCATTTGAAAACCTCCCCCTTCTCCCCTGTTTCCATTTCTCCATCACTGTCCAAGATAAAGAGGTAGGGCTAAGATCATTTGTCCTTTCAGTTTAGGAAGTAGAAACTAAGAGAGAATGAATGACTTGCTTGTGGTCACATAATAACATGATGAGGTGGCTAATTCTAGGATCTTTTTATCCATTTTATAGTCCAAGAAACTAAGACTTAGAAAAGATGAGTGATTTGCTCAATTTCCCACAACCAGTATATTGCAGACCTTGACCTCCAGCTCAGACCCATGGGTCACCACTGTAGGGCCATAATAATATTTCTGTGAGTAAAACTCGGAAAAGCTTCTGCAGGAAGTCACCCCATGAACTATGCCAAAAAAGCCCAAGCAAAGAAAACTTCGGGATGGATCAGGATCTTGGTATGAAACTTCTAGGTCAAAACACAGAAAATAATTTTGATTAAAAGTGACAAGGACATAGAAGCCAAGGTGCTTGGATAACTGTTTCTTCCAGATCTGGCTTGAGCATTGGTATTCAGGGAGTGAGGGTCTGTTATTTAAAAATCCAAATCTTTTTCAAAGCCTTAGGGATTTAATGTCAGTGTCATTGGTACTTAATGCTCTGTGGTTTCTGGCTCATCCACTGGCTGGTCAGCAACAAATACTCAGCTCCCTCTGTGGGTGTGTAGCGGGAAGAAGAGTAGGGAAGGAAGGAGAAAAGGAAAGGAGAGAAGGAAGAGAGGAAAAGGGAAATGAAAGAAGGTGCAAAGAAAGAGACAGGGAGGTGAGAGAAAGAAGGTAGACATAAGCATTTATTAAGCACCTAGCATATTATTATGCTAGGCATTGTGCCAAGTGCTTTACAAATGTTATTTCATTTGATCCTTCATGTGAGGCAAGTGCTATTATTATCAACATTTTACAGTTGAGGAAACTGAGCGGTTAAGTGAGTTATTCAGAGTCATATAGCTAGTAAGTGTCTGAAGTAGGATTTGAACTCAGGTCTTCTTGACTCCAGACCTAGCAATTTACACCCCCCCCCCATGCCACCTGGCTGCTTCTGGAGACAGGGAGGGAGAGTAGTAAAAGGGAGACAAGACAGGAAGGAATAGGAGAAGAGAGGGACAGAAAAGAAGATAAAGAAGGAAAGAAAGGAAGAAGTGAAAAGAGAAAAGGGAAGAAAGGATGGAAGACATAGCAAATTCACTAGGACTGTCAGGTAAAGGGGTCTCCAAATCTTGGGATAATATTGTTCCTGGAGGATTATAGCATAGGGTGACTCACACATAACAAACAGTAATCTTGATACAAATACTTTACCTCTCCTACAAGGGGAGGGGTAATGGGGGGGAGGGTGGTCACCTATATGTTTATATGATCACTAACAAAATGTTTTCTCCTTTTGTCGGACTTTATGGGCAATTGTTTGGGTGGGATGGAAGTGGTAGAATAGAGTGATAATAGTTGGCTTATAGATATAGACAACCCCTGCATCTAGGAGGCAGTTTCTAGGTCAGCCTTTCATCTATATGTTATGGTTTGGGGTGCAGGGGAGTCTGCCTTGAAAGAATTCGACCACTTGAGCCTTTTAGTCAAACTAGTGAGTTTTATTATAACACTAGTATGGCAGGTAAGATTCCTAGTAAATCTGCAGTATTGTAACACCAGCACGGGGGGCAGATAGTTACATGGAGTTCCCGTTTATGCTTCTCCTATGTCTACTCTGCTCTGTGACATATTAAACACATCAGAGACCTGTGATTTCATCCATGTGGGTTCTCCCTCAAATGATGCAAATTATAATCTCTATACAACTTGGTAGAAAGACTTCTAGAGTAGCTATGGCTGAAAAATTCATTGCCTGTAGCCAGTCTTGTAAAAAACCTCTCTGAAATTCAGACTGCAATCACGCTTTGCGGGACCCACATTTGAAGGCATTACATCACGTTACATTATGGTCAGAGACCTGACTCTGCCAGTATAGCTTTTAAGAATATAGAGTTGTCTCCATTAGCCATTGGAGGAGTACTCCAGTGAAGCATACAAAACACACAAAACTCACTTTACCTTTATCATGAAAGATATCTGAGTGGGTCGAGTGAAGTCCTTGGAGGCGAATGTTGTTTGTATTGCTTCCCAGACTCTGGTAGGGCGGCTTTGAACTTATGTTGCCAAGGCCTCCAAAGATCTTGGCCATTTCCACACTACAATGTTGGCTTGTATAACATCCCCCCTTCTTCCTCTCTCCAGCTTCCTTTTATGTATTGTCTTCCCCCATTAGAGTATAAGCTCCTTGAAGGCAAATACTGGTTTGCTTTCTTGGATTTGTATCCCTTGCACTTAGCACAGTACCTGTTATGTAGTAAGTGCTTGATAAATGTTCTATCTTTCTAATCCCTGATTCTAGGTGGGGGTCAGAGCTGAGACCCATAACAGATGGTAGCTGAATGAACGAGTTCTATGGCCCTTGGTCAATGCATTCCTGGCATAGAGGATTGAAGCCAGGAAGTCCAGAAGCATCAGACAAACTTGTCAAGACTATTAACTAAGAAGAAGGGTAGGAAGTAGGACTACAGGGCCAGAGACAGCAAGCAGTGTCTATGACATAAGCCAGGTCACAACAGGGATGTAAACAATCTGAGGGGATGAATGAGAGGTGAAGTGTGGCTGCAATAATTCCATGTCAAGAGAAGAAATAAGGCACTGAACTTGCCTTAGAGTGCTCTCACTTTGCTGTACCAATGGGCTCCTCTATGGGCTTATTTTATACTGGGCCCTTCATGGCTGGCCCCAACCTCTACCTTCTGAAGTTCCTTCATCAGCATAACCCTCATTATTCTCTAGAACAATAGCAATGCAACCAAAAAGTGAAAAGAGTTAATTTTTTTTTTTAGCAATCGGGGGCACCAATTTGCAAGGGGGATTCTCTCAACAAGGCTACCCTTTCAAGTCTGCATTAATTCAACACCATAGCTCAAGAGCCCCCACCAATGTATTTCTCTTTTATGGATAGCTAAGGCTAAATTTGGCTTAGGCTAGCAGGATCAACATTTTTTGTTTAAAATGCAATAGGCACTATAAAAATCCAGTGAATACTACTTTAATACTTAAAAACATATCATACGAGAACTAAAAGGATATAAAACTCATCTTCCCTTCAGTAGTCAGGATCTGAAGGAAGCACCCTGCGGGCCTTTGGAGCTGGAAAATATTTCTGACAACCTTTTCTACCCTTAGGCCAATCTTTTTATAATTTAAATCACTAAGTTTGCAAGGCACCAAGTGGAACTGAGACAAGGGGCAGGATGGAGGAAGAGCAGCTTAGCCAGCTTAAGCTCCTTTTAAACCTCGACCAGTCAGCGAGAGGACACAATTAGTTAAAAGCAAAAACACTGAATTAAATAGCATAGTTAAAAAAAAAGCAACAATAAAATGTTTAACCCTGGGTCATATCCTCCCATCAATACACACACTGTTAGTGGAAAGAATGTGCCCATTTGGCAATTCCTGTTACCAGGTCCACAGGTGGAAGGGACCACTTATAAGGAGCACTTGTAGCTAAGAACACACGGGGAGGGGCAACTTACAACTTGGATACTGCAGGTGTGTCAATGCATTCTGGTGATGTCATTGGGGTGTTGTAGCTCCCATTAGTTGTTCTCCTTGATGGTCTTGTGGGAACTGCAGCCCCTTACTGATGCATAGTCTCCTTTAGCTATTATTCTCTTTGGGTCTCATGGCCAATTACTCAATATCATTCCATTGGTGTCATGGTTGATGCCATTTGCTACAAGGCATGCTTCCACTGGGCACATGCTTGTGGAACTCCTCTATACTTCCAACTTGTGGCTCCAACTGGAGTCCCTAGCTATGAGGAGTTACCTCTTTCTCATAGGAGAAAGGTGTCCACTTACCCAGTTGGTTCATCAAATGATCACTATTTGTCATAACTGGGAATTAGAAACTAAACCCTACCTGATTCTTGTGGCTCAGATCATTGGATCACGCTGAACACAGAGTAAAAGTAATCCACTGTCTCTGCAGGAATCTTCCCTGTGTTCTATATACACACCTACTCGCTTCCTAATTTCCTTTCTTTGTTATTATCATCACCATTCTCCATCACTCAGGTTGAAAACTTAACATCTTTGGCTTTTCCTCTTTCTTTGCCCCTCCCTTCTCCTATCTAATAAGTTCTCAAGTTTTATTGGTTCTGTATTCTCAATATCTCCTGCATTTATCCCTTCCTTTCTACTATTAGAACCTCGTTATCTCTTGCCTGAACTATTATAATAGATTCTTAACTGGCTTTCCCATTTTCAATCTTTCTTTAATCCAACTTCCACAAAACTGCCTATATAATCTCTCTAATGCATAAGTCTAATTATAGCCATCTTCTCATCAAAACCTTCACCACCTTCAATTGTCTAAACAACGCGAAGTCCAAACTTGTGGTCCAGGCAGTCAAGCCCTTTCATAATCCTAGTTAAACCTATTCGGCCTTATTTCATACTATGTACTTCCTTTCATACATGCTAACCTTTAGCCAAACTAGATTAGTGACCCTGTTCAAATCTGGTCATTTCCATAATTTTGTACAAGCTACTTCCCCCCCCCCCCCCCGCCAATGCCTAGAATTAACTCCTCCCTTGCTCTCCTCACCAATTTCTATCTGCTGACATTCTCTCATCCCAGCTCAGAAGCCATGTCTTCAATGAAACTTTGCTTGATACTTCCATCTTGAGGGTCTCTCCTTCTAGTGTGTTCACATTATTTTGTCTTAGACTTATTATTTAATCTCCCCTCTTAGTTTGAAACTCCTTGAGACCAGGGATCTTAGAATATCAGAATAATAGAATATAGATTGTCAGAATTCCAAGGGACCTTAAAGTATATAATATCAGAATTGGAAAAGGCCCTAGAAAAAATTGAATATCAGAACTAGAAGGGAGCTTTGAAAGTAGAACGGGATATCAGAACTTGAAGGGACTTTATTTGGGGGGGGGGGGATATATTTATATCTTTTTTTTGGAGGCAATTGGGATAAAGTGACTTACCCAGGGTCACACAGCTAGTAAGTATCTGAAATTGAATTTGAACTCAGGTCCTCCTGACTCCAGGGCTTGTGCTCTGTCCACTGCACCGTCTATCTGCCCCACTGAGGGGACTTTAGAAGATTGAATGTTAGACCTGAAATGAACTTGAGGTCAGAGTTACTGAGGCAGATTTTCAGACAGAACATAGAATATTAAGTCTGCAAGAGACCCTCCAACATATAACACAAAATATCAGAGGTGAGAGGGAGCTTAGAGGTCACCTAATCTGAATTTCTTATTTTGCAGAGTAATAAATTGAAGCCTAGAGAGGGGGAAATGATTTCTTTAGCATCACATGGTAAGATTGTTCTTTGTCTCACCTATAATACCAAGCACTGGGTTCTGCACAGAGTAGGTACTCAATAAATGTTTGTGCCATAACCAAGTGAATATTTAATCAGTACTCTGGGCATCTCTCCTCATATAAAAAGTATGTGTGCATGCACGCACGCGCATGAGTGTGGGTGTATATTTGTGTGTGTATGCATTTGCTAAGTCTCCTCCTGCTTGGCTGCAATCCTTTGTCTGAGGCCTAACTTGAATAATTCATAAAACACATTTTCAAACAGCTTTGCTTGGCTGCTGTTAGGAGCCAGTCTATTGCTTGGAGACCAAAAATTATCTCACACCAATCAGGAAGCTAAAAGTTAAGCCCTGGGCAATCTATTCTTTATGAAAAAGGAGGGGAACTGCCTGTAGCCCTGTCCACCCTCTCAGTCCCCAGGGCTGAATCAGAGAGCTGAAAGGGACCTTAGAGATCCATGTAGACCTGCCCCTTTGTCCTGCAGGGAGGCCTGAAGAGAGCAGGATTACCCAGCTCATAAGCAGCAGAGCCAAGACTCCCACCCAAGCTACTCAACTCCAAGTCTTTTCTCTACACCATGCTAAATGACATCTCCAACCAGGGGCCATTCTGGGCCAGTGAGGGCTTAGAACCTTAAAGGTCTGGTTCAAAATCCACATGGTTTTGGACTTGACAAGCTTTGCTCTTGTGCAGCACCAATTTTAAGAGAAAAATAGCATTTTATTGGAATGGGTGACATATTAACTCCTGACCTGTTGATCCTCTAACATTTCAAAGGAGTTAGTATTTTCTTAAAGCAAATCCATATAAGGAACAGTGTAGTATAATGCCAAATGCAATGGATTTGGAGTCAAAAGACCTGGGCCCTAGAATTTACCCTCCTGTTTATACTGCCTGCATAACCTCAGGTCAGTCGTTCTCTTTGGGCCTTAGTTTCTGCACCTGTAACATTAATAGAGTAGCCTCTTGACAAAAAGGTGATGGATTCGAGATGTAGGATAAGATATAAATTTTTTGGATGTGGCCAATGTGGGAATTTGTTTTGCTTGACTGTGAATATTTGTTATAAGGGTTTTGTTTTTCTTTTCTTCTTTTATTTTCATTGGAGGGGAAGTAGAAAGGAGAGAAAGTAAATGTCTATTAATTGAAAAAAAATTTTTTAGTTAATGAGTTGAGCGAGGTGATTTCCAAGGTCCCTTTCAGTTCCAATGCCTATAAGATCTTGTGTGTTGTGGACCAAGCCTGACTTAGGCTGATCCAGTGGTTAAGGTCCTGGATTGGAGCAAAATGAGGCAGTCCTACACTACGTAACATTCAATACAAAGGAGTTTACTTACCAATAGCATGGAAACAATACTCAGCAAGGAGAGAGCACTGATTCCAGTGACTCAGTATCTGGGCAGGAGGGTTCATTGGCTTGCAGAGTAGTGGGCCATTCATCAAATCTGATGACTGATCCCTCTTCCATCGGACCAATCAAATGTCAGGGATTAGTTCATTGCCATTTAAGGGAATACTAACCCAGCATACATGGCCTAGTCTTAGGAAAAGGAGGTTTTGCATTTTACTTTGGCTTGGTTTTACTCAGGGGATCTGGACTTTCTTGACTTCTGAGGGAATTGAGGGGATTAGGAGAGTAAGTAATTAATTCCGGGAATTGAATGAACCACACTGACTCCATCTTGTGACTCAATTCTGGAGCTGGCTCAGTTCCCCTTCTATTCAATTATGGGTCTAACCCAATTTCTGTCCTGTGAGAAAATTTCATTCAATTGTGTGAATTGAAAGAGAACTTTGTTGCATTGTTGCAGCTGGGGAAGCTGGACCACCTCTCCCTACTGTTTAGAGACCCTTAACCAAGGACCTAGGTAATGCTGACCAGAAACTCAGATCCAAAGATTGATGCAAGTTTTCTCATAATTATACATCTTAAGCAACCCATATGTCTTATCTGAAAACTGGCACCACTCTGAGCAATCAGTTATTGTTTCCATGTTCCTTTCATTGCTCCCAGACATTATGGTGAGTGGGACACCTCCTTTTCTGATTTCAGGGAATGGCACCTGTTCGCTCTCCCCTTCCCATCTTGCAAAATCCCTAATCTTTCATCCAATTAGAAACCAGATTACCTAAATGTTATAGTGTTTCCTTTTAATTAGGTCTTATTTGATTGTTTTTAATGTGTAAAAATCTGTCTCCCCCCATTTCCAGGGTCAAGGCCTAAGCTAAGAAGCTTTGTTAGGCAATTAGCATGCATTGCTTAATAAATCAAAATGCTGGAAAGATCAAACCTTTGTTTCCTCAGTCATCTCATGTTTCACCCACCATACTTCTTCATTTAGCAGAACAGGAGGCTTACATAAGACGTCTCAAGCAACTCTAAGGGTCCATTTGGTCCTACCCACCAGAGCTAGTATAGAAGTTGCTATGAGTGCCCTTATGGAAACTGACTCACAAAAATTTTTGATGCTCTACCTTCAGTGGCCTATGCCCCATAACTCTCTATGGAAACCAGTGTGTCCCAAAAGACCTATTAGAGTCCTTAGTGTGATAATAACCTGGTCTCCAGTATCCAGGAGCCCTTTATATTCAAGTGGGGAAGGAAATTGAGGGCCAACTAGTCCAACTTCCTAAGGGGAACTCCCAAAGGGGTTAAATGACTAAGTGACTTGCAGGCAGAAAACATCAGAGGTAGGGTTTGAACTCAGTGCATTGGTAACTAAAGTGGGGCTCCAGGTGGGGCCAATGAAGGGAGGTCTTATTATATCTTCGCTTCTAAGTAGTCCCAAAACCCCTAGCTACTAGGTGCTAAGCTGATGTGGGCATGAAGCTCCCAGGGTCCTAAAAAGAGTTGCTAAAACCACAGCCAATAGTAAGAGCTTAAGCTCTGGTCACTCAGACGATCATGACCGCTAAAGAGTGCATAAAAAGGGAAGACAGAGCTATTTGCTTAGGGCTCTCACTCTTGGTGGTGTGCTGATATGGAGACTCCGGGCAGCTGTGGTTAAGAGCCCTCCAGCTTGTAAACCTGGATGTTCAGACTTTGTTGAACCCTGGTAACTATGCATTGAGATTTGAATCAGACAAGGTCTGTCTGTTGATGTTTGTAATTTGTATTTGCTCTGGAGTTCAGGGTTCTGGCTTTTCCCACTGAACTAAGCGAATGATATTTGTATGCTGGATTAAAGTAAGATTGTTAACCCCTTAACGTTGCTTTCTTTAGTAAAGCAGATCAAAAGAACGTGGGCTTGCAGCATTCTGTGTGCTGGTCGTTGTTGGTTTTACACAGCCACAGTAGCTGCTAGCCGAATTGTTGAAACACTCAGGTCCTCTTGTTGGGGTTTAGACTGTGGGAATCCTCTTGGACCCCAAAAGAATTTGGATCCTTTTTGTTTGAGGAGGGAATGATGAGGGCACAGTCTCTGGGAGCCCCCTTGAACTCTCCTTGAGTCTTCCAACTGGATCTGGCCTTCCCCTAAGGCCATGGGCCTTGCATTATCATTGGGCCCTAGTTTCTGCCTAGCCTAGCCCTCTATTGTTTAGCTGTTTCCCACCCTTAATCCTGATCAAAATATCTATACCCTAGCTCTATCACCCTAGCCCTCTATTGTCTGTCATCTCCATGTGGCATTCAGCTATTTCCCACTGTGGAGTCTGACCTCATCTCAGTAGCATCAAGCTCCTCCTTAGACTCCTCCTCAAGTCCCTCCCTAAAGCCCTCCTCTAGTCACCCCAGACTACCCCTCAATCCCTCCCACAATCTTTGTGTATATAATCTCCATCTTGCCTTCCACGATGGCGCTCAGATTCAATCTAGCTCGGTAGGTTGAATCTGGCTCGCTTGTGAAAACAGGCATCACAAAGGGTGGGATTTCTTAAGACAACCCATTATGGCAAACCCTTAATAAACTTTGTCTTTTCCCTTGGCTGAGAAGGCTTGAGTCGAATTCTTTCAGCAGAACCCGGCCTGTTGGTACTTTGGGGTATCGAGCACCCCTCAACCCCAAACCTCTTCACTCTGACTCCCAAAATGAGTCTTCTTTTCACTGTGCCACATTGCCTCCAAATCAGTTACAACCATTTATGTACCTGTCTCTTTGAGAGTGGTATAAATAATAAATCTTGCACTGAGAAATAGACCCATTGATAAATGGGCAAACTGAGGACTGAGCAAATGATAACACTAAACCAATTTAAAAAAATGAGTTTGGAGAAAAATTTTGGGAGGTCATAACCAGTATCCTGTATACTGTAGCAGTGTAAAGTAAGTAGTTCCTTATTATTAGTCTTTGTGAAAATGAGTAAGTGAAGAGTCACTTTAAGAAGATGTCATGGTTTCTCAAATTGAATCACATTGTTCATCATAGGATCATAGATTTAGAGGTGGAAGGAACCCAAGATGTTAGCCAATCCAACCCCTTCATTTTGCAAATAAGGCTGGAGAAGTTAAGTGACTCGCCCAACATGACATAGGTTGTGCACATGTTGTGGGCTGGGATCCTGATGGAAAAATTTTTAAGAAAGAGAAGAAAAATGCATTGGTTGGATGGATGTGGATAACTTAGAGCCATTTCCACAAAAAGCCAGAGCTGCTGTCTTTGATATGTAGATTCATAGATAAGTGTGTTGTGTTACCCTTTGGAATGAGAGGTCCTTGAGGGTGGGGACTGTCTTACATTTCTGTTTGTATCTGGAGCAAACAGCATGGTGCTTTGCATATAACCAGCATTTAATAAGTGTTTTTCATTCCTTTGTTCATTCATTTCATTCATTCATAAATTATTGGAGCTGGAAGGGACCACAGAGCCTGTCTGATCTAACTTTATGTGACTCCACCTTTTCATCCTTATCTTGTCCTTCATGTACTTGACCTTCTAATTGAAATCATGCACTCCTTTATCTCAGTCTACCCTCTCGAGTTCACACTGAGCACAATGGACTTCTTCTGTCCCCCACCTTCATCAGTCCAAATCCTGTCTCCTTTAAGTTCCAGTTCAATCACGACTTCCTCCATGAAGCCTTCCCTATAGCTCCCCTCCTCATGTTTCTCAAAGCACTTTATCTGAACATTTCCTTCCCCTTGTGCCCTATTTATGTATTCTTGTCTTTCCTCCCATTAGTTTATAAACTCCCTGAAGCCAGGGTCTGTGGAATAAACATCTACTATCTAAATCCCAGCGCCAAGCAGGGTGTCTCACCTATGTACTTAATTATTGAAATGAATTAAGTGGAATTCCATGATTCTGGTGACTTTTTTTTCCTGTTTTGTAAGTTCAGATTTGTTTACACAAGGCATTTCTTCAAAATGATTTGTGTGTAATGGGCGTCCTTGCAAAAGGGTGCAGGGAATTCATTTCAGGCTCCTGCTGGGACCCTGCTGCCTGTGGTTTTCTGCCTTGCTCTGTGCAGCAGCACTGTGGGTCACTCCTTATGTTCAATCAGTGACAGCCAGGCAGGGGTTAATGCTATGCGTGATATTTTATTCATATTTTAATGTAAACATAACTTGCTTTGTAGGCACAATATAACCAAAGCTCTAAAGCAACAGGGACAATTAAACAATGTTTTAAATCACTCCAATCAGGCTTGAGTTCCAAAGAGGCCTTCACAGTTCCTTAAGGCAAACCAAGACTTTCCTTTGCTCCAGGAAAACAATTGTTTGACTGGAAAGAGGGTAATACAAACAGCCACTGTGGTAGAGCTCATACTTCTTTTCCCTCCTGCCCCTCCCACCCCTGGGATCAGCTCTGGCCTGGTCGTGACAGCTTTTCTCAAGTGTCCTGATCACACGTTTTCCACTGGCACTACCTTTGGTGCCTACAGTGTCTGGGGGCAGCACTGGCCTTCCTGTCTCTGACTGGCAGGATGGTAGATAGTTGCACTGTCTCATTTTACACCACCAGGAAAAGCTGGAGAGCATGGGCACCCATCTTCCTCTTCCCAGTCACTGAGATGCCAAAGACCATTTCATTTCTAAACAGAGCTGAGCTCCAGGACTTTCCCCTTGCCATCCCAATTGGGCCATCCCACTACCGCCTGACTGATCCAGCTGGCAGAGGCTTCTTCAGTACCTTTCAGAGACGCAGGGTAAACAGCTCTGTCGGGGTTCCCCTCTGCCTCCATTTTGGATGTGTTTTTGGAAGAGGTAAGACAAATCAACAAGACACAACTACAGAATGGGACAAAGCCCACAGAAAAACCTGGCAACAGCTGTCACTGCTGTGAAATATATGTATATATCCCTACAGTATACTGCCCATATCTCTAAGTGGACTGGGATGGAATATACTTAACTCCTGACTTGGAAAAAAGAAAATTCTGTTGGCATCAGCTAGGAAATGTTTTTATCTTCCACGGAAAATTGCCTTTTGGTAAGCTTCCAAGGGTAGTTCCTTCCTCCCCTCCCCTAAATGCATAATATTACTTACTTACACCATGTACACAACCAAGGGAAGCTCATTTCTGACTTAGGTTTGGCACAATGAGGCATCTTCACAGCTGCCCTCTGCTCCCTTCCCCCCATTCCCCATGGCTAATGCTGTGAAAGGAGCACAATTTCTGAGGTCTCCAGTATGCTACTTCAGTGAGAAGAACTGAGGGTATCTTAGGAAATGTGTAAACAATTTATAAAAGACTCCTTCATTCCCATCACTTTGGGGAGTGTTGGAATAAATAAATACTCATGACTGCCTGGAGTTTTGTGGGAGAACTGGGGTCTTCAGTTTGTGAGAGAAATGGGCCTCAGGAATCCTTCCATTTCCCACAGGAATAGAAACTGAGCTGAGGCATGCCAGCCTCTCCCTGTTTCCTATTTTGTTTGGAGGTTGGGGTGGTCATATGTTTGTCCATGGTTAAGAGAGAGTGGATACAACTAATCTGAAGCACTTCTGTCTAAGGCCTGGGGATTCTACCCATCCTTGGGAGGTAGCTGTGTTAGCTGTTCCTTACAAAAGGGTAAGGGAAATCATGTTTAATATTCTCAGAGGTATATGGATGATTGGTTGCTGATTTCAAAGGGATTTAGGTCATTCCACCTATTTGCTTCCAGTGCCAGACTCTGTGTCTGTCACCTAGGGACCAGCCTAGCAGTGTGTATGGGAAGGTGCATCACCAGAGGGTTGGTCACCATGGGATGGATGAATGTTTTTGGCCATAGCCACTCTTAAAGAACATTTACTAAGGCAGGGAAGGACTGAGATCTGCATAAGTGAAGGAAGCACCCATACTAATGAAACTGCAGATTGTTTGAAATACTGAAGAATTGAAGAAGGGCAAGTCATTCCAAAGGGTCTCTGAAATGGTGGCTCTCTGGAAACACTGCATATCAAAAAAAATTCAGCTACTTTTATGTTTGGCTTTAGCCAGTGAAAACTTACCTTTTGGATCATCAAAGAATGTTTAAGGTTGGCAAAAGCTCTGGAAAAGGAAAGATGCCCACTGAATTTTTCACAGAAGATTTGCAAGCTTCTGGTCCTAAGGGGATCAATACTGAAAGTGGCTTAAATATAGCTCAGTTTGGCCTTCTGATGGCTAATGTGCAAAAATCCTAGTATACTTATAGCCTCTCAGGAATTAATTTGGGCTTCCCACCTGCCACACTTTGTGACATAATTTCATGGATTAAAAATGTGGTATTTGGGAAGAACATTTTGTTGGAGATGAAATACAACTTCAGATAACACCTGTCACTATCCTACCTTCTGTTTTCCCAAACAGTGCTATTTATACTGTCTTTCCTGAAAACCCACAAATTGCAGACCTTTTCCTTATTTCCTGGAAAGAGCCACAAAGAAAGATTTGGAGGAGGTTTCAAAAGAAAGGACTGTGAAATGACTTAATAAACATGAGAAAGAGGCCCAGTAGTTACATAAAGGAGTAGTGGTGGGATACCCCATTGGAATGGTTCCAAAAGGCCACTAACCCATGAAACTTGTTTCTGGCCTGCCTTATTTGAGCCAATCTGGTCTACATATCCTAAAGTCAGAGCAATAGCATGTTTGGGGGCAGTGAGTGGCAGGGCTGGTCTGAAGAATTCTAAGACTTGATCAAATGCTTCGCCTTTTCTTCAAACACTACCATGTTCATTGCCTGGCACAGAATCCTACAATCTTAAGAGCTGGAAGGGATCTTGGAGTCCAATCCCTCCCTGAAGCAGGAGTATCTTTTAGGTGTTGGGCTCATTCTAATTTACAAGGCTGTTCTAGGAATACTGAGAGGGAACCACAATAGGTGGACCTCACTCACACAAGGAAGAGGGATGGCATGTCACACCAATGCCGAGATGCGATACTGAGCAGGGCAGGGTGGGCACTGAAGTTCAAAAAACAACAATCAACAGCTTTATAGCTTGGCGGACTGCAGACAAACACAACACACACGGCACTACGGCATTTGTTCACTGGCGCACAGAATAGATTCCCCAGTCCGGTTCCCTTCCTCCAATCATATCTTCTCTCCTTTCATTGAGTGTGGGGACATTACTGGATGAATGGCATCCGCTCCTTGTTGTCACTGTCTCCCTCGTGGTCCTCCTCCTCTTCTCCAGCCTCACTCGTCTCTGTGCTGTCATTGGCCATCTGTAATCAGAAAAATAAATGGCATGGGGGAGCTGTGAGTCATCTGTGATAGACCCTTGAACTTCCCTGGCTTCTTAAGGCTAGCCTAACTTGTGGCAGGCAGTCTCAGTTTTGGACTGTTTTCCTCCTAAATCAGTCAATAAGCATTTATGAAGCACTTCCTAAGTGCCAGCTACTGTGCTAAGCACAGTGGGGATATGAAGAAGCCTGTCCTCAAGGAGCTCATAGTCTAATGGAGGAAGTAACACAAAAACGACTATGTACATACAAAATAGAGAGAGTAGACAGAAGGCAATCTTGGAGGGAAGGCACTAGTAGTCGGGCATGGGGGATAGGTGGGAGTGTGACTAGCAAAGGGAGATTTGAGATGAGTCATGAAGGAAGCCGGTGAAGCCTAGCTTTCCCTAGCAACAGGGAAATTTGGAAGATGGTAAGATTCCAAGAGAAGGATGACGCATTCTGTTTTGGACGTGTCGAGTTTGAGATGTCTGTTGCCTAACCCCCATTTCTTCCTCCTCTATGTTTGCTCAGTGGGGTTTTCCCCTGACCAATCCCAAAGTCTTTGCCATCAGCAGAGAGGGAAAACCAATCAGACACATCTGAATGAGAATCCTTCCTCTTAACCATGAACCCACTTCTCATGGCCTCCCCTGAATCACCTAGATGCCCTGATACAGAGTCCTGGAGAGATCTGGCTCTGGACCAGGAGTTGGGAGATGCAGGGAGACTCCTCTTCATCACCTTCTCTAAGTGGTCATCCAGCCTTGGCTTGAAAACCTCTAGTGACAGGCTCCTGAAGTATCCTCTTTGGGAGCTCTAATTGTTAGGACATTTTCCCTCATATCAAGCAGAAATTTATCTCTTTGCAAGTTCCTCCTCTTGTTGATAGTTCTGCTTCCAGGGACCAATTAATACAAGGCCCCAAGTGTGCCCTATATTGCACCAACCTATTTTTTCGAAATAGCATTTTATTTTTTTCCAATTACATGTAAAGATAGTTTTCAACATTCATTTTTTATAAAATTTTGAGTTCCAAATTTTTTCTTCCTCTCTCCTCCTGCCTCTCCCTCCCTAAGACACGGGTATGTGGGCATCACATGCCCACATCAGAAAAGGCATTGTGCTCTATGAGCAAAGCAGAATTGAGACAGCTCGAGGGAAATGCACGATGCGCAAATCTGGAGTATCCACCCCAAATATTCACACAGACTATTTGTGCCTGACCTGTGGTAGAGCATTCTGAGCTCATATTGTCTGATCAGCCACCGTCAGACACATTGAAACTTGACTCTAGCATAGTGATGTCATTTTGATCTTCTTAGAGAATGAAGGACAACAACCAACTAAACAACATGTGCAATCATGTAAACGTATTTCCACATTAGTCATATTGTGAAAGAAGAAACAGAACAAAAGGGAAAAGCCTCAAAAACCAAAAAATGAAAAAAAGTGAAAACAGTTTGCTTTGACTTGCATCCAGACTCTATAGTTCTTTCTCTGCATGTGGAGAGCATTTTCCATCATGAGTCTTTTGGAACTGTCTTGAACACTGTGTGGCTGAGAAGAGCTAAGTCAATCATGGTTGATCATCGCACCATGTTGCTGTTACTGTGTACAATGTTCTCCTGGTTCTGCTCAGTTCACTCAGCATCAGTTCATGGAAGTCTTTCCAGGTTTTTCTGAAATCCTCCTGCTCGTAATTTCTTAGAGCATAACAGTATTCCATTACATTCATACACTACAACTTGTTCAGCCATTCCCCAATTGACGGGCATCCCTTCAATTTCCAATTCTTTGCCACCCCATAAAGAGCTACTATAAATATTTTTGCATGTATAGGTCCTTTCCCCCTTTTTATGATGTCTTTGGGATAGAGACCTAGTAGTTTTATTGCTGGATCAAAAGACACACATAGTTTGATTTGCCCTTTGGTCATACTTCCAAATTGCTCTCCAGAATGGTGCACCAACCTATTTTAAGCTTAAAACTGCACTAACAGTTTTGGGATGCCCTGCTTAAGGCTAATCCTGGCTCTTATTAGCTGTTTGACCTTAAGCAAGACCATTTGCTTCTTTGAACCACAGTATTGTCATCTATAAAATGGGTTGATCCTTGGTTCATAGAAAGCATAAGATTTAGGTCCGTATAAGAATGTTAGGGGCAGTGACTTGGTCAAGGTCAAACCAGTGAGTAGCTAAACTGGGATCCAAACCCAGGCCTCCTGATTCTCAGGCTCTTGTTTTATTTTGGGATTAAATTAAGCTCTTTCCACTATGTTCATTCATCAAACCATCATCAATTAATCTCCCCTAGTTGGTGACAAAGTGGGGGGGGCTTTTCTTCCCAACCCATTGTTTGGTTCACTGTGCCAAGCTCATACTTCTGTAAAACCTTTTAGGCCTAGCATGATGCTGGCTGGACACAGAAGAGGTGCCTAATTAATGTTCATTGGGTCATGGATTAGTGAATGCATCTGGATTCAGCCATCTGAGGGCCACTTTCAGTTATCCTGGGATTTCTGCCTACCTAAATCCTGATTTAGGCAATGTGATCAGGATGCATTCTCCCTGACTGGCTGCTTCCCCTTCTATTCCAGGTCCAACAGTCCCTAAACAGCAAAGGTAATGGTTAAACAGAAGTGCCGTGGCCAAGAAGGTGGTAACGTCTCCATCACTGGTGGTATTCAGACAGGAGCTGACCATCTACTTTGGAGAACATTATGGAACAGATGCCTGCTGAGCTAAAGAATGTAGCAGATTGCCTCCAAGGTCTCTCCTCACTAAGGATTCACTCAGGTCCTCTCTCTCCAGGTCTGATTTACTGTGTTCTAAGGTCCCATCCAAGGCCAGCATTCTACATTTGAAGGCCCTGCCCAACTCCAGAACCCTCTCTTTATTTTCAGTTCATCCTGTATACAGTCCTTTTGTACCTGGTGGTTTGCTTATTTTAGACTGTGAGCTCCTTGAGAACAAGGACTGTCTTTTGTCTTTCTTTGTATGTCCAACACTTAGCTCAGTGCCTGGCATGTAAATAGGCACTTGACAGATGTTTATTGATGTTTATTGGCCTTAGGTTCCTCCTAGCTCTGGCATTAAATATGATAAGGTCCCTTTAAGTTCTGATATTCTAGGCTTCTAACACCACTCACAGCCTTTGTCTCTACTTCCTCCCTTACCCAGCTGATGAGGCATGTCTTACTCTGCTCTGGGTTTGAAAGAAATAGCAGCCTGTAATGGCAAGAATATAGGACTGGGAATCAGAGGGAGGACAGCTTTGGATCCTTGGATAAATCACATTCCTTCTACTAAGACATCTATAAGGTCTCCTGCAGCCATGAATCCTATGACCCTCATGAAGAAGTCTGAGGTGGGTACCACAAGGGCCAAAGTTAGGCCTCGGGTTTTCTATACAGGCAGAGGCTGGGGACTTCTAGGGCTCTCCCCTAAGCACAGGGGAGAACCATCCACCCTCTCCAATGCTTTGTTTCTCATACTGGGTCTGAGGGACTCGGTCTTTCTCTTTCCTACTCACAGATTACTGGTCAGGAAGAGACAGATCAAGTTGGTTTAACACCAGTTGGTGTTAAAATGAACAATTGTTTAAAATAAACAATAAGAGCTCATTCTGATAGCACTTCCCAGTTTGACAAGTGCTTTCCTCATAGCTCTTAAGAACAAACATTTTTGGTAACAATTTCATAGGGGACAAAACTCCAGTTCAGAAAGGAAGAGTGACTTGGCCAAGGTCATGTCACGTGGTTGTTAACCATGGCATGTTTCTTACCTCCGAGTTCCGTGTTCTGTTCCCTATGTGAATATGTCTCTCCATCTCCAAAGCTAAGGGATCATGGGATGTGTTAAGAGAAGCCTGGGAAGATCTCAAACAGAAATGCTCAGGGATCCCCAAGAGAAAACAATACAGAAGAAGGCACAGAAATAGTACTCATGCTCTGAGATGTTTCTATATAAATGCAGGTCATGTATAATAAATAAATGAACATGAGGTTTGGACTGGGGGGTTAAAATGACTGCACAGGAATTACAGACACTGGGTAGGATGGGATTCATAACTGAAATATGGTCAAGAAGGAAATGAGTTTACCTTTTATTCAAGAAGATATTAGTCAGCTAACATTGATTAAGCACCTAGTATGTGTGGATGACTGTGCTAAGCACCGGGGATACAAAGAGAAGCAAAAGACAATCCCTGCCCTCAGGGAACTCCCAAGGTAACAGAAAGCAAACAGTTGGTACAAACAAGATAAGTACAAGATAAAGTGGAGATAACCAACCCAAGGAAGACTTTAGCATTGAGAAGGACTGGGAAAGACTTCTTGTAGAAGATGAGACATCCCCTGATACCTGAAGGAAGCCAGGAATGCTAGGACTTGGAGAAAGAGTTCTAGGCATGGAGGACAGCCAGAGGAAATGCCTGGAGTCTAAAGGAGTGTCTAGTGAGAGGAATATTAAAAAGCTCAGTGTCGCTGTATCAGAAAGTCCAAGGAGGTGGGGGGAAATATATAAGGTATAACAAGAATGGAAAGGTGTGGTGGGGGGTACCTCAGTTATGGATATGGATAGGTGAGGAAGTAGCAATGCCTGATAAGATACATACTTTTGTGTAGGTACCTAAAAACCCAAGGACTGGGAGGAAGCACAGTGGAGAGCATTTGGATGAAGAAAAAAGGAAGGAGAAATAGATGCAGCATTGTGATGATAATACATTATAGACTATTGGGCCAAAAGGAGAAAGTGGATCATCAGTTCCTAATGCAGATCACATAGCTGGTGCAGAGGCAAAAATCCAAAACAATAGTGATGGAGGATTTTCACTCTATGGATACCTGCTGGAGCCTACTCTCTGACAAAAGCAGAGTGGTTGATAAATTCTTTATCTGCCTTGCTGATAATTTTCATCTTTCAAAAAGTTTAAGAAGCAATGAGGGCAACCACTATTCTGGACCTGCTTCTGACAGCAAGGAGAAATTAATGGTGAAATGGTGCCAATCTTGGGAAGGCGGTAAGCCCGTCATCTTCGAGTTGTTTGTGATCTATAAGGAGAGAAACACCAGACATTACTTTGTGTTCACTCTGGAACTTAGATAAGTAGGTTTCCCAGAGTTCAGAGAAAGAAAAGGAAAGGAAAGACCTGATAGCTTTAGCCTCCAAAGAGAAGGCGACTCAAGAGAGATGAGAGTCTTACAACAATGAAATTCTGATGATAAGGAAGAAGAAAAGTGAAGCAAGAAGAAGGCTTCATGGAGAGCTTTCTAATTTACCAATTTCATACTGCCTCAGACACTTACTAGCTATCTGATCCCGGGCAAGTCACTTAACCTCTTTGTGCCCTGGTTGCTTCATCTATAAAAGTGGGGATAATAACAGTACCTATTTCACAGGGTTTTTGTGAGGATCAAATGAGATGGCAAATATAACGTGCTTTTCAAATCTTAAAGTGCTATATAAATGCCAGCTATTATAGCTACTTTGTAAGAGATACAGAGGATGGAGAGAAAGGCATGAAACCAAAGGCGGCTGCAAAATGTTGGCACAAAAGCGATTCAAGCAGAATACTTCTGGGAGTTGTGGCAGTTACTAAGCTCAATCTGGGTCACGTGTACAATGCAGGAGTAAAAACAGCTAATGTGATCCTGGATTTTACAGAGGCAGAATGTTCTGAGCAAGACAGGAAATAGTCCCATTGTGCTCTACCCTGATGGGGCCACATTAGGTATCTAGTTCTAGATTTAACATTTTAAGAAGGATATTGACAAACTAGAGTGAGTTCAGAGAAGAGCAATCCCCCCAGAAGAGGGGGACTGAGACCATTTCAGGGGTGGACTGGTTTTAAAAAAATGATGATACTTTTTGTGGAGATGAGATGACTTTGGGGCACATGGCCACGTGCAAGAGAGATTAGATTTGGTCGGCTTGGCCCCAAAGGCAGAACTTCCAGCAATGGAGGGAGATTATGGGGAGGCAGATAGGGAAGAATTTCCTAACCAGAATGAGTTGCCTCTTAAGACAGTAAATTCTCTGTCACTGGAAGTATTCGAGGAGAGGCTGGGTGACCACTCATTGGCAACGTTGTAGAGGAGTCCATCCATTGTGAAGCATTATCTTAATAATCTCAGGAGTCCCCTCCAACTCTAGGATGCCACGACACACAAACTTCAATGATCTAAAAAAAACCCTTTACACTGTAATGAGGAACTATGAAAGTAGAGGGAGTTGTTTCTACCAATAGTAGTTGATCAGGCATCTTGGCACTGACTAAAAATCACTAAATATTAGCTCTAGAAGGAAGATCTTAGAAAATAAGTCACCTCATTTTACAGAGGAGGAGAATAAGGCCCAAGGAGCTGTTTTTTAAGTTCACATAATGAGTTGAGAACAAGACGGAGCCTTAAAACCCAGTCTCCCAACGCCCAGCACAATTTTCTCTCCATTTCGTTCAGTTGCCTCTCCTCAATTTTACTACTTAAGGGCAGTAAGATTTCTGAGAATGTTCCAAGAACTGTCAGGGCTCCCTGAAGCTGCTTGCTTCCCATCAAATAAACAGAAATGGATAGGATAGTTTTACCTTGATTATAGACATTCAATACAAACAATACAGAAATTCAATAGTGGCCACTTGGAGGTAGATGCTCATTCTGTTTGTAAGTTAAAGGATTTGGCAGCCTTCACCCAGGCAGGAAAGAAAAACAATCTATGACTTAGAGTAGGCCTTGGAATACAGGATGACCACTGATCTTGAATGATCTCTACTAAGCCCCCACGTTCACTCATTCAATCACTCGTTCGTTCCTTTTCTCAACAAATACTTTTTAAGCATGCGATGTATGTGAGAAACACATTAAATAAGGCAATTATGGAGCTTACAATATACACAATATTACAAGAAAAGCATAACAGAGAGGTAAAAACAAAGGGTGAAGAGCCTCTGGAGACAGAAGGCTGGTGGCAGGGGAGATCATTATCGACCATGAGGGATGAGGGAAGGCTTCCTGGAAGAGGAGGCTGCTGAGATGGGTTTCAAAGGAAAGACAGGAATTAAAAAAGCAAAAAGTGAAGGACAACTTTCCAGGCACAGGGAAAAAGCCTCGATATCGTCTCTTTGCACTCTGGAGTCCTAACACTGAAGTTGGTGAAAGGATCCAGAAGAGACAATAAAAGGAAGTAGGATTTGTGTCAAAGGCACAGGCTAAGTGACAGCATCCCCATGTGATATAGAGTGGACAGGCTCATAGACTTATTTGTGTAAATTGCAGCTTTCTTGAGTGTGAGGACCTTGCCTTAATTGTCCTGTCCAGGGTAGACTGGTAATGAGGTGTAAAGAAAAAGTACTGGGCCTAGAATGTATGAGTGTGACCAAGTTACTTCATGTGGGCCTCAGTTTTCTTAA
Organism: Phalanger gymnotis; assembly: GCA_028646595.1. Taxonomy (NCBI): domain Eukaryota; kingdom Metazoa; phylum Chordata; class Mammalia; order Diprotodontia; family Phalangeridae; genus Phalanger; species Phalanger gymnotis. The sequence goes on from CM053625.1 coordinate 291,111,488, forward strand.
ATGTTAATGCAGATAATCACAGCAGGACAACTTGCCTCAGAGAGTTCTTGGAAAAAAAGAGCTTTGTAAGGCTTAAAGTGGAGGTTTGATGGCACAGTAGAAAGAGCACTAATTTTGGAGCCAGAGAGCCTGAGTAGAAATCCTGCTTCTGTCCTTAATACTTGGGTGATCTCGGGCAAGCTGCTCACGCTCCCTGGGTCTTCGTTTCCTTTTTGGTAAAAGGACAGGACTTGATTAAATGTCTTATAAGGTCACTGCCAGCTCTAGTCAACATGAGTTTAATAAGCTCCTATTGTGCGCCAGGCACTGTGCTAAACAAAGAGAGGGAAAAACCAGTCCTTGCTTTTAAGGAGTTCACAATCTAATGGGAGAGATGAGATGTAGATGAGATCTATGCAAGATAAATCAGAGATAGTATCAAACACTAGATGGCTGATTTTGTGATCCAGTGATACAGAAATATATCCTTAATATGGAAATGGGAAAGTACTTTTGTGGGGGGGAGAAAGACAAGAGTTATGATAATGAGGATGTTAGCCGACATTTATATAGCACTTTAAGGTTGGCGAAGTACCTTTGTATATTACAATATTTGAACCTCACAACAACTCTATGCAGTAGGTAATATCCTTTTTTACAGATGAGGAAACTGAGGCCATGAGAAACTGGGTAAATTGTTTACTAGCACATAGCATAATACATGTCTAATCCAGGAATCTAATTTTCTCTGTTCATAAAGTGCTCGGAGGGTAGTACTATGTAAGGTAGAGTGGTACCAGGTTTTGGAAGGCTTTGAATGTCAGGCAAAGGAGTCTGAAATATACTCAGTAGGCAACGGGGGATATTGTTAACTTCTGAGCAGGAGTAATATGACCAGAACTGTACATAAGATAAATCTAGTGGTACATGTAAGCAGGCAGTACTCATGGGCCAGGCACTGTGCTTAGTGCTATGGATATGAAGAAAGGCAAAAAATGGTCCCTGCCCCTAAGAGCTGGTAGAAGGAGGCTACTGTAATAGCGCTGGCAGGTGACAATGGGGTTCTACTGTAGGCCAGTGGCAGTGAGAGAGGGGCCATGGGAGGGAAGAATACTGAGAATATCCTCTCAGTAAGACCTGGTAGCTGATTGGCTATGAGAGGTGAAGGAGAGAGAAGACAACCCCAAGGTCATAAACACAGGGTCTTGGAGAAGTGGTGGCACTACATACAGAAGGAATGAAGTCAGATAAGAAGGAGCAGTTTTAGGGGAAAAGAAAATGAACTTGGTTTGTTGATGTTCAGTTTGAGGTGCCAAAGAGGCATCTAAATAGAGTGTAAGGCAGTATAGAGCAGTAAGAGATGCAGGCCAGCTCAGAAGAGGATTCAGTGCTGGACATAGAGATCAAGGCATCATCTGCACAAGGATCATACTTGAATTCATGGGTCTCTTTGTTGTTGTTTGTCCTTCATTCTCAAAGAGGTCCAATGACATCAGGAGGGTGATGTGTTGACTTGCAAGTGAACTGGATTTAAGTGAGGCAGAGCTGAGCAAAGTCATCAGCCCAACTCTCTCCTCCAGAGTCATCGGAATCAAGACATAGGTTAGGATGACTGATGACGGCCTAGTACGCAATGGGAGACACCTCAGTCTTTCCCAGGTCTCAGTTTGACTGAAGCAATACCCATTCAGTAATTAAACTCATGGGTCTGAATGAGATTACTAAAGGAGAGAGTTTGGAGAAAGGAGTGGAAAGAAGCACATTGTAGACAGGTTATAGCTCCAGACCTATCAATCAAAGGACACCGTTTTTTCTCATTAGGAAGTGGGATCAGATAATAGAATTTGCCCATAACTTATGTTTGCATGCTCAGTGCTCCATACTCACCAAGGGAGTTGGGGCCTTTTCTACATCCAAGATTAATTTTCCTATGTTGCCCCTGTCGTGGATTCTCTGCATGGCCTCCTTCACCTGTGAGAAATGGACAAAAAGAAATGGTCATGAAGCATAAATCATAACCCAAGGGAAGAAGGAATTGGAAATGATTTATTAATGCGCCCACCAAACATCTGTTTACTGCCCACTTTGTGTAGGGCACTGTGTTTAGTTAGTATGGTTAAACATGGGTGGATGCAGAGATGAATAAAACCCAGCATAGAGTCAAGGAGGAGACTAGAATAATTCAATTTATTTCAATTCAACGAATGCTAATTGGCTAAATGTGCCAAACACTATGCTTAGTGATGGCAGATACAAAGTAAATAAGACACCAAATCTGTGTTCAAAAGCTCACAATTCAGTGGGGAGGAGAGGGTGAGGGAGAAAATTCAAAACTCGAAATCTTATACAAGTGAATGTTGAAAACAAAAAATAAATAAATGAATTACATATGTAAAAAAAAAAAAGACTGTGAACCTATGGGGTTCCACATGCATGTTGGTTTCTCTTGTAATAAAACTGGTTTTCAGTAAGTCTCATTAAAGAAAAGAAAATAAGAAGCTCACAGTTCAGATGGGGGTGGGAGGAGGGCTGTTAAGACAGATAACTCTAATACACAACAATAGGTGATAGGTTCCCAGAAGGCAGGGCACAGAGAAATATAATACAATTAGAATGGGATAAGTGCATAAGAAGAATTGAAAGTGGTTATGACCAGTTGAGGGCCTCAGACTCCAAATTTAGTGAATTCTTTTCCCTCACTGACGCATACTTCACACTAAGGTGCTATGAGAAAACCTCCCTCTGCCCTTCTCTGCTCACCTCTTTTCTTCCAGCTGAAGCTATAGGTCTTACCCTCTCCCCTCATAGCCCCTCCCACCTGATCCCAGAGCCACGTTGGGCTGACTTGTTGGGAATGAGAATAATGAATGGGGATCACAAGTATTTTAGGAGGTTTCTTTTATTAACTCTCCTTTAGATCTAGGAGAGATTTCACAAGCAACCGAAATCAAAAGGAAATCCCTTCCGGGTTATAAGCGCCTCTTTTTTTAAAAGCAGCAGTGAAAAGCACATGATACAACTGGCAATTATACCCACACCCTGTTTTCTCTGATTAACCACTGACACATTTGGGTAAATGAACAAACATCACGATTTTCTTTTCTTTGCCATATTAAACTCTTAGTGTTTTCTCCCTCTCTCAGACAATTATTTAAAGAAAATCTGTCCTGCCACGAACCTCCCCCCACCAACGATATAGATAAATTCTATTTGGAAGTCTATGGATTGCTTTTCCTTACTTAGAACAAAAGAGGAGCACTTAGCAAATAGAAATGTGTAATAGCCTCATCCTGACTTCCTGCAAATCAATAGTAATGCTGCCTGTCCCCAAGTAGTATATATTGACTTGGTTAGAAATAGCTTTATCCCTAAACCCCACTGAGTACTAGGTGACTCAGTGAATAGAGCACGGAGCCTGGAGTCGGGAAGACCTGAGCTCAAATCTGACCTCAGATTCTTCCTAGCAGTGTGACCTTGGGCAAGTCACTTAAAGACTGTCTGCCTCACTTTCCTCAGTTGAAAAAAGGGATAATAATAGCATTTCCCTCTCAGAGCTATGGTAAGGATCAAATGAGATAATATTTGTAAAGCACTTAGCATAATGGCCAACACAAATAAGTGCTTGTCGGCTGGACTTCACATTTATGTAATACTTTAAAGTTTGCAAAGTGCTTTTCACATACTTGTAAAGGACATGCCAGCCAATTGCTCTATGGCTCAACTTACCAATCTTGACTTCCTGGGCCCAAACACTCTTCCCTGGTCACCTTCCTCCCCTACCCCCAGTATTGTGCTGTTTTACCCTATGGGCACATAAAGTCAGCTCTCTGAGGGCAGAGACTGCCTTGCTTTTATGTAATTAATTACATCTCCATCACTTAGCACAGAGCCTGGCACTTACCAGTGACTGCTAAAGTAGAGAAACTGATTCCTTAGGGACTATACCAATGGTTTCTTCATCCTAGGCTCTCTATAGGGCTATGTGCTCCGATATCTGTTTGATTTTAATTGAAAAGCCATTTGTATTAGAATACGAAAACATACCTCTGTCTCTAACATCTAGCACCTTATATAGTGCTTCAAGGTTTGTAAAACACTATATGTTACCTCATAACCATCCTGTGAAGTAGGTGCTATTATTTTCTCAGTTTTATGGATGAGGAAACTGAGGCAGAGGTTAAATGACTTACCCATGGTTACATAGCTAATAAGTGCCTGAGGCTGAATTTAAACATAGGTCTTCATGTCTCCAGGTCCAGTGCATTACCTGCTATACCACTTAGCTGCCTCTTACTAGGATTATTTATCATTTTGTCAAAATTTATTATTTTGTTAAAGATACTCTAATGGTCTTTTATTTCTCATTACCCTATGATTAAGTAAGGCCTCCCTGCCCACAAACAATATGTCCAAAATACAACAATCTTCCTAATGCTCTGTGTTTCTCTGGGACATTAGGTAGAACCCAGGCCCAAGGTCTATGAAAACAAAGAGTTAACTATAAAGCAAAACCGAATCCTGGTTTCTGACTCCCTGAGCTTCACGGCATATAAATCTTGGAAGCTGGGGAAAATGACAATAACCTCATAGCACACGGGAGGAGAAAAGTGACCTCTCCTAGATATGGGAGTGTCAGGCATTTCCCTCTTTGGGCCACTGTCCTTTTGTGGTTATGACTCCTAGGTGCAGAACTTACATCAGTGGGATGAGCAGTAGGGCTGAAATGAGACATGGGACAGGCCTAGACAAACATGCCTACTACTGAAAATGTTGGGGTGGTGGAGCAGGAAGGGCTCTAGAAACTACATGCCTATATCTTGTTGGGAGACCAAAGGTCAGGAAAATATCTTTTCAATAAATTTGGCTTCAGATATGTACGTTTTGCATATGGGGTCATCTCTTACTTTTCCAGTGTAGCCACTTACACCACAAAATCAACCATACAGAAAGCATTTGCTGATCAATAGTAAGGTAAATGGATGAGTGCCTAGTCACTCAATAGAACCCCAAGTAAAACTGATTTGAACCCCATTTGAACCTGGTTGTTACAGGTATACAAAAAAAAACCTTGCAGGTAATTGGAACCTAGATGAGATCTTTACTGCGCAACCTGGATTTGGGCACACCAGCTGGACATTGTTCAGTCATGTACAATTCTTTGTGATGCCGTAGACCACAGCACACCAATACTGCCCATAGCAGTATTTTTCTTGATAAAGATGCTTGAGTTGTTTGCCATTTACTCCTGCAGCAATCTGGACATACATGGGCAAGAATGTTTCTTATGTGGTTAAGGACAATCTGAGATTCATTGTATATTAAAAGTCAACAAACTAGTGATGAACAACTGGATGGACAGTAGGTAGCTATAGTATGTGGTCATGTGGTATAGAGAGGAAACCACTTGTATTTGGAGTGGGGAGCCCTGGGCTCTAGGCCTATTTCTGTTGACTAACTGTGACAACTAAAAGTGTGACATGGGTAGGTCATTTTCCAAATCTGGGCTTACAATTTCCTCCTGTGCAAAAAGGGATGCTAATATTTTTGCTTCCTACATCACAGAGAAAAGCACTTTGTAAACCTTAAAGTGCTATAAAAATATGAATTATATGATTACAACCATAGAGAGAAAAAAGGAAACATATCCCAATCAACAGATCAGACCAGGAGAAGTCATTTTGATGCATGATTTTCCTAGGAGATCCCAGGAGACTGATAAAAGCTGATTCTATTGCACTCTAAGGTTCTTACACTGTGAAGCAGGCTGCCTCATAGAGGAAGAAACTGACTCTCAGCAAGGGAGAGGAATTTGCCCAATGTCAAAGGGCAAGTTAGTGACAAAGCTGGGGTAGACTGGCTCCTGACCCCAAGTCCAGTGAGCTTCTCCATTCCATTAGACTGTTTTGTTTTCTCTTCTGCAAACTGATGCTAATTTTCTCTTTCCCTTACCTAACCCACACAACTAGTGCAAGTACCAGCTTCATGACTCACATGTGCTAGGGAATTAATAAAAAAAAAAAAAAAACAGCTGATACTACTGAAGAGCCTGAATTGATTTTTTAAGAATCTCTCTGGAACAGTGGACAACTCCAGGACTGGTGCGCATGGAATGCCGAGGCTGCTGAGGATCAGGACTTCGGGCTGGGTACATATATTAGTATAGCTCCCTCAGTCTTCAACACAGAAAATTAGTTTTTCATTGAGTTTTCTCTTGTCACAGTTTGATAAAACATGCTTACAGGGCACAAGGAAAGGCACATGGAAGCTGGATAAGAATTTAAGCTAGGCACCCCACATTTGGTTTTTAATGAAAAGATATCATTCCTTATTTCAAAATGAGACCACACTGTTTATGCCAATTTTTCTGGGATCCTTTCTCAGCTCATGCCCAAGTATGAGTCTCCCTTCCCTAAACCTGAGAGTGACTGGAGGCTTTAATGCTGTCTTCCAAACCCCAGTTGAGCTTAAGAGTCTCTTCTAATCAATAACACTTAAAACCTATCTTTGTACCTGAAGAAATCAGATCACAGAGATGAGGCAATTTTGAAAAGTGAAAAGAATTCTTTCAGATTTTTCCAATAACTCCAGCCAGCATTGATTTCCTTCTTTTTCTACATCTCCTTCTCCTTGCCAAGGCAAACCCTGTGCATGCACATCCTGTCCCTTTCTGTCATCTCTGGCAGACTGTGCCCTCTATTGTCCCTGATCTCTCTAATCTTCAATCTCTCCTTATCTCCTGGCTCCTTCTCTGCTGCCCTCAAAGACGCCCATTTCTCCTTCATTCTTTAAAGCCCTCACTTTATCCCATTCTCCTTGCTAGCCATTGTCCTGTATCTCCACTCTCCTTTGTTAAATCTCATTTCTTTTCTTGAGGAGAGGTCTTCAAACACCTGAAGGCAAAGGTCATGCTCCCCTTTGCCTCTATATCTTCTTGTCAAGCACACCATCCTCCCAGTCACCCGGGCTCAGGCACACTAGGTGTCAACCTCAAGTCCTCATTCTTTCTCACCCACATAGCCAAGTTGGCCAAATCCTGTTGACTCTACCTTTGCAATATTTCTCATATACACCCCCTTCTCTCCTCTGCCACTGCCACCACCTTATGCAGGCTATTGATCTTTCACATCCAGACTACTGCAATTGCCCTCTGCTTGGTCTCCCTGCCCCAAGTCTCTCCCCACTTCAGTCTATCCTGTCAAACTGATATGCTCAATGAACAGGTAATGTTACCCCGCCCCATTCAATAAACTCCAGGGGCTCTCATTACCTCCAGAATCAAATATAAAGCCCCCTATTTGGGGTTTAAAGCCTTTCATACAATAGCCCTTCCTATCTTTCCAGTTTTCTTATAATTTCTTCTTTTTACCCTCTCAGCCCCCAAATTCTGTAATTCATGACATTGGCTTTCCTGCTTTTCCTCACATAAGAGACTCCATCTCAAAACTCTGCATTTTAACTGGATGCCCCCCACATCCAGAATTCTCTTCCCCCTTGTCTCTGCTTCCTGGCTTCCTTCAAGTCCTAGCTTAAATTCCATCTTCTACAATAAGTTCTTGATACCCTTTAATGCTAATGCCTTTGTGTGATTATTTCCAACCCCCCCTCTGTCTCTCTCTCTTTCTGTCTCTCTCTCTCTCTCTCTCTCTCTCTCTCTCACACACACACACACACACACACACATACACATATGATATTGTACACAGCTGCTGGCATGTTGTCTCTCCTAACAGATTGTGAGCTTCTTGAGGGCAGGGATTCTTTCTGGGCTTCTCTTTGTATCCCCAGGACTTAGCACAGTGCCTGCCCACAGCAGGAGCTCAATAAATGCTTGCTGACTTCTCTTCTTAAGGCTAAACATCTCAAGTTCCTACAACCCGTCCTTTTATGGCAGCTTCTGCAGGCCCATCACCATCCACGTTCATAGAATCATTGGAAGAAATCAGACAGGCCCTCAAAGGCCGCCTAGCCCGACCCTGTCATTTTATAGATGAGGAAGCCAAGTTCTAAAGGGGGTGAATGACTTGGCCCGGGGAGCACAGCAGGAAGGACCCCAGGTCTCTGATTGAGGAGGTGCTGCCTCTTCCCCTGCACGTGCTGCTTATATGACCATCCTCTGTATTTGCCAGTGTTCTTCCTAAAACGTGCAGCCCAGAACTGAATGTAATATTCCAGAAGTGGTCTGACTGGGATGGCATTGGACGGGACATAAGGAAAGGATGTCGTCCAGATCCCTAATTTTATGGATGAGAAAACCGAGGCCCAGAGAGTGGAAGCCGACTTGTCTGAAGTCCCACGGTAAGTGAGAGAGCTAGCATTTCTTCCATAAAGTCAGGTCTGGCTCTGCCTCCTTTGGCAGTAGAGTTTCTGGGCTTTATAAGGCTTTTGTCCAGGGCATGGTATACGCCCTGCCATATCAGATCAATCTGGATACCTGATAATTTTAACTGTGTGATACTCCTTCCAACATAGGTCCCAGTCCCTCTGTGCCTCAGTCTTCATGAGTTGCTTTGGCCAAAACAGTTCATTTCCTGGTACCCAATGTTCTGGTGAGAAGTTCTCCTCACTTAGCTAAATGTATTCTGGGATGAGAGACAGTGTGTCTCCTGGCCCACAGTGAACACCTTTCCATCTGCCAGAGCTTGCATCCTGCTAGTTGAGCCTTCGAGGACCCAAGGTTACTTTCACACTTTCAGAAGGAACTGGAGGAGGCATTAGCTGAGGCTCAATGTGTATGATGCTGTCGAAATGGGACACATTAAAAAGCATGGCCCTGACCGTGGTGAGGCTCATTCTTCAAATTGATTATCTGGTTGGCTGACCACCTGAGCTAGGGATGCCAGACCAGCCTGTAGGAGCCAGAAAGACATAGTGCGGGAGTATAACTGGTATAGGGAGTGTAACTTCTTATCAGCCCTGTGGCAAAGGCGAGGGGGGACAAGCACTTGGGTCCTGTGGTACCAAGTACAGAGAGTCTCTTCCTTATCCAGTGTGCTCTACTGATCTACTTTCGTATTGTCTGGATGATAATTTGGATAATTCCTTTAAATGATGGAGTAATTTGGATGATTATTGCTTTAGAGGCTATTTCAAGGCCTCCAAGTGTGACTTGTCCTTTATTCTTTTGTTTTTCAAGATTTCCCTTATGATTTCAAATGAATTTATTAATATTCTGTCTAGCTCTCTAAAGTATCCTTCTTGGCAGATTGACTGGTATAATGTAAAAACAGGAAATTGGTTTAGGCAGTATTATGACTTTTATTATATTGATGTAGTTTAGCCTTGACTATTGACTTTCCCTACAGTTATTTATGTTCTTTATTTAGGGAGTGAATTTTAATTTAGGTCTTGTGTGTGCCTTGTTGGAGTGACAGGCAATCTGGACTTGTTCTGAATGGGACATCCTTTTCTAGTTGTAACTCCTGGCTTTTGTTATTTTTCAAGAAGAGCTGAGTTCAAATTTGACCTCAGACACATATTAGTTGTGTGACCTTGGGTAGGTCATTTCACCTAATGTTTGCCTCAGTTTCTTTAGCTATAAAATGGGGATAATAATAGCGCCTACATCCCAGAGTTTGATCATGAGGATCAAAAGAGATAATAATTGTAAAACACTTAGTACAGGGTCTGGCACATAGTAAATGCTACATAAATGTTAGCTATTATTGTTTTGTTATTATTATATTTATATGTTTCTTTCTGGCTCTAACCTACCATCTCTCCTAGGATTCTATGGGAATAGGAATGTAGTATAGCAAAAAGAATGATGAATTTGGAGTCAGGATCGCTGGACACGAATCCTGGCTTAATTCAACAATAGATGTTTCAATTAAACATTTATTTCCTTAGAAATCCTGGGCTCAAGCAGGCTCATGTACCCTCAGGAGAAAGGAGGTGACAGGGGACTGAGGAAATGGCGAGATGCAGACAGTCTTGGCTGGGTATTAGAACACCTGGCTTCCAGTCCTAGCCATGCTATTCCCTAGCTGTCTGACATTAGGCAAACCAGTGGGCCTCAGTTTCCTCAGCTGTAAAAAAAGGGGGGGACTAGATGATGATCTCTGAGGTCTCTTTCCTCTCTGTCAGTCTATTACTTGGTGTCTCCAGGTTTTCCACATCTGCCCAACATCTTTAGAACTTTCTGTCATCTCAGTTGTTCTGACATAGTCAAAAGGATATTTGGCCCCCAAGTCAGGAAATGTAATTTCAGTCCCCATTCTGACACTAATGACATAACTTTGAGCAGACCACTTTGCCTTTATGGGCCTTGTTTCTCTTGTCTGTAAAGTTGGAGATAAGACTAGCTATGCCTCACAGGGCCACTGTGAAGAACGTGCTTTGTAAACTGTAAAGAGCTGTAGAAATGGGAGTTATTTTAATTAATAAAAATAAAGATCCAAAGGCATCATTACAATATCAGTATGTTAACCAGCGTTCGCACATCTGGCATTTACTTCTAAAGGCAGTCGTCTTTTATCATTGGAGTCAAATTGGTCAGGTCCCCCACACTGGGATAATGAGACTTAATGCTGTTTGATCTTTGTTTTGGCTCTCATTAATGTTTAATAACATTCGATTTCCTCTCGAAGGGTCTGAAGGGCATAGTCATTAGGGTACCAATGACACGGCTTCATAAGCAAAACAATGTCTTTCTGCTAAGAAGATGGAGCAGCACGTCCTAAATAGAAACATAACCAATTATCCCATGGATCGTGCATGATTTATTGAAATGATAAATATAAGGCTTTAAAAATCAGAAATGAGTAATGCCATAATTAAGGAATAGCTCCACCAAAGTCATCCTTTGAATATTAGAGAATCATAGAATGTTAAAGCTGGAAGGAGCTGTCAGGATCATCTCGCCCAACCCACTCATTTTACAGAAGGGGAGAAAACCACATCTAAAGAAGGATATTGATAAGCTGGAATACCATCAGAGGAGCACTGCCAAGATGGCGAAGGGCCGATGAAGTGAGGATGTTTAACCTGAAGAAGAGAAGGTTGGGGCTGCGTGGAAGGGGCATGACAGCTCTCTTCAAATATTTAAAGAGCTGTCAAGAGGCCCCTGGGGTTAGAACTTTAAGTGATAGGTTCGAGTTGCAGAGAGGCAGATTTAAAATCCTACAGCTAAGAAATTTTCTGGGACGCATGATTGGAAAGGGGAAAAAAAGAGTTCACTTAAGCATTTGTAATACAGGACTGTTCTGTTGGAGTGGCTCTCCTTGCCCAAAGCCATTTGCTCTGAATCAGACACACAGCAGTCACTGTTTTTATTCTGGCCATCAGCTACTTGACTTGAACTGAAACCATTACCCAAAACAGATGTGGATGATAATATGGTTCATCACCAAATTCTAATAGTTTGAAGGAACCAAAGAAGACACCTGGCTTAATCCCTACCTCTCGAGGGATCTGCATTAGGGTACCAGTGACCTGGCTTCATAAGCAAGACAACGCTAAGAAGACAGTACAGTATGTCCTAAATATAAGCCTAACCAACTAGCCTATGTAACATCCTTTATGAGCAGGAATACTATCTCCAATATTTGTGACAAGTGCTTGTCCAGAATCTGTTTGCACGTCCATAGCTATAGAGAACTCAGTATTTCACAAGACAACCTCTTCCTCTTTTGTATGGTTCGAATTGTCAGGAAATTTTTTCTTATGTCATAGCAAAATCTTCTTGATAGCTTTCTTTGGTTAGTCAAGTCAATAAGCGTTTAGTAAGTGCTGACCGACTATATGCCAGCATCTGTGTTAGGTGTTGATGATACAAAGAAACACAAAAACAATCCCTTGCCTTCAAGGAACTCATATTCTGCAGGGAGAGACAATGCATATGTAAATATGTACAAGGTCCATACAGAGTCCCTGGTTTGCGTTCTGTGGGCCACTTGTCTTCATGACACCCTTCCAAATGTCTAAAACCAAAGGTCACATCCCTCCCATATCTCTTCTCCTGGCTAAATGTCCCAAATTCTGTTAAGCAGTCCTCCTATGGCAGGTGTCCAGTCCAGCTGCCATTCTCTCCATGCACTCCCACCTAAATAGCCTTCTTATGATGTGAGGTCCAGAACTGAGCACAATGCTTCAGACAGGGCCTGACCTGGGCATAGGCCAGCTGGAACATTCAGTCATCCAAGTTTACAACCCAAGAATTATCCCTGACTCTTCAGTGTTCCTCCATATGCAGTCTGTTGCCAAGTCTTACAGATTCTACCTCAACATCTATCTCATTTGTCTCCTCTCTCTTTAAACCACAACCACTCTAGCCCAGGCCTTCATGACTTCTCACTGAGACAATCGCCATATACTTTTAGTTGGTCTCCTTCCATCTAGTCTCTCTCTAATCTTGTTCATGTTCTAGATAGTTGCTAAAGTGATATTCCTAACTCAGGTCTGACCATGACATTCCTCTGCTCAGGAGGCTTCAGTGGTGCCCCATTATCTAGGGAAGATTAGATAAACACTGTGACATTCGAATCTCCTAAGTCTGGCTCTAGTCTGTCTTTCCAGTTTGATTCCATACTTCTGCTCCTTATGAACTCTACCTTCTATACCAACTACACTGTAATCCATTATCCTCATCCATGCCTTTGAATAGGTTGTTCCTCATGCCTAGGACACTTTCTCTGATCTTGCGAAAGCTGAGATCTTGTGAAAGCTGAGTTTGTAGCAATTTGTTCAATAGGGTTTTCCTGACATCCCCAAGTCACTAGTCCTTCTTTTGTATATATCCCCTCTAGGTCTTGATCTGGGAATATCTAGCTCCTTTCCCCCACTTTGATGAAAGCTCTTGGAGAGCAAGGCTTGTTTCCCATTTCTTTCTGCGTCCCAAGTGCTTAGAACAGTGCCCTTAACAAATGCTTATCGATTGACTGATTCATTGTGTATCAGCTTCCTGGCTCAGGGCACTTGCCTTATTCCCACTAAGGCAATTCAAGATTAAATTAGCATTTTTGGCTGCCAAACCACGGTGCTAATTCATACTGAGCCGATACTCCACAGAATTTGATCATCTCATTTACTGCACACCACACCACGCCACGCCACACCACACCACACCCATGCTACAGAGGGGGCAGAGATGGTATTCATTTGCCTAACCCCAAACTAACCACCCAGAAGTATCATTTTCTAAAACTTAATTACGAACAGAATGAAAAGATTTAAAAAACAAATCCCAAATTCCCACAACCACCAGTGAATTAATTTGAATAAGAACAAAGGCTTCTGCTTAAAACTACTGAATTGGAACAAAATAGGACAAGGAAGGGATTCTCACAACCAAATTTAGTCAATGTTTCCTTCAATTCAACGACAGTCATAAAAAGAGCTTACGAAATTCATTCATTCACTAAGCATCTATCAGGTGTCTGGGTTACACAGATCACTGCCCTGCAAGGGCCACAAATATCAGATAGAGTAAGGAACCATGGAATCAGACATTCTGAATTTGGAGGGTCTTTAGAAGTCATCTAATCCAGTATTTTATAGACAAAGAAACCCCCAGAGAAGTGAAGTGACTTTCCTGGGATTACATAATTAGTGACAGAGTTAAGATTTGAATCATAGTGCTTTGCACAAGCAAGTCCTTAATAAAAGTTTATTGAATATTGAATAAATGTATCAACAAGCCCAGGACTTGATTCCTAAGTTCATTCAACTTCAACTGCCCTTCAGCTGTATCTTAGAAACAAGTCTAATATAATGCACTTAGCAGGTATCTGATGAGCATTTACTGAATGAATAAAGCAGTGAATGGGGACAGTCTTTCAGGTACCAACACAGATGCTCAGTTGCCCCCTTCTCTTTACCCCGTGGGCGACTACAGAGGAAACAGAATTCATATTTGCCTTCTGCGTAAGCTTCCAATTACTTGAATTCCATCTAGTATATAAAAGATGTCTCAGAATATTTTTTCCACCCTTAATTAACTCTCCTCACTGTCTCCATTCAATGGCCTAGAGGAGCTGGCAGGAAAATCAGCAGTATCTTGCATTCAGACCCAATCTCCGTGGCAACAGATGGGTCATGTGTTGTATGGGCTTGAGGAAGAATAGGAAGGTTACTCTGGCAACGCAAAAAAAAAAAAAAAAAAAAAGACAACGACCTGCTCTTGCTAAGATTGACGTAGGATAATCACCTGCAAAAGTGAACGGGGCAGAAGCCAAGAACAGGTCTCAGCTCAAACCAACAATTGGTCAGAATGGTCACATTCACATTTCCACAGGAAATTAAGAAAGGAATAGTGGCTCATGTTTCTATAGCAATTTACAGGGTCAAAATGCTTCATGTCCAGTAGCTCATGTGATCTAATTATAGCTCTAGGAAGGAAGCAGTGTGGGGATTATCAGCCTCTTTTTACAGAAGAAGAAAAGGAGACTCAGAGAGGTATCAAGGTGAAGTTCAAACTTTTCCTCTTCCAAGTTTCACCTCCCCAAAACCTCTGGCTTCTATTCTCTCCTCTTTTGCCTCCAATGCCTGGAATATTGTAATAGCCTTTCCCAGCCCAGCCTCTTCTCTTCCTCATGGTTCTTCTGAATAGATCTGGTCCTAACTCCTAGACTCAAAAATCCTCAGTGGCCACTTGAGTAAAGTGAAAACTCCTTAGCATTCAAGGCTTTCCATACTCACAAGTCTCAACCTCATCTCCAGCCTCATATCCTATTACTCCTTCCATGTACAATAAAGAGTCAAACCCTCTGTGCCCTGAGCACACCTTGTTCTCTCCTCTGTGTCTATGTTCACGGTGTGCCCTGGGCCCGGAATGTCCTCTACATCTTTGGTTCTAGAATTCCTACCCTCATTTAAAATGCATAATTTGATTTCTTCCTCCAAGCTCTCTTTGATCTTAGCTATGTGTGTCTCATCCCTGACTAGACTGAGTGGGCAGGAACTGTGTGATATTGCTGGGCCTTGAACTCGGGCATCCTGACTCCTAGTAAACTGGAAATTAACTAACATTTATATTATTTATTCACAGTCATTTACTGGGACAGGAGAAGATTGGAAGGTAAAGATAGTAGACTAGTGCCTCCCTCTAGGCAAGGTACACATGTGCCTCACTGTCACAGCAAGTTTCAGAGTCACCCAGCATGAGGAAATGAAGAGTTATTTCCTGGGAGATCGAAGAAACATCACACTAGCTAGAAGAGCAAATTAGCAAATGGCAAAATGGCAAAATGGCAATATACAAATTCTGATGGCTACTTGGCATTTCTTCACAGTAATAATAACAGCGACAATAAAGTAATGGCCAACACTTATATAGTACCTAATATGTGTCAAGTACTATGCTAAAAACTTTACAGTTATCTCATTTGATTCTCACAACAAACCTGGGAGGTAGGTGCTGTTTCTATCCCGGTTTTACAGATAAGGAAACTGAGGCAAACAGCATTTAAGTGACTTGCCCAAGGTCACCCAAATAGTAAGTGTCTGAGGCTGGATTTGAACTCAAGTCTTCCTATTCACCACCCCACCTCGCTGCCTTTATGTCTTGAAGGCAGGGTGGTACAGTGGTGGATTTGGAATCAGAGGATCTGAGTTCAAAATATGAGCCTCTGACACTTGCTGCCTATGTCACTTCCGGCTTCTCTGGCTGTGGCTTCCTAACCTGCCAAATGAGGGGCTTGGGCTAAATGATCTTCAAGGTCCCTTACAGCTCCAGATCGATGGTCTTATGATTTTGACAGAGGCCCTCCCTGCAGAAACAGGGGATGGCTCCATAGGAAGCAGTGTGGTGCCTGGAGTCAGGTCACCCGGGCCTCACTTCATGGAAAAGAAAGCTCTTAACCTCTGAGATTCCCATTTGGAAAATAAGGATGCCAATACTTGTACTACCTAACTCACAGGGTTGTAGACAGAAAAACCACTTGGCAAACCAGAAAGTGCTAGGGGTCAGTTATCATTAAAATTTTATATCAAGACTGTTTGTTGGGAGCTCCCTCTTCTCCCTGGTTCCGTACTTTGAATCAACTCAGCCTCACCCACTCTTCTTTCCTTCTTTGTTCTCATCTCCGAGGAAGAAAGAGGGAGCCCTTCTCGCCAATATCCACCTTCTAAGTGGTCCCTTCATTTCCACCCCTGCAACTCCAACCCCCATTCTCCCCCAGGATCTTGTTCCTTCTATTGTCCCCTCCCTCTGCTTAATTTGCAATGTCTCCCTATCTACTGGCTTCTTTCCTGCTAACTACAGATATGCCTAGATCTCTTCTTTCCTTAAAAACTTTCCCATGACTGTATAACTCTTCCAGCTATTGTCCTCCATCTTTTTGTCCTTTCAGAGCCAAACTTCTAGAAATCTACAGCTGTTGCCTTCACTGCTTCACCTTCCACTCCCTTTTCAATTCCTGCAGTCTGGCTTCTGCACTAACCCCTTAATGATAACTGTTTTAACTGTTCTCTCTAAGGGCACTGACAAGCTCTTTCTTGCTAATCATAGGATCATAAATCTAGAGCTGGAAGGGACCTCAGAGGCCATCTAAACCAACCCAGTAACTTTAGAAATGAAGACTCTTAGGCCCAGGGAAGTTACTTGCCCCAAGTCACACACAGGTAGTATGAGAGGGAAGATTTGAATCAACGTCCTCAGTATCCAGAACCCACATTCCTTCCACTGGATCATGCAGTAGTCATCCTTATTGACTTCTCTATAGCATTTGACAGCACTGAACACCTCCTCCTTTTGGATAATCTCTCTTCTCTGGGTTTTCATGGCACTATCCTGGTTTTCCTGACTGTTCCTCCTCAGTTTCCTTTTACAGGATCATAATCCATGTTCTGCCTCCTACATGTGGGCATACCATAGGGCTCTGGCCTGGACCCTCTTTTCCTGGATACTTGATTTAGGTGATTTCATCACACACCATAGATTCAAGCCCATTTTTCAGCCTAACTTCCCTATTTCTGTAAAGGGCACCACTCCTCTACGTTACACCGCCCATATTTAATCAGTTGCTAAATATTGTCAATCCTACTTCCATAACATCTCCCGTATCTAACCTCTTCTCTTCACCTGTGCCCCAACCACCCTAGTTCAGATTTTTCATCACCTCTTGCTAATTTATGGCAACAGCCACCTAATTGGGTTCCCAATGTTCAGCCTCTTCCCTCTCATACATATTCTCCAAATAGTTGTCAAAGTGACATTCTTAAAGCAGAGATCTAATCACGTAACTTATCAGCTCAGGAAGTTACAGTGGCTCCCTATTAAAATACAAAATCCTTTTTTTTTAACATTTAAAACTCTTCACAGACTGGTTTCCACTTAATTTTGCCAGATGATTAAATGCATTCTATATTTCAGCCCAGATGGACTACTTTCTGTTCCTTGTATGTGACATTCATTCTTTCACCTCTGTGCCGTGGCATAAGCAGTGTGCCATGTTCAGAGTGCTCTCATTTCTCACTTTGGCCTCTTAGAACCCATCGCTCCCTTCAGGCCTCAGCAGAAGTGCCCTCTCCTACAAAATAGCTTTCTTGACCATGGGCTGGTAGAGTTCCCTACCAAATTACATAGTACATGTTTTTCTTTCTTTTTTTTTTAATCTTGCATTGATTTATCTGAGGACATTGAATCATAATTGGAAGAGACCTTGGTGGTCGTCTAGTCCATTCATTTTACAAAAGAGGAAATTGAGGTACAAAGAAATTAAATGACTTGCCCATAGGTAGTAAGCTGCAGAGCAGGATTCAAACTGGAATCCTGTGACCCCAAGTGAGTAGAGGGATTCTTTTAATTTTTATATTTATATTCTCAGCATAGTGCCTGGCCTGGTCTTTAGTAGCTTAAGATTGTACTAAGGTGTTTGGAACATCCTCTCAATCTATCAACACATATGTATATATACATATGTACACACATATGTACGTGTATGTGTATGTGTATATATGTATGCATATGTATGTATTTGTACATATCCCTTCCCTGCTAGAATGTAAGCTCCTCAGGGGAAGACACTATCTGTTTCAGTTGTGTCATTGTGTCATAGATGCCTGACATCTGGTAGGCACTTCACAGTGTATGTTAATTAAATGGTCCATCCCTGAATTCAGGGACTAAGTCTTATTTAAGCTTTATATCTATCTTAACCAAATACTCTGCCTACAACAGGTGCATAATAAACGTTTGTTGAACTGAATTGGATTGAATGGGTGCTGAGTGAAGACAGAGTTAACCTTTGCCTGCTGGTCTCTAGCCCGAGCCACCCTGAATGTCTGCCAGTCAGCTAGGAAATGTTTTTCCAGCAAGAAGGAAGATCTATTACCCTTGAGGATGAGTTGCCATGACAGCAAAACTCAAAAAAGGCTCAAGATAGAAAAAAAATGTCAAAGGACAGGAAGAAGATTCTTCTATCAATTTTCTGCTCCCTGTCAGATTCTCATGGCTGTTTCCTGCTGTGGTAGAAACAGTTCTGGGCTGAGGCAGAGGGGCTCAGCCAAAGTTCTGGTTCTGCTCTTTGCTTCAGACAAAGCTCTCACAGCCATCATCATTTCATCTTCTGAAATCAAGGAGTCACATTCAATGATTGTTTTCTTTTAAAATTATTTTTATCTTAAAAAATAAATATTGACACCTTTTGGTTTTCTATCACCTAAATTTCCTTTTGTATCTCTTCTCCTCCCCACTCGTAGAGAGCTATGAATACCTCCTTCCCCCTTACTTCTGACCAAATGATTTATGTTAAGGTCGTTGCCAGTTCTAAATTCTAACATCCTATGTCAGGAGCTCCTCTCTCTGGGAGCAAGGACTGTTTCATCCATTTGCTTATATTATACCGAGTGTCTAGTACAGTGCCTGGCACAGCGGTGGCATTTAATAAATATTTGTTGATTGATTGACCTCTTAGGGCTGCAATTTGCTTACGGGCCTCTGTCTGGTCTCATTTGTCCCACTTGGGCACTGCCTATGAAGGGGAAATGCCTCAAGAAAATGCAAATCAATGGAAGGCTACACATTCTAGACTAGGGATCAATTACTGAACCCCGGAAACTCAGACTTGGCAGGGACCTCAGAGGGCAAGCTGTGCCTGAGCAGGAATTTACTCTATAACATCCCTGACAAGTAGTTTTCCAGATTCTGCTTGAAGAATTCCACTTATGGAGAATCCCTTCTCTTCTTAAGGGAGTACAGTCCACTTTGGGACAGCTCTGCATGTTAGGAAGTTGTTGTTTTTTAAACCAACATTAGATATGCCTCTTGACACCTTTTAGTTTCTTTTAGGGATCCTGACACATGCTTGGATTACTTTATCAGTTTTGCTTCCCATTTCCCAGTTTCTCCCATTCCAATTCATGTAGGACAGTCTATTTGAATGGTACTTCTAAAAATCTTTCTCACAGTTACTCCCTGGTTGTGTAGACCCAGCTGTGGTCTACAATGACGCTTAATTCTGTTTCTAGTATATGGTCTGTTTACTGAGCAAATCTTATTAGAGGAGAGCCTTCTTAAAGTTAGCAAGGACCTTCAAGATCATTTAGTACAGAGACTCTCTTTGGTCTCAGGATCCATTTATGCTCTTGAAAATGACTGAGAACCTCCTAAAGAGCTTTGGTTTAGGTGACTTATATCAAGTGATACTTACCATATCAGAAATGTAAAAATCTTTATATTATTATGAAAATAGGTTTGACCTCAAGGACCTCCTGAAAGGGTCCTTGACCAAAGTTTGAGAACCACTGACTTAACTCCCTCATTTTACAAATAAGAAAAGTGAGACCCAGAGAAGGGAATGACTTGCCTACTAAGAGCAGAGGTAGCATCTAAACTAGAATTATTTACTCCAAGTCCAGTGGTGTTTCCCTTATACTATAATGCTCCTTTTGGAATTATGATCCTGGGGAAATCAACTAGATCTCTCATATTTTATTAATTCATTTACTACCTCCCCCCAACGTCACCCCTTGCATATCCCTTGATGTTAGTTATAGTGTTCTCTTCCTTGCTAAAATCCTGTATACAACACACACACACACACACACACACACACACACACACACACACACACACACACACACGTGTGTGAGTGATTCTGTATACCTTAGGAAGAGCCCTCAGTTAAAAAAAATAGATCACAAAATCTAGAGTTATTTACCCTCGCATAGATAACACTGAATTCTCTGACTCAGTACCAGTTTCCAAATGTTTCTCTTGACTCCACTGGCCCACACAGCTCCCCTGTCCAGC
The DNA here is from genome assembly GCA_028646595.1 of Phalanger gymnotis. NCBI lineage: Eukaryota > Metazoa > Chordata > Mammalia > Diprotodontia > Phalangeridae > Phalanger > Phalanger gymnotis. The sequence goes on from CM053625.1 coordinate 291,131,655, forward strand.
TCCCCAAATGAACAGAAATACATGAAGTCTTCCCAGGTTATTTCCACTCTCCCAGAAAACACAGGTGGTTGGTTGAAAAAACATGTGGTTGGTTCCCACGTCTAGAACTTACAAGCAGCCACGCAAAACTTACACACAGGGTAAATGAAGGAACAAAATCCAGTTACCACTTAGAGCAGAGAAGTCATGTAGAAGCCCTCAGTCTGCCATCCATTCGATTTATATTTATGATCGATGAATTGGAAAGCATTTATTAAGTGTTTACCATGTGCAAAATACTGCTAAGTGCTTCGGACTCAAAGAGAAAGTCAAGATAGTCCCTGCTCTCAGGGAGCTAACATTTTAAACACATCGAGGATGCAGTAAGTGCTGTTGCTCTCTACAAACAATGCATGCATTTTCAATAATCACCAGCACAAGTTGACTTTTGGGACTATAATTTACACCCCCTTGAGGTGTGAATGGGGTAAATACCAACTCTACCCTCTTTGCATCTCCTTTCATGTCCCATGTACTTGCCATTCACACTGCTATCATCTACACCGACATTGGGTCATGTCTACCCTTGGCTCCGCAGAGCTCTGTTATTCATAATTTATTGAGACATAGTTCTCCCTCTCTTCCCTGAACTCTTATATGCCTTCCCTTATACTAGTTCACAGGAGGAAACTTTGTTTCTAGTAGGGTCTGACTACACTCCTTGCCTTTTGATCTCCATGCTGTGACTCACTCAACCAGCACTCTGATGCCCTCTGCTGGTTTCAGCAAAAGGTATTGGGATACCCCAGGAAGCCAAGCAAATACCTTCTCTCATGGCCTTTCTGGTCTTACAGGCTACTGATGGGATAGAGGTGCTGTCATAGCCTCTGTGCTACTCTAAAGAAACATTTGGTAGTTGTGAATTTATTTGCCCTAGAGATGATGCTCATGTTTTGAGGTACACCTTGGCAGGCTTCTTTGAATCCTCAGCCTTAGCTGCAGAGATGATTTCAGGAGCATGTGAGACAGAGATGTTGCCTTCCATGGGTAGAGAAACTGCATCTAAGTTGCACCAATGAATGATTTGGTTTTGTCTTTGTGAAAGAGGGTATGAAAGCTCTAACATCATTGAGGGAAGCAACCCTTATGGACACGTGACCTAGCAACTGCCTCTGCAGGGTCTACAATCCCAGCGTCTTCAGCAATCGCAGCAATTGAAGACCCTGAGAAGAACGCCTTCATTGCCAAAGTCTTTGGGACTGTCAAGTCAATGTCAGAAATTGATAGGGAATGAATGGAAATGACATTAGTGCAGACACATGACTTTATCTCTGCATCTTCAGGACCACCGGCACCTGGAGTCTCCTCTTGTGTTGTTTTCTTCATTAGAATGTGAGCTCTTTGAGAGCTGGGGCTGTCTTTACTTTTCTATTTGTATCCCTAGCACCTAGGGCAGTGCTTTACATAAAGTAAGTGTCTAATAAATAAATTCAAATAAAAACCCTCCACCAAGCTGGACTTCTGAGCGTTTTAAGAAGGTGGTGGGGTGGAATGAGTTCTGAACTTGAAGGCAAGACACTGGAGTTCAAATCCCAGTTATTACCGGCTGTGTGACTATGAGCAAGTCCTTTTACCTCTCTGGGTCTCAGTTTCCTTATTTGCAAAATGAAGGATTTTAATCAAATACGACAATTTTTCCAGTTCTAAATCCTATGATATATTTTAGTGATGCAGGTATGTGTAGACATTTGGACATTACAAGTCCTGACTAGTAACAGGCTTTTAAAACACATACCTACCCACTTGCCCCTGATGCTGCAGGGCTGCCTCCTGAATGCCAATGTCTAGATCCCTGGCTGAATGCAAATTTCTTTGGGTTCCTGAGTGGGAGTGCTGTGTTTGCCATCCAGCAGAAGGGGGTTTGGGGTTTTTGTGAACTGCACCAGAAGGCAAAACTTCTGAGAATGAAGAGTGTTGGCGGATGGGGCTGATCCAAAGTTATTTTGCTAAAGTCTTCAAAGAGGTCATGAGCAGGGTCATTGGCAGGGATGACTTCTGAAAATTTCCACTGCAAAGTATGACTTGTTCCCTCTCAAAAAATTGAAACAAAACTGTCTGGTAAGCAGGTTGAGATTAATTCCACAAACTAAGCAGGGTCAATTCCTCTCATTCCTGGCCACTGGGTAGACACCAGGCTTGAGAAGCAGGAGCTATTTCTCCATTCCCCAGCTTGGAAGTGGGATGCCATAGGATTTGGAGTTGGAATGGACCTTAAGAGATCATTTAGACCAACTCTCTCATTTTACAGAGAAGTAAACTGAGGTAATGAAAGAAGAAGGGTGTTTGTCAAGGTCTTACTGGCAGCAGGAAGCAGAGTCTCTGCTCCCAATTCAGGTCTTCATTCCAGTACGCTGCCCAGGCTCTATAAACAGGTCAAGCTTCAAGAGAAATTAATGCTCTGGTACATTAAGGCAACTTTCCAGTTTCAACGGAACCCTGACTATTAGAATCTCAGGGTGAGAAAGGACCTCGGGGCGCATATCTAATCCAATCTGTACCTGAGCAGGAATCCCATTTTCAACATGCTTGACAAATAGTTACGCAATCTTTGTTTAAACACCTGCCTCTGGAGGCAGCTCTGCCTATAGGTGCTCACTGTCAGGGGTTTTTCCTTGTATTAAACCAAAATATGCCCCTATAATTTCCAGTCGTGGGTTGTAGTTCTGCACTCTGGGGTGAAGCCGAGTAAATACAATCCTTCGAATTTTAAAGAAAGTTATTGTGTCCTCTTATGTTCTTATGTCTTACGTTCTACAGAAAACAAAAACAAAAATAGCCTCAGTTCTTTTAGCTAAGACTCCTATGTTGTGGTCTTTGGCCTCCTTACCATCCTGGTCACCCTCCCTTGTTAAAGTTCTTCCTGAAATGTGATTCACAGAACTGAACACTTCCCTCTGAGGGAATGTATATACATATATGTATATGTATATATATATATTTTTTTTTTTGCACATCATCTCCTCCATTAGAGGTGAGCTCCTTTGAGGGTAGGGGCCATATTTTTGTCTTCCTTTGTATTCCAGGAATAAGCATATGCTCAGCATCAGAGGTCAGCATAGTGTGGCTCAATAGTCTTGGAGGCAGCTGGATAGTATAATGGATAGAGTGCCAGGCCTAGAGTCAAGAAGATCTGAGTTAAAATCGAGTCTCAGACACTTACTAGCTGTGTGACCCTGGGCAAGTCACTTAATCTCTCTTGCCTCAGTTTCTTCATCTATAAAATAAGTTGGAGAAAAAATAGCAAACCACTCCAGTATCTGCCAAGAAAACCCTAAATGTGGTCACAAAGAGACATGACTGAAACTACAATATACCATGCCTCCCTAATTCCTTAATTATGAAGTTCATTTTTTTCATCGTAAGTGTAGGACTTCATATTTAACTCTATCAAACTTCATATTATTCAATTCAGGTCATTCTCCTAGCTCGTACGGATTTTGTTTTTTTGTCCAACTTAAAATATAAAGGATGTAGCAGCTTGGGGAGAGATGGGAAGGGGTATGATTCATGGCCTATAGGGATACTTGGTCAAGACATTCATAAGCCCAGACAACTGCAAGATAAGAAAGAGGTGGGACCATGTGGCAATTGCTAGAGGAGTTTGTTGAGGCATATGGTTCCCAAAACTCAGCTAAGAATCCCTGGGATAATAGGATTAAGAAGTGGAAGGATCATATGGAGCATCTAGACTGATTCTTTCACTTTTCAGGTGAGGAAGCTGAGGAATAATTTGCCCACAGTCACCCAGGCAATAAGCAGCGATAAGAACCAAGATTCAAAGTCAAGTTCTCCAACTCCGAATATTGCTCCCATTCTAGAAGGTCATCTAGGCTCTCCAAGGCAAGATAGCTGCTGAGTGCAGAAGGAAAAGGAGGTAACAAACACATGAAGGGGATCATTTGTCCCCAGCAAAAATCACAAGACAGAAGTGCTTTGTGTGACCCACTGCTACACAGCTGGAGGCAACTTCTAGCAAGAGGCTACCTCTATGGATCAAGAAAAGCTTAAAGCACCGCCCTTCTCATGGGGGCCTTAAAGGCGAGTTTGACAAGTCCATTCAAGATCCTCATTACACCCAAGCACAATATGAATCCTGAATTCTGGTGCATGTCTTATTCTGAAAATAAGAGTGGAGATCAAGGAAAACATCCCTTTCTAATAATGATAATGACTATGACAATGACGATTTCCATGAATAAAGTACTTACAGCTTTCAAAACATGCTATCAAAACATATATAATTAAGGGCCAGCTAGGTGGCACAGTGAATAGAGCACCAGCCCTGGAGTCAGGAGGACCCGAGTTCAAATCTGGCCCCAGACATTTGAAATTTACTAGCTGTGTGACCTTGGGCAAGTCACTTAACCCCAATTGCCTTGCCTTCCCCTCCTCCAAAAAAAAAAAAAACCAAAAAACCAAAAACATATACAACTGAAACAAACAAAAAAACCTGAGTTCATATAACTCTGATCTCTATGTCAAGGACCTATGATTTAGTCAGTGTGGGAACTGCCTCCACCAGAGACAGAGTGTCTATGATTTATAGCTTGGAGAAGTACAGGGGGCTCTGAGAGGTTAAATGAATTGTCCAAGGACACGCAGCTAGCAGTTGCCAGAGGCAGGATTCAAATCCATGTCTTTCTGATTCCATGGCTATTTACAATGCTAGAATACCTTTCTTCCAATTTTTGTTGTTGTTCAGTTGTGTCTGAGTCTTTGCCACCCAATTTGGAGTTTTCTTGGCAAAGATCCTGGAGTGGTTTGCCATTTCCTTCTCCCGCTCGTTTACAGACGAGGAACTGAGGCAAACAGGGTTAAGTGACTTGCCCAGGGTCACACAGCTAGGAAATCTGGATTTTAACTCAGGAAGATAAATCTCCCTGCACCACCTAGCTGCCCCCTTCTCATTTTTACACTAAGATGAAAAAGGCTGATTTTTTTTTCTTACCACCAAGAACCTTATCAATGCAACCTTAACCACTGAAGACTTTCTGTCAATCAATTAAGCAGGGAGAAAGAGTAGGATGTCTACACACGAAGAAAAAGACCACAGACCATCCATCCATAGACCTGGTGGCACAAAGGAAATATTTTCAGAGTACATCAGCCCAGCTGGAAAATTCCAACTCTTTGGAGCAGCTAGGTGGTGCAGCAGATAAGGAACTGGGCCTGGAGTTCAGCTTCAGCCTCAGATACTTGCTGTGTGAGCCCGGCCATGTCACTTGACCTCTATTTGCCTCAGTTTCTTCACTCGCTTCTTCATTTGTAAACTAGAGAAAACAATAGCACCTACCTCCCAGTGTTGCTGTGAGAATCAAATGAGATAGTATTCACAAAGTGCTTGGTATAGTGCCAGCCAAATAGTAAGTCCTATATATTAGTTTATTATTAGCTTTATCATTGTTGTTTTTGTTATCTTAGGAATATCAGCATCTTCATCATAAAGATATAGTCATTACTATCTTTGGATATCCCAAATCATGAAATCTCAGAGCTGGAAGCGTTCCCAGAGGAAATTAGTCTAAACTATATGTGAATAAAAATTCTCCTTAGATCAGAGATACTTAATCTGAGGTCTGTGGATAGCTTTCAGAAAGTCTATGGGGATCTAACTTGGATGGGGAAAAATTATATCTTTATTTTGAGAAACCTTTTGTTTCCTTTGTAAACCTATGCATTTTATTTTATGCATTTAAAACACTATCCTGAGAAGGGTCCCATAGTTTTTATCAGACTGCCCAACAAGTCTATGGCACAGAAAGATTAAGAATCTCTGCTTTACAATAATCTCTACTAGTGATCATACAGGCTTGGCTTGAAGACGTCCAGTGATGGGGGACTCAGTACTTCCTAAGATAGTATATTCTATTATTGGACAGGTTCTAATCTTAGGGAGGTTTTTCTAATATCAAGCCTGAATTTTTCTCCTTGCAACTTCCACCCCAGACTTAGTTCTGTCCTCTAAGGTCAAGCTGGACAAATCTAATACTTATTTCACATGCTAGCTCTCCAAATATTTGAAACTCGCTATCATGTCCTTGGATTCTTCTCTAGGCTGAGCATCCTCAATTTCTTCAACGTCTTTGCCTTGCCAGTCACATCATCCTGATTGCCTTCCTCTGAAAGTACTCCAGAGAGTTTAGCTTTTCCTGAAATGGAAGAGAATGGAATAGAGTACCCCATCTGTGGTCTGACCAGAGCAGAGAATAACGAGGCTGTTGTCTTCCAAGTTCTGGACTCTATAGTCCCTTTAATCCAGGATAAGATAAGGTTAACTTTTCAACAGTGTTGATTCAAACTAAGTTTAGAGTTTACTAAACCTCTCGGGTCTTTGTCACATAAACTGTTATCATATAAAAAGAAAAACCATTTAAACCTCTCCGAATTATTGTTTGTTTTGCCACTGACTGAGGTGAGAGATGTGAATCAAGTCATTTCCACTGGCTTACTCTTCAATTTTGTTTTTCTGATCATAAAATAGTCTTTAAACAATACATCAGGGGGAAGGAGCCATACTGCATTTTTCATTTAGGCCAAACTGATCACTTTATATCAGTTGATAAAACAAAGTAAATATAAAATAATACCTTCCTATAAGCTACAATATGCTTAGATTGCTTTGAGAAACAAGAGGAAGGTATCTTGGCTACCATCTTTAGCAGTATAAGAATATGGATGAGAAATGGGTAAGACGTAGAATCTAGATCAAATTCAGCTGCAATTGTACACAGTTGATCAATGAGATGTCCATGGAAGTCCAAGCAGTTAGGTTCAACCTTATGTGATGATGATTTATGCACAGTGTCTAGCATACAGTAGGTGCTTAATAAATGCTAGTTAACTAACTAGCTATGCAGTAGGATATTGGACCATGATAAAAGACAGAAAAGCAGATGTCTATGGTTATCTAGTGGTCATTGGAAAGCAGGGTGTGTATAATCTCTCTTTGGAGGAATTTTCCTCTAGAGCAAATGAAGATAGAAAGATAGAAAGGCAAATTGCTGGAGATTGTTTGCCACTGGAGATAGTTTGCCACTTATAGTCATTGAGTGAGGTACATAACAGATACTAAGTGGATTATCCAATCTATATATTGGATGCCAGGGGACCACAAATAGCCATATGTGAAATCAAAACCCTGATGGGATGAACTAAAGGTTTGGACAATGATCAAAACATAAAATTTGGGATGAGGGAAATGGGAAGAGAGTAGAAGGCAACAGGTGTAGAGATGTTTTTTCTGGTTGAATGTGAATGCACCAGAGTCTCTATTCACAAATGAAATGAGAGAGAGAGAGAGAGAAAGAGAGAGGGAGAGAGAGAGAAGGTGCTATCTGTACCCACCTTTTCTCCAGATACCCCAGAGCACCATCTAGGAGCAGTATTAATGTGACAGGATTTACTACTCTGCAAAGAATTCATCATAGGATGCAATCTTTCTGATGATACCCATTTTCTGACTGATCCCACATCCCACCTCTCCCTGCCTAGGTAAGAACCTGCAGTCAATTCCTCTAATTCTGATCCTAGGATCAACCAACCAATCCACAAGCATTTATTAAGGGCCAACCATGCGTCAGGTGTTGTACTAGGTTCTGGGGATGCAAATAAAAAATCTCTCTGCTCAAGGAATCTGACATTCTATTGGGAGAAAAGACACACACTTATATAAATATATGCGGAATGGGTGCCCCGAATAAATACAAGGCAGTTGTGAAAGGAAGGGCAATTGGAACTAGAGGGGGTTAAGAAAGTATTGATGGGAGTAAGAGATTCTAAGACACAAAGGAAAAGCAGAAACAAACTCCAGATGTGGGGGATGAGATAGAGACAGAAGATGGAGGAATAACAAGAAGGTCAGCTGAATTGGACCATTAAGTAGAGGAAGGAGAGTAATGTATAATGAAGCTGGGAAGTAGGGTGGAGGGGTCAGGTTGTGAAGGATTTTAAGTGGCAAACAGAAGAGCTGATATTTTATCCTGGAGGCAGCTCAGTGATATGGTCAGATCTGTGATTAAGGAAAATCTCTTTGGCAGCTGTATGGAGGATGGATTGGAGAGGAGAGAGATTTGAGACAGGGAGACCACTGAGGAGGCTACTGCAATACTCCAGATGAAAGGGGATGAGTACCTGATGTGTGAGGAAAGAGAAGAGGTCAGATATGAAAGCTGTTGTGAAAGTGGAAATGGCAAGATTTGACAACTGTTGTATATGTGGGGTGAGGGAGAGTGAGGAGCTGAGAAAAATGCCACGGTTGTAAACCTGGAAGCCTAGAAGGATGGTGACATCGTAAGCAGAACTATTCCAGCTGTTGAGTTCTGGGAGGCAACACGAGCTGGGATGGGTCCAGAAGGCTGACTGTAGAAGTGGTCAGTAGCCCCCAGAGTCCCAGCCACTAGAAGGATGGGGCTTTTGGGAAAAAATTGACCTCCAGGATATCCAGAGGCATCTCAAACTCAACATCTCGCAAACAAACTGAATTCTCTTTTCCTAGCAGACCTTCCCTCTTCTTTCCAGGGCGCCATCACTTTCCTAGGCACTTAGGCTCACAACCTCAGTGTTATCTTCACTATTCTCTCATGCTCGCTCCACAGAGCCAATATGTTGTCTTTCCACCTTCACAGCATCTTTCATATACATGGTGTCCCTAAAGTCTAGACACATAGGAAATTTCATTAACATATCATTAATCATTTCACCAAAGACTCTATGTTGTTCAGTGACTTCTTTCTCTGGGGTATGCTAAAGGAGAAGGTATACTCAATGAAAATCACAGATGCAACACACTTGATTGAATGCATAAAGAGTGAATGTGCTAAAATTGATGGCAATGTGGAGTTATTGCATTGAGTTCACATGAATCTTGCAGAGTGCATCAACCTTTGCATCACAAATGATGGAAATCATATTGAAGATGTTATTTGTTAATATTCCAATTAAATAAAATCTTGTTGAAAATTTCATTCATTTCCTGAAAATATGTATTTTTGCCTATGTGTCCAGATTTTAGGAATACCCTGGTACATAACGTTCTCTTCTCTCCACTTACATAGCAACAAACCTGGGGCAGGTACCCACCAAATAGCCCTGTAGTGGGTCTCCCTGTCTCAAGTCTCTCCTCATTCTAATCCATCCTTTACTTAGCTACCAATCTTTTTTTCTCTAAAGTGCAGGTTTGACCACATCACTCTTCCCCTGTTGCCCCTCTCCCTCCCAGTAAACTCCAGTGACTCCCTATTACTTCCAGGACCAAATACAAAGTGCTCTGGCATTTTAAATCTGGTCCCTTCCTACCTTTCCAGTCTTCCAACACTTTGCTCACCTTCATATACTCCATGATCCAGGGATATGGGGCATCTTGCTGTTCCTTGCCCAAGATGCTCTATCTCCCAACTCCTAACTTCTCCCTGGCTGTCCCTTGTGCCTGGAATGCTCTGCCTCCTGGCTTTCCTGGCTTTCTTCAAGACTCAGCTCAAATCCCACCTTCTACAGGAGGCCCTGCCCAGACTAACCTCTTGACACCCCTCCCACTACCCCTGTCCTAGTGACTTCCCTCTGAGATTACCTCCGATTTGCACTGTATGTATCTTGCAAGTATAGTTATTTTCTGGTTGTTTCCCTCTACCATTAGAATGTGAGCTTCTTGAGGGAAAGGAATGAATTTTTTCCTTTCTTTGCATCACCAGGCTTAGCACATTCTCTGGCATATAACAAAAACTTAATAAATATTTTTTGCCTGAATGACCTCTGGCCTTTAAGAGAAGGCTATGACAAAGGATAACAAGTCCTATGAAATTGCACTACCTCCTACTATAAGCCCAAAGAGAGCCTGTGTGTTTGTAACCTGAGACCAGCCTTTCTCAGTACAGGGAGACTATTCAACAGGATTCATTTTATGGCTTTGCAAAGTAACTCATAAAAACAACGTATGAATGCACAGAGGGTCTGAGATACATGTAGGTGGAGGGGGTGCCCACACAGATGAAATCATGGCTATTGTGAAGTCCTGAAATGTAATGGTTATGGCTTGAAGAATGAAATGATTCCTCTCTGTCTCTCATCCAAAGCTTTCTTCTTCAAGGACTGGGGGATGAATAATCAAGAACAATTTCCAAAAGCAATGATTCACTGGAGCAGAGATGCCTTTTCTCAAGCCCACTCATTGTCAGCCCCCTTCCTGTGCTGTTCTTATGGACAATGTGATTAAGAGAGGGAGTCAAGCCATGGCCCTCACTCTGAAGAATTAACACATAAATTGGAGACAAAGACATTAAGCTCAGATAGCCTTGGGAAAGACAATGACAAGCTCCATCTGTCAAAAAGTTTATTTCTGGGACATACAAAATAAGATTTTTCTGAAAGCTTTTGATTCAGTGCCTTTATTTCTTAACCTGGGCCATTCTCTTTGCCTTCTTGTTGGTGTCAGCATGTCAGTGAGATGGCAAAGGCTTCTCCAGGTTCTAAGGCCTACAATTCCAAGTGAAAATCTTCAGCTTTTTTTCCGTAACTTACCATTCTGTATTTCATGTCAACAGAGAGCTTGGCAAAGGGAAAAGAGCATAGTGTAGTGGAGCCAGAAAGGGAAAATGAAAGGAATAAGCATTTACATGGCACCAGACACTGTGCTAAACATTTTACAAATAATAATATCTCATTTGATCCTCACAACAACGCTGGGAGGTAGGTTTTACAGTAAGGAAACTGAGGCAGACAGAGGTTAAGTGACTTGCCCAGGGTCACACAGTAAAAGTCTGAGGCCAGATTTGAACTCAGGTCTTCCTGACTCCAGGCCCAGCGTTCTCTCCACTGTGCCACATAGCTGCCTCAATAAACCCAGAAGGGCTGAGTTTGAGTCCCTGCTCTGTCACTTACTAGCTTCTTGGCTTTGGGGAAGTCCCTTATCTTCCCTAGGCTTGTTTATACATTTATAAAAGAAAGAATTTGGACTAGATGACTGTTAACATCTAATATCCTATGAAGTCTGTAAATCATAGAATCTCTGAGGCAGGTTGTGTTTGTCCTTTGTTTTTGAAGAGGACCATGACATTAGGGAAATGATGACATGACTTACAGTTGACTTTGATTTGAGTGAGGAAGGGCTGTACAAGGACTGGTGACCAGCCTCACTTTTTCCTCCAGAGCCATCTGGACCAGATAGATATTCATCAAGATGACTGGAGATGGCCCAGGATGCATCGGGAGACTGGCCCTTTTAGGCAAAGGTCTTTTCAGGTTCTCACTTTAAGTAAGGTAACACCCAGTCAGTGAATAGGCCTCTTTAAGAAGTGAGTCAAGGGATGGCCCCTTTAATTAGAAAAAAAGGAAAAAAAATCAAACTGGGAGAGGAAGACCCTCAGGGTTGCTGTTCCAAAAACATAGTTACCATTGACATTCACTCTAAGCCTGGAGGGCCCAAAGTACAGCCATTAAGTGGAGCTTGGGCAATCCAATCCCACTATAAGGGTCAGTGGAAAGAACTGGGAATATTTTAAACTGAGGAAGACAAAAGTTAGGAGGAACAGAGTGAGTGCTACATGTATCTGAATGGTTCTCAGGAAGATGAGGGTTAGCCTTGTTCTGCCTGATTCTTGGGTACAGAAATAGGACCTGTGAGGTAAATAAAATGTGAAGACTAATACATATATATATATATATGTACTAAGAAATGTTTAAAAATCAAGAAATCAAGAAATAGGGAAGTGGGAAAATTCTGAGGCCATGAGAGTCTGATGGCTCAGCCTATGGGAAAGTTTACCCTGAAACATTTTGTTCTTTCTTATGGTTCTGGTTTAAAGATTTGCTCAGTAAGATTAGGGTCACTGTGACCTGCTTTCCTTTACTGTAAAAATACTGTAAAGGAATGGAGAGGGTCTCCCCCTCCCCTTATCCTATTCTCCTTCTTCAGATTTATAGATGTCATTTCAGTTGTAATCATTAACTAAGGGAATGGGAATTGGAGTTTTTGTGCCTCAATTTCCAGGTTCTTTGTCTAGCTTTTGTGCTCAGATTGTAAGCTTGCCTGCCAGACAATGGTGAGAAGGGTCAGAGGTGGGTGGGAATTCTCTTGTGTTAGGTATAATTATTGGTGCTCTGCCCCTTGCACTTTGCCTTCTTTGCTGGTTCTGCTCTGTGCTAGCAGAGGACGCCCTATTCTTGAGAATGGAATAAAATTTATTTCTGTTCCCACCCTGAGATGGCTCCTTATTATAAATTAACTTTTAATTTCTTTAATATCTTTTACATTTTTATGTTAATGTTTTTAAATTTTCTTTAATGTCTTTCATCCCACACAGAAGGAAGAGTTAGAATAGATTTCTGCTCAAATAAGCAAGAACCTGACAACACTCAGAGCCAACTAACAATAGAATGAATGGGCTGCCTCAACAGGTAATGAGTTCCCATTACCGCTGATCTTCAACGGAAGGCCAGCAGCCTTGACGCCATCTTTGACTTCATTTTCTCTCACTCTACATATCCAATCAGTTTCCTTGCAGTCTGGCTCCAACTTACCTCCAAATGATATCATCTTATTATACACTCTCTCCTTCAGGCCCTCTATGGTCCAGTTGAGTGGCTTTCTGATTGTTTCTCATATGTGACATTCCATGTCTGTGTGAGGACTAGCAGAGGCTGTCCCTAGACTTTGAATATTCTTCCTTCTAACCTTCACTTCTTAGAATCTTTCATTTTCTTTTTGGTTCAAATAAATCACCACCAGAATCTACAAGGGGCCTTCCTTCCCTGATGCCTTTGGTTACTAGTGCCTCCCCCCAAATTATCTTGAATTTATTTTTTATGCATTTGGAATATACTTATTATATAAATATTCTCCCTGAAAGAATGAAGCTCCCAGCGGGCAGGGCCTGTTTGGTTTCTGCCTTTGTGTCACCCATGCTTAGTATATTACCTGGCGTATTATAAGCACCCCACAAATGTTTGTTGATTGATTGCTAGAAGTCTGAATGACAGCTTATCATAGATATTGCAGAAGGGATAACTTCTCTGCTTGACAAGCTGTCTTATGAAGCTCTTTTCAATACTAAGATTCCAGTTCTAAGTAAGTGTCCTTTCTATGGCTTCCCCAACAAGCTGCTCACTGCATATATAAACACAACATGGCCCTTTTAAATATCACTCCTGCAAAAGAACCGAGAGTTTAACAAACACTGCTGAGATTTTAGCTAAACGCAATCACCAGCATATGTTTCTAGTTGGCTGCGCCAAATGATAAGAACACACAAAGTCCAAGCTTTCCTCATGTCCCTAATAGCTACAGACATTGTTTGCATGAAATGCCTTCTGGAAACAGAAACTGTACAAGCCCAAACACATGTGCTGCAAAGGGAACCAGAAAACAGAAATGGGAGGTTTAGAATCACCATATGGCAGAGCAGGGAGGGATGCTAGACCGTGAGATGAGGAAGGTACTTTAGAGACCATCCAGTCCAACACCATCATTTGACAGATGAAAAAATGGAAGGCCACAGAGGGAACTGATTTGCAGATCACACAGCATATTAATAGCAAAGCTGAACTTGAACTCAGGTCTCCAGAAGTCCATTCCAGGAGGAAAAGGAATAAGCATTTATTAAGCACCTACTATGTACCAAATAGTATGTTAAGCACTTTACAAATATTATCTCATGTGATTCTAACAACCCCAGGAGGTAGATGCTATTATTATCTGCATTTTTACAGCTGTGTAAAGTGAGGCAGAAGTTAAGTGACTTATCCAGGGTCACACAGTCAGTAAGTATCTGAGGCTAGATTTGAGCTCAGGTTGTTGTGACTCCAGGCCCAATAAATACTCTATCCACTTTACTACCTAGCTGACTCTTTTCTCACTATACTATAATATCTCCCTGCTAGAGGTAGGGGTAATTTGAGGGATATCTGGGGAGGGGCCCTTTGTCTCTCCTGCTGGCCACCAAACTGTGCCTGGCCCCTGAGATTCCCCTCAATTCCTCCCATTCTCTTGACCTCAACATAGATACCCCATTCCTTCCTCTCAGTGTACACAAAACTGAAGATGGGTTTAAAATGACTTTCCAGGTAACTCAGGGAAAGGAGATAAAATAGCTGAAATCAAAGAACATAGGATATTATGTTATGTTACAAGAGCATAGGAATCCTGCTTCAGAATCTATCTTTTATAACCAAATATGTTGGCATACCTGCCCAGGCTAACTAGCCTGCTTCCTATTCATTCATTTAATGACAATGATAATAGCAATAACAATAATGATACCTAGCATTTATGTAGCACTTTGAGGTTTGCAAAGCATTTCACAAATATTAGCTCACTTGATCCTCACAACAACCCTGGGAGGTAGGTGTGGTTGTGATCCCCATTTTACAGTTGTGGAAACTGAGGCAGACAGAAGTAAAGTGACTCGCCCAGTCACACAGCTAGGAAATGCTCAAGTCCAATTTTCTATCCACTGTCCCACCCACTACTCCAAATCCCCTTAGATCTTCTCTGAGCTCACACGTCTCTAGCTTTGGAGTTTGCAAAGTACTTTACAATGATACTTTAAGGTAGGTGGTGTCAATATTTTACCCCCTTTTACCAATAAGGAGAGTGGAGCAGACAGAGGTAAAGTGGCTCTACCAGCTCAGGGTCACCCGGCAATGAAGGGTCGGAGATGGACACTGAGCCCAGGCCTCTGGATTCCCAGTCCAGCCCACTTCTCACTGTGACTAAGGGAGATACAAGGATAATTAAAGCAAGAGCCTTGCCCTCAGGGAGTTTACAGTCTTGCCCCTTGTGAACTTTTGAGCTTAGCCATCATGGGAAGTGCTCATATTGACACAGCCCATGATCATCTCTGCCTATGCCAAATCCCACTTCCTTTTCCTGCCCACTTTAGTCTTTCCATCAAATTTCTGGGTGCCACTGATCACTGTTCTGAAATACTTGAAGGGTTGTCATGCAGAAGAGGGATCAGAATTGGTTTACTTGGCCTTAAAAGGCAGAACTAGGGCAGGACTGCCTCATGATGAGAGGCATCCAAGAGTAAAATGGCTTATGTGGCTGAGTAGTGAGTTCCCCATCACTAGAGGTCTGCAAACAGACCTCTGTTAACTCTCACTTGCTGGGAATGCTGCAGAGATATGTTGACTTTTTCAACTGGACCATATGACCTCTGAAGGTCCTTTCCAATTCTGGGATTCCATGCATCCTCCCCACTGGTCAGGCTGGGCTCCACTGACCACCACCACAGCTCACACATGTCCCAGCCCTGCCACCAGCTCCATAATTTCCCATGCATGACCTGAAGAGTTATTGTTTTTCTCTCCCTCTAGGATAAGGTCTACCTGTGTTAATCATAGGTTTCCATTGCTCATGTGCAGTGGCAGGCGCATAACAGCTCTAGCCTTTAGTGAGAGAAAGGATAGTTCTGATCATCACACAGAGACAAATTAGTAGCCCAGCCTCCTTCCCTGGTGAAAGCCATGGCTTCATGATACCTCCAGAGCCAGCTGAACAGCAAAGAATTCAGTCTAATTATCAGGTGCATTTATCCTCTAATTGATGTGAAATTAGAGGATGGCTCAACCATATGACTGGTAGCTTCCTTTCGGTGTCTTGTAATTATAACTACAAGGCACAGTTTACTGTGGCTATGGATTTCTATGGCCTTCTTTGCTCCCCTAACATGCTATGCTGGGATTAGGAGTGGACAGCAGCAAAGCAAAAGGCAGGCTGGGAAGGAGATTTTATGGAAGAGTGGAAAGAACACTGGATTTGGAATCTGATCACCTGGGTTTTAATCCTGGCTGTAGCATTTACTAGGTGGGCGACATTAGGCACATCATTCTCTTCTCTTGACTTTTAAAACGGAGGCAAATTTCAGTTTATTGAGTATGCATCGGGGTAGATAAGGTGAGACGCCATCCTTGCACTCGTGGAACTTAATATGGCCGAAGCTTATCGATAAGGATGAGACGCAGTATTGCAGGTAAACGAATCAGAGCAGCGCCGAGGGTCACGTGAGGCCCAGTAAGGAAAGTCTGTTGCTAATTAAGGGTGATGGGGGAAGGCTTCCTAGGAGAGGTAGAATTTCAGTCGGGGTTTCAGGATAATCAAGAATTTAATCCAAAAGATCAGCATTAATGTAGCAGGTCTAGCTCCTATTTATCGTGTGGAAGAATCAATCAGGCAACAGGCACTTATCAGACATTTGCTGTGTGCCAGATATGTTGCTAAATGCTGGGAACACAAAGAAAGGCAAAAGGCGGCCCCAGCTCTCAAGGAGCTTATATTCAAATGAGGAAACTAAATATAAACAATTAGGCACACGTAAGCCATACGAAGCAGATGGAAGATAACCTTGAAAGGGAAGGCACCGGCACCTGGGGGAAGGAGACACATGTTAAGTTCTCCTGCAGAAGGTGAGATTTGAGCTGAGTCTTGAAACAAGCCAGGGAAACTAAGAGGTGGGGGTGAAGAAAGAGAGAATTTTAGGCATAGGGGTCGGTCAGTGCAAAAGCATGGAGGTAGAAGATATACAGCTAGTGGGCCCATATGGCTGTCGTGGTTCGGTCATTTCAATTGTGTTCGACTCTTCATGACCCCACTTAGGGTTTTCTTGGCAAAAATACTGGAGTGGTTTGCCATTTCCTTCTGTTGCAACAATCTGCTAGCAGCCGCTGTAAGGGTGTAAGACCTGCCGACAACCGGCACACAGAAAGCCGCCAGCACAGGTTCTTTGATCTGCTTTACTAAAGAAAGTAATGTTAATTAGAAGGCTATTGCAATAGTCCAGGAAGTGAGTTAAGAATTAGGTTCAAATCCCGCCTCTGACACTTATTAACTGTGTGACCCTGGGCAAATCACCTCGCACCTCTGGGTCTTAGCTTCCTCATATGTAAAATGAGGAACAATGATAATAGCACCTATTTCCCAGGGTTGTTGTGAGGATCAGTTGAAAGAATATATAGAAAGCCCTTTGCAAACATTAATGGGCCATATACATGCCAACTAGTATTGTTAGTGACTGTGTGGTCTTGGGAAAAACAAAAGACAAAAACTTTCCTTTTCTGGGTCTCAGTTTTCCCATCTATAAAATCACAGGATTGAACTACATGGTCTCTTAAAGGTCCTTCCAGCTCAAACATTCTACAGTTCTATGAGTCTATCAATTAGAAAGGAACTTGACCCTTCCAAGGGCCATTTCCTGAGTATGCAAGAAATGAATGTCTCATGTAAAAGTCATTATTTCTCCAGGAATGGTGACTGCTCTAGGCACAACTGGTAATCAAAAAATATTTGCTGAATCACCTCAAGGGCTGGGCAGTAGTGGCCCAGAAGTCAGAGAAATGAACAGAAAAGATGGCAGGCTCATAGATTTAGGGCTAGAAGAAGATACTAAAGGCTATCTAGTCCAACCTTTCTTCCTTTATAGATGAAGAAGCAGGCCCAGAGGTGATGTGACCTGTCCAATGTGAGCCGGGAGTACGAAGCAGAGGGAAGATTAAGAGCCAGGTCCTCTGCCTCCCAAAACAGGGCTTTTCCCAATGTTCTGTGTCCTTTACAAGAGAGCAAGAGCTGAGGGCTGACTCTGGGCCTCCTGCCCAAAGTCACATACACACGTAAAGGTTTAAAAAAATAATCCTTCAAACTGATGCAAGCATTAGCATCTTGCCTTTAGAAGAAAATAACTACAGCCAAGGTCTCGATGATGTCATTCAAATTGCAGCAAACAGCAACGTCAATCCGCCTCTCACTTGGCTGGAAAAGAATGCCAGCTTCTAGATTCTTTTTAGCCAAGTGACAGGCTTGACAACAAGTATGCGCCTTCTCCTCAGCAGGAGCGCACATTCATCGTTCAGCTCACAGTCCTCTAAGAGAAGTGTTTGGCAGGAAAAAAATATCTGCCTTGGCCCAGTGCTCGTGAGCCTGCTATGGGAATCTGATGAGCCACCCAGAGATGAAGGTCCCGCCGCCCAAACAAGGGCTGCTTTTACACTAAAAGCGTGGAGGGACAATGAACTGCTCACATAGTAGATGGATGTTTGTATGTGTGTGAATATGTTTGCATATGTGACCCTGGTAGATGGAGATGTAACATCATTCCTTCAAAACCTAGTTTTCCTTGGACTCCTCCTGATCTTTTACTAAGCGCAGGAGTAGGGGACTACATATGGTTAGGACTTTTGAAAGCTCCTTTGAATTAAGTCACCCCCCCCCCCCCCCAAAGAAAAATTAAAGTTTAAGAGAAATTGACTAAGGAGGTGAAAATAACAAGTCATAGATTCACAGACTCTCAGAACTGAATGAGACCTCAGAGCTCTCTAGTTCAACAAGGAATTCTTCTATAACATCCCCAACAAGTGTTCATCAATCTCTCACCCAGATACCTTCAATTTATTCTATGTGGTCAAGGATGTTTTGGATCCTAGTTGTGGTATCCAATGAATTAGCTAAATCTCTCTTACCTCCTTACCATCTGTAAATATGAAAATCATAATATCTATCCCTGTATCCAAGTCATCGATAAAATTCTGAAGATCAATCCTTGAGGCTTTCTGCTAGATACTTGTCTCAAAACTGATTGTGGTCTATTACCAAACCATTTCCTGGGTACAATCATTCATAAGAGGGGGATAATGGGATCACAATCCCGTGCTCAGACAAAAACCTGCATTACCTTGAACTCACCTCTTCTCAGTGGACACCAATCACCAATAACTTCCCCCCAGATCCCTGTAGCCATACAAAGATACACACAGATGAACAGGCATCTATAGGAGAATTCTGCCCTTCCAGCAACACAGCACACAAGAGCCATCTTTTCTTGATCAATGTCCAGAACTCTGGCCATGAAGGAGCAACACTCATTCACAACACTGGTGAACAGCGGCAAAGGGCAGGGGGTATTTATCATATTTTAGCAAATTTAGCACACTTAATATTACAAGAGTAACTATTCTAGTCTAGTCCTCAAAAGCATGGCTCTGCCTCTGCAAGCACCGAAGTTTGGTAAGTGGAAGCCAAGGAAACATTTCTGTGTTAGGTTTGATGGCCAATGGAGCAAAGCCACTTTCAAATGGGCAAGGAAGCTCTCTTGTTAGGGACGCTAACCTGCAAAAACAAACAAATACAAAAATGAAAGCAAAAAAACTCCAACTGGACTACCTGATATATGTCACAGGCTCTGTCTTGTTGAGCAAGTTTGTTCACAGTTTTGTCTCTGTCAGCCCTCTTCCCCCATCTCCACATACTAAGATCCTACCTATCCATCAAGGCCTAATTCCAATGCCATCTTCCTCAAGAAGCTTTACCTAAGCCTCACTCAGGCAGGCTGGAGGCCACTTCTCTCTCACCTATTCTCATACCACTTTATATTCTTCATGTATTAGTTAAGAACACCCATTTAATAAGCATCTACCAAATATCTATAGTGTATAAGGCATTCATGGACTTAAATTCTAACTTGCATTATTATTTTCTGTTTTCAGTTTTTCATTGACAGGCACCTCCCCAACCAGATAGTAAAGGCCTGGAGAGAAGAGACCATGTCATATCTAAACTTTATAATTCCCATAGTGCTCTGCACACAGTAGGCACTTGATAAATGTTTTATTTAATGAATGTTAATGGCTTAGTGAATAGTTAGCAGGTACTACATGCAGCTGGAGACATAGACCTAGAGACTTCAAGTTAAATGTTGATATCTCTTCAGTGACCCTGGATGAACCCTGCAGTTTCATCAACCTCTTTTATTTCCTTGATCTCTACCTCAATCTCAAATAGGGATGGGCATACCCTTAATGTCACCATCACTCACCCACAAATGTTCTACCTCCACGATCTATAATTTTTAAATTCTTCTATTTGACTATACTCTCAGGGGTTTAGTCTGTTCTTCCTGTGCCTTGCCCCTTCTAAGCCCTTTCTACATCCTCACTGCTACCTCAAGTCATTTCTCCTTTGGCTACATGATCCTGGGACTTCTATGACTGATAATGCTCCTCCCCCCCCACTTCCCATCTGTACCTTCTGTAGCTTCCTTTTGTGTGCCCTCTTCTCCCATTAGATTGCAAACTCTTTGAAGGCAGAGACTGTCTTTTTTCATATTTATATCCCCAGCACTTAGCACAGTGCTTGGCACACGGTAGGTCATTAATAAAAGTTGACTGACTGAAGTCACTCCACTCCTTTCTACTTTCCCAGGCCACCAACTCTTCTCTGGCCTCATTTTCTTCCCTTCAAAAATCCTTTAGTAAACCAGTGTGACTATCCTCAACTCTTCCACCCCTTGCCTCATTGTTTAATTGTTGACCTGCTGGCACTCATCCTCTCCTAAACCCCACCTCTGGATAGTTATTTCCATCTATTTCTCCATTCCTGTTTAGTGCTGCTAAATACTACTGGAAGAGTCTCACCACCATGCTGACTGGGTCTGCTGCAAATTTTTGTTATCTGAATTCAACTAGCCCTCCTTGCTGCATGCCAAACCTTTTGCTCTTCACTGATAGACAGTTTATCCCACAGGGAATATCTCAAGCCTTTTTTTCTCAAGCCACCTGTGCCACCTACTCTCCAGGGACTTCCTCTTGGTGGAGGACCTTTATTCACAATTCACAGAAAACAAGAAGGCCATAATTTGTGAGACTCCTCTCACTACCCAGTCTATCCTTCAGATTTCCTCAGCATCATTTCCCATCCTCTTCTATTCCTCAGTCACAGAGGATAAAATGGTCCTACAACTCTTCTACTTGTCCCCTTCCTCTCCACCGGAATGCATCTCAAACTCAACATCTACAAAACAGAACTCATTATCTCTTCCTCTACGCCAGCCCTCTTCCTAACTTCCCTATTTCTGTAGAGAGCTATTCTGTTCTCAGCCACCCAGATGCAAACCCTTGGAATCATCCTCAACTCTTTACTCTCATTCACTTCTCCCTCAAATCCATTCAGTTGCCAACTCTCATCAGCCGTGCCTCCTCGACATCTACTCCCTTCTTCCTAGTTCAAGTCCTCATCCTCAAGCACTTGGACTGCTGTGGTAGCTCCCTAATTGGTCTTCCTCCAGCTAACTTCCTCCTTCTTCCAATCCTCATTCCCCACAGTTGCCAAATTGATATTCCTTTAGCACAGGTCGGACGATGTTATTCCTCTAATCGAAAAGTGTCACTGGCTTCTCATTGCCTTTAGAATAGAACAGAAACTGTTCAGTTTGGCACTTAAAGCTCTTCCTAGTTTGGCTCCAGTCTGCTTTTGCAGGCTGATGACACATTGCTCCCTCTCAGGTACTTTGTGTTCCAGCCAAACCGGCCTCCCTGCTATGTTCATCTCCTGTTTCTGGGCCTTTGTACAGACTGTTCCTATGCCAGGAATGCTCTTCCTCCTCAATTCCAACCCTTGGAATCCCGAGCTCCCTTCAGGCTAAGCAGAAGGACCCTGGTCTTCAAAAGGCCTTTCCTGGTTCCTCCAGTTGTTAGTCTCTTCCATTACCCACTCTAAGCAACATATATTGATTTTGTTATATCTGTGGACATATTGCGTCTATCCCAGTAGAATGTAAGCTCTCTGAAGGGAGAGATTGGTCTCACTTTTGTATCTATATCTGTAATACAGTGCCTAACACGGTAGTAGGCGCTTAATAAATGCCTGCTAATTGACTGATAGACTTTTTCATTTATAATCTGCCCACTATAAGTACAAAATGAGGTAGCTGTGTCTAGACAAGTGGAAAGAAGATAGGGGTTAGTCAGTCAACGAGTCTGTCATTCAGGTTTTTTTTTTTTGGTTTTGGTTTTTTTTGGAGGGGGGAAGGCAGGGCAATTGGGGTTGTGTGACTTGCCAGGGTCACATAGCTAGTTCATGTGTCAAGTGTCTGAGGCTGGATTTGAACTTAGGTCCTCCTGACTCCAGGGGCAGCACTCTACTCACTGTGCCACCTAGCTGCTCCTGTCATTCGGTTTATTAAGTGAATGTGAACATTGAGCCACTGGGGCCAAGAAGAAAAAGTTTGATCCTTTTTCCATATGACATCCATTCAGATACTGAAAAACCTCTGAAAAGTCTTTTTCAAGTCTTCTTAAAGTACTTGATAAGCAAGGCATATTAAAGCACACTGAACGAGCTTATCCGTATTATGAAATCCATACATTCAACAAATATTTATGTATTTGACACCTGGGAAATACAAAGTTGTGAAAAGACTTGGTAAAACAAAAGCAGTAAGAAGGCCAAGTAGGAATCTTCTGATCTGTAGCCAGACATCTTGTGCTTTGCATGACTAGTCCCTATAATTCCTTAAAATTTATAATAAATGTAGAGATCGGCGGCTGAAAATAACCTCTCATGGTGTCTAATGTTATTATCACAACCAGTTAGAGCCCAAATAAAGAAATTTTTCTTTCGGTCTCTCAGGGCTTTATATTTCTTGCATGAAGTTATAAAGTTGGCTTCCAAAGCAATTTCTTGGGGGTGAGAATCATTATCATTTTCCTTCAGTGGCTAGCAAGCAAGTACTAAGTACTGCAAACCGTCTTCTGGCACTAGGAAATTGTGTGGGCTCGATGACTCACTGTGTCTGGCCCAACAGTGGCTCTGAACGCATAAATTACTAAGTCTGATCCAACTGCAATATTGAATGGATATTTGCCCATATTGCCAAAAAATAAAGAGATCACGGCATCAGAAACATCTGTTAGCAGATAAAAGTGTGGATGCTGCCATTCATCCCCAACCCTGAAAGGCTAGTCCTTCTGGGACGTTGCTGTTAATTCGGAATTTCTCATTTAAATAATAATAATAGCTGACATTTTATAGCATTTTAAAATTTTCAAATTGCTTTCCATACAATATTTCATTTGATTTTCATAACAATCTTGTAAGAGACTAGTATGACTCCCATTTTACTAATGAATAAAATGAAGCTGAGATTAACTGACTTGTTCAAAGCCACACAGTAAGTTTCTAGAGTAGGATATGAATCTAGGTCTTTCTGATTTCAAGGTCTTTGCCCTATCCACTACACCACACTGCCTTACTCCATTTTAGGACTCTGCCAGAGTCTTCTTCATTGTTCAGTAGGAAATGGTGAATGACTTTGAGTACTGTTCCTTTGGTGGCTCCATGATTTTCTTCGAGTAACATTACCTCTACAGATGAAGGATGCATAACTTCCCCCTGGCCCCCATTCTTTACTGTCCTTTTCATCATTCACTAAAGACAGATTCATCTTCTTTCTTCAAAGATGTGCACATGCTTATCCCTTCTATGCTCAAAATCCTTCAATAGCTCTTTATTGTCTACTGAATAAAGTTTGAAATCCTTAGCCTAGCAGTCAGAACCCCTACATTCTGGAAACTTCCTTCTCAGCCTTTTGCCATACACTGATGTTCTCATACTCTACCTTCTGACCAACATGTTCCCTGAACCTGCCTGAAGATCTTCCATCTCTGTTTTTGCTCTGTAAGCATAAGAAAGAAGTAGAAAGACTGGCTGTCACATCCTTCTTCTGATAATTAGTAGTTGAATGACACTGGGTAGGCCACTTAACCTCTATTTCCCTCAAACCTCTCCCCAGGATATAAGGGCTGCTATCTATGTCAGTGGAAGGATTGCTCACACAGACATTCCACACCCTGACAAGACTGGATGCCCACAAATACTTGAAACAACCCATCTTCCCCTTGCCATGTGTTAAATTCCTGCCCATCCTTTTCAACCCAATTCTATTATTGCTTATTTCATGACTCCTCCCTCTTGATCCCTTCTCTCATCCAGTAAAAAAAAAAAAAAATTCTCTTTAGAACTGACATAGCACCGTGCTTGCAACTCTTTGATACATTTATGAATTATTCCATATCATCAGTATTTATATTTTGTCTGCACACTAATAACGAGAACAGTAGCTAACATTTCTATAGCTTGTACTATGTGTCAAACACTGTGCTAAAGTGCTTTACAATGATCATGTTTGATCCTGACAACAACCTTATGAAGTAGGTGCTATTATTATCATCCCGTTTTACAGATGAGGACACTGAGGTAAACCAGAGGTTAAATAACTTGCCCAAGGTCACACAGCTAGCAAATGCCTGAAGCTGGCTTTGAACTAAGGTCTTCCTGACTCCAGTCTTTCTCTATCCACTGCACCACCTCGCTACGAACTCCATACAGGCAGGGACTGTGCCTTATTTAAACTTCATGTGTCCCCCAGCACCCAGCACAAGGCCTTGCACTCAGAGATGCTTAATAAATGTTTGAATTGAGTTGAACGGAATTGGGTCAGCAAGTCTCGTCTCTGTCTTCCTACAAAATTGCTGAGAGGATCCCCCCCTGCCTTACCTAGCACACAAAGGCCGTCCAGTGGTTGTTCCAATATTTAAGGGCTACCAGCCTACAGTCCTCTATCCATCATGCCTTGCCCTACTACAGGACATGGATGCTTCCTTTTCTGTCACAGTGTGTTCAAGGACATTTTAATGCCAGCTGTACTAAACCTTTGGCAATAATACACTTTTCTACGCAAGTGGGTTTGGTTCATTTCAGTGACACCACCTTCACTAAAGATACAGCTGGGTCACATCTGTAAACCTGGTGTTGGGAGGCAGGACTAGCCCTCTATCTGTCTCAGGGGCCCACCAAATTCTGTCATGCTTTTGCTGTGTGGAATCATGACATTTTTGTTTCACTTCCCACACCTTTCTGCCCCACACTGTATATTCCAGAAGAACAGGGCTCTTGGTGCTCCCCAGTAACATTCAAGACCACTTCACCTCCGTGCATTCTCACTGACCACAAACCTTTCTCTTCCTTCAAGATCCACACTCAGAGCCTTTTAGCATAGACAAAAAACCAGTGCGCTTGAAATGAAGTGACTGGCTGGGTCCCAATCCTGGCTGTACCACTTGTGTGCTGTGTGACCCTGAGCAAGTTCTTGTCCTCTCTGAGCTTTATAAAAGGAGGCAGTTGTGCTGGATAGTCTCTGAGGTCCTTTCTCACTCTAACAATTAACACAAAGCTCTACATATTGGAGACAGTGAAGAGAACTGGATCTACTTTGTCTGGAAATGGTTTCTTTAAGTTCAAAAAGGGACCCAGATAAGCAGGGCAGCTGTGGTACTATGATGTTCAATTTAATATACACTTGAACAAACTGGACATAACAGAAATTCACAGTTGCACAGACTATCTTCTTTTTGTTCTTCTCTGGATATCAAATCAAAATTTGTTGGTGTGTGTTAAGCTCAAAATAAAAAAGAATATTTTCTGTAAGTGGTTCCTGTGACCAAAGCTTCTCCTCTTAATAAGCCCTATCAGTGACATGCTATGAGTTCAGTCCTTCACTTTACAGGAATCACACATTTATCTCATTCAAAAGATCATCATAATCACATCGTAATCTCACATCCCTTGACATTTTCAGGTAACAAGGCTCTTTCACCACAACCCACCAGGAGGGAAGTGAATTCAATATTACTTCCCCACCCCACTCCACACCCCACCCACCATTTTATGGATGAAGGAACAAGATTGAAGAGTTAAGATTTACTCAGTCATATTCCAAGGAAGTCTTAAATCCAGGACTTGGAAACAGGATTGATTCTAATGCAAGAACTTAGTTCACAGAAGCTTCACTTTAGAATTAGAAGAAACCTTAGAAATCTGTAGTTTAGCAATTCTCAAACTTTTTGGCCTCAGGACACGATTGCATGCTTAAAAATGATGGAGGGCAGAGCTTTTGTTTACGTGGGTTATATCTATCAATGCCTACTGCATTATCAATTAAAACAACTTAGTGTTACTATGAAAACAGTTTTGACCCCACAGAAGCTCAAATAGGGTCTTGAGACTCCCCAGGGTCTCCAGACCATACTCTGAGAATTGCTATTCAACTTTAATCGTTTTCTGAGGGCCAGAGGCACTAAGTGACTTGTCTAAGGTTATACAGATGGCAGACCTGAGATGTGAATCCAACTCCCCTGCCTCCAAATCCTGGATTCTTTGCACTCTAGTGTGCTGTTGGTTAACAAGAACCCTGAAACGCTAGGAAAGGGGATCACTGATCTCTTTCTTTCAAACACCATGCTAAAATGTTAGTGTTGGTTATCAGAAAAACAAGAGTCTTACTTCTTCCAGAGCCCACAGTGAGTCCACCATGGGTTTGATCTTCTTCTCGCTGTACAGGGCTAGGAGTTTGTCCATTATGCCTTTAATCAGGCCTCCTCGGCCCTGTTTGAAAAGGAGGTTGAGGAGGGAAAATCCAGCAATGACTTTGTTCTCCTCATACAGCTTGATGGGGTTCACCTTCTCGACCTGCCACCACTGCGGATAGAAGTGACAAGAGCATTAGAAGAAACGGGGAACAGGAAAACCCGGTCAAAGCTATGTGGCCATCAGAGTGGAAGAGAAGGTACCACCAAACTCTGAAACTTTGGCCACTTGAGATTTAATCCTCCCATTAGTAATGCCTCCATAACAAAAATAATGATAATGATGTTACTGACATTTATATGTTGCTTTAAAGCATGAAAAGTGCTGTGCAACCCTGGGCAAAGCAGGTTCTCTTTCTGGCATCAGTTTCCATCTTTGAAAAATGAGCAAACTGAAGATGAGCTCTAAGGTGTCTTACAGACTTAACATGCTACATTCTTTCTAGCTCTGAGCTTTTATGTTCTAAGGCCTTTTCTAGCCTTAACACGCAACGGGAGGTCATGGTTTTTCATTCCTGAGCCTTTTTCCAAGTAGCTGAAATCAGATCTCTATGGAGTTCTCATCTGTCCCTTCACTTAGAACTTGAAGGGTCTTTAGAGATCATTTTATCAAACCAACTCATATTAGCCATGTGGAAGCTGACTGATGAGTGGTGAAGTTCAACGATCCACATGAGGTCAAGAGACAGAAAGCGGCAGAAACAGGATTTGAAATCAGATCCTCTGACCTCCGTTCCAGAGTTCTTTAGACTCCACCATGTTTGAAGGCCACCCACAAGCATATACTGCCATTGGCATGGTTATTCAGCCTGTTGCTGCTGCCAAAAGGACTCAGTCCCACTGTTCACACCATATGCAGTTTCCAACAAGGGCCCTTGTTTTTCTGAATGCTTCAGTCAAACATGTACACAATGCAATTATTGTGTTAACATTGTGCTTATGGGAGCCTGTATTTAGGGGAGAAAAGGGAAAACACTTTGTACAAGTGAATGTAATTTGGGACCAATTTGCTTACCCACAGCAATCTGTCAGCATTGAGTTAATTACAGCAACATAAAAATAGCTATTCTTTTTCTGAAACCAGTCATCAAGAGAAATGCTCAAAGAGCCATCTTGTCTTTTCATTTTTTTTTCCTGGGATGAAATAATTCTCCTCCCAGATAATAAAGCTCAAAGGAAAAGAAACCTTTAATGTTTATTTCAGAAGGGTAAGGAAGATTACATGAAATGGTCTCAATTAGATGGTGAGTAGAGGAGACGGTAGTACCATAGACCCAAGGAATTTTGGATCTGGAAGAAACCAGTCTCTTCCACCACAAAATGAGGAAGCTGGACTAGACAGACCCTAAGGCTCCCTTCCAGCTCTGACACTCCATGCTCTGTGTTGATCCTTACAACAACCCTGGAAGGTAGGTGCTATTATGATCTCCATTGTACAGGTAAGGAAGGAAACTAAGTCTATGTGACCTGACTTGCCCAGGATCATACCACTAATAAGTGTCTGAGGCTGCATTTGAAGAAGAAGAATAAAAATAATGGCTAACATTTATATAGTGCCTCCTATATGCCAGGCACTGTGCTATGTTATTTTATAATTACTAACTCATTTGGTCCTTACAACCCTGGGAGGTAGGTGCTATTATTACCCCCATTTTGCAGGTAAGGAAACTGAAGCAGACAGAGGTTAGGTGACTTGTTCAGTGTCACATAGCTAGCTAGTCAGTGTCTGAGGCTGGATTTGAATTCAGCTCTTCCTGACTCCAGGTCCAGCATAAATGGCACAGTGGATCATAATAGTACCTATACCTGCTGTTGGGAGGATCGAAGGAGAGAACATTTGTAAAGCACTTAGCACAGTTCTAGGCACACAGTAGGCACTTAATGAATGTTTGTTCCCTTCTCCTTTGACATTTTATGTCCTAACTTCTATTGGGAGCCTTGACTCTGACATTCTATAAGCATGAGGCACCCAGATTAATATGAATTGGTTCTTACTTGACTGGAACTTCAGATTAACTGCATTTCTGAGCATGATGATATAATGGAATGACTTTAAGAAAATTACAATCTTCCTGGCAATGGTTATCCCATATTCTGAATCATGCCAGTAGACACATGTTAATTCTTCTTCTCATCTAGAGTTAGAATCTATGAACCCTAAAGCTGGACAGAAAGGATAAGGCCAACTAAGCCATAATGGAGATGAAATTTCTTCTACAACATCTCCTATGAGTGGTTACTCAGGTTCTCCTAGAAGGTGTCCAGCATTGAGGACCTCACTACCTTCCAAGGTGGCCGAGGCAGGGTTGGACAACTCTAATAATTAGGAGGTTCTTCCTCACACTGAACCAAAAGGTGTCTCATTGTAACTTTGACCTTCCACCTTCTAAAGCCAAACAGAATCAGTCTAATCCTTCTTAATAATGACAATTACCTAATGAATTCAATTAATGACACTTTGTGACACTTAATGAATTTAGGTCATGAGGCCCCTAATGATGAGTCTCTACGGTGGCACAGGAAACACAAGAGCAGAGCTATGGAAGGGGAGGATCTATTGTCCTGTTATACTCTGCTCTGATGAGATGTCATCTGGAGTGTTGAATTTGGCTTTGCATGATACATTTTAAGAGAAACATGGAGAAGCTGGAGCACGTCATAAAGACACTGGAGACCATGTCTTGATAAAAAGTTCAGTGGAAGGAGCTTGGGAGAAGCTTAAGAGAAGGGAACGTGCATTTATTAAGCACCTACTATGTGCCAGGCACTGTGTTAAGCACTTTACAAATATGATCTTATTTGATCCTCACAACAACTTGCATTATCCCTATGTTACAGTTGAGGAAACTGAGGCAGAGATTAAATGACTTGCCCAGAGTCACACAAGTAGTAAATGTCTGAGGCTAGATCTGAACTCAAGTCTTCCTGCACAGTTCCAGTGTTCTATTCATTGTGCCACTATGCTACCCACAGAAGGCAAGACTTAATGCAGAGCCTTGGACATAGCAGTGTTGTTGAGTATTTTCAGTCATGTCCAACTCTTGGTAACCACATTTTGGAGTTTTCTTGGAGAAGATACTGGAGTGGCTTGCTATTTCCTTCTCCAGCTTATTTTACAGATGAGGAAACTGAGGCAAACAGGGTTAAGTGACTGCCCAGGGTCACACAGCTAGTAAGGGTCTGAGACTGAATTTGGACTTATGAAGATGAGTCTTCCTGGTTCTAAGCCCAGTGCTCTATCCACTGCACCACCCAGCTGCCCAGGACATAGTAGTAGGTAGTTAATAAAAAATGATTATTGAGTTATCTGGAGACAAGTTAGCCATCTTCAAGCGTCTGAAAAGCTGTCATCACAGAAAGATGAGACTTGTTCAGTCTGGCTCCTGATAAGGGCTAGGAGCAATGGGTAGAAGTTACAGGAACACAGATTTCAGATGTAAGAAACTGCTCACAATTACAGCTATCAGCAATGAGGCTTGGGAGGTAATAACATCCCCATCCCTAAAGGTTTTTAATCCAAGGCTGAAGGATTCCTTCTGGGGAATGTTCTAGAAAAGATTCCTGTTCAGATACAGCTTGGACGAAGTGCCTTCTGAGACACCATACAGAATCTGAGATTCTAGCTAGAACATTTAAATTCTGTAAAGGTTATTGGTACATAGCAATGGGCCCAATATACAAGCAATCTTTGGTTAAATTAAATTGAGCATTTCTTTCATTTTTTTCCCCACCTACCACACCAGAAGAAAACTGGTGCTAGTAAATTGATTTTTCTAGTCATTGTTCTGCTCCTTCAGGCTTTTAAAAATGCGAAAATGTGAAAATCAAACACTTTGCTAGGATGAATAACTTCAGAAGAAACTGACAGTGTCTGATACACATATATCTACACTTACCCAACCTTCTAGCAGCACCTGTATTACTCCTCCTAGCATTCAATTTGCTGTGCCACTTGTGCTGGGCCTAGAGTCAGGAAGATTTGAGTTCAAATACAGCCTCAGACAAGGACTAGTTGTGTGATCCTGGCTGAGTCACCTAACCACCGTTTGTCTCAGTTTCCCCATCTATAAAATAGGGGAAAAAATAGTACCTCCCTCCCAGGGTGGTTGTAAAGATCAAATGAGACAATAATTATTAAGCACTTAGCATATCACCCAGCACACAGTAAGCCCTATATAAATGTTAGTTATTATTTGAAGGCAGCCTCAGATACTTACTAGCTGTATGACCCTGGGCAAGTCAATGAACCTCTGTCTGACTCAGTTTCCTTATCTGCAAAATGAAGATCATAATAGCACCTCCCTCCCAATGAGAGAACATTTGCAAAGCACCTAGCGCAGTGCCTGGCACATAGTAGGCACTTAATAAATGTTTGCTCCCTTCCTTTCCCTTCCCAGTTTCTGATCCCATTTCTGCACTCTGACCACCCAGAAGCAGACTTGAGCTTGCATTTCTCAATACAGTGTCCTCTGCACATTCTCCCTGGGGAGAATGCAAAGTCCCCCTACGGGGACTCCTTTCCCATATCCTAGTCCCCTCTCTGACCTTTCAGGAGTAGATGGCCTTCTTCTAAACAGAGTATTTTCAGACCATCCTCTGACACTATCATGGGGTTCCCTCCAAGAGGTTTAACATCCCCAGCTGCTTGGACCTGAGAATTTTCCCAAGTGCTTTTCTGCTAACTGGCTTCTGGTTCCTCTTATCGCCTACAGATCTCCAGCTGGAGCCAGCTTGGCTATGAAGGCACCCCTACACATGAACGTGGGCTGCATGTCAGATTTCTACAAATACTCACTGATTTTGCAAAGCTGAAGAAGCTCTTGGTCTCCCCTGTCACGGTGTTTGATGACCCTGTAAAGAAAGGACACAGGAGATGAGCCACTGAGAAGAAAGGTGGCATAGTAGTGCAGTGAAAAGAAAATGGATGTGGAGTCTGAAAGCCTGGGGCAATGGGAAAAGCTGCCTGTTTTTGCCTCGATTTCCTCATCTATCAGCCTGGATGATCTCTATGACCTCCTCTAGCTCCATATCCTTGAAAACAAATCTTTAGGGAAGCAAAAGCATTGGTATTTGCTTCAAATGAAAGGGTTGTCATCGTCTGGACCCAGAATTGGAAGGAATCTGAAAATACTACACTGGGCAGGTAACTTGAAGTAACTCTCAAGTTCCTTGGAAAGAAGTGGGGGGGGGGGGGAATTGAGAGGAACAAAAGAACTGAAGTTACTGGAGGTCACTCTGAATGAGCAGCAGTGGAAAACAGAGACAAACGAAAAACTCAGCATGTTTAATTCAGAGAGAAGGCTCAGAGACCATAGCTGCTGTCAGGTGGCAGAGGCTCTAGATATGTTTTGTTTGGTCAGGAACAGGAGCAATGGGTGGAAGCTGAGGGGAGGCAGATTTAACCTTGATGTAAGGAAAACTTCTTAACAATCAGAATTATACAAAGGCAGTATGGATATCCTCACTCAGATGGTAGTGCAGAGACGGCAGAGAAGGAAAGCACTGAATGCAGTCTGGGGACCTTAGTTTTGGTCCCAGCTCTGCTACTGATTGGTTGAGATGGAGGTTGAGTCACCCCCATGTCCTCTCTTTGGTTCTCAGTAAAATGGAGATAGTTACTGCACTTGACACTAGCCTCCTTTTTGTTCCTCTTATATGCTACCCTGTCTCCTGGCTCTATGCATTGTCAACAATTGGCCTCCATGCCTAGAAATCTCTTTTTCTACCTCCCGGCTTCCTGCAAATTTCAGCTAAAATCCCACCTCCTGCAAGAAGCCCTTCCCAGCCCTCCTTAATCTTAGTGCCTTCCCTCTGAGACCATCCCCAATTTATGCTCCATGGATCTTCTTTGTATATAGTTGTTTGCATGTTGTCTTCCCCATTAGATGGTGAGCTCCTTAAGAGCAAGGCCTGTTGTTTTGCCTTTTTTTTTGTACCCCTAGTGTGTACACCAGCACATGGCATACAGTAGGTACTTAAATGCTTGTTGACTTAACTTCCTACACCTCACAAAGTTGGTGTAAGAAAAACACTTCGTAAATCCTAAAGGTCTAGATCGGAGGTGCTTAACCTGGGGTCCAGATATCTCTCATCCCACCCAAAGATAAATTTCAGTGCATCCATGAACTTGGATGGGAAAAAGATTGCATCTTTATTTTTACTCACCCCTTTTTTTTAAAGTGGGGGGGGTTGAAATATTTTTTAAAGGTTTTTTTTTTAAACTTAAGGTTTTCTGCTTCTTATACCATCACAGTTATCCTCAGCAATCTTCCCCTTTCCCTTCCCAGGAAGCCATTCTATATAACAAATAGACTTTTTTAAAAGGGGAAAAATCAGCACAACTGATCAATATGCTGAAAAGTCCAAAAACATGCATGTGGTAGCAGCTGTGCACCTCCCACCTCTAACGAAGGGGTGAATTGGGGTTCTTTTCTTGTATCTCTTCATTCAAGTCATGCTTCATCTTTATTATTTTGTTACATTTACTTTGGATTTTTTGGGGTGCATTTTCACTAAACTTTAATTGAAATTTATAATTTCCTTCTGAATAAGGGTTCATAGGCTTCACCAGACTGCCAAAGGGACCAATGGTAAGTGCATTAACACACACACACACACACACACACACAGTTAAAAACTCTAGGTCTAAAGAGGTGGGGATAATTATCTCCCTGGAATGAAAGTGACTCATTTCACATGATAACTTTTTTTTTTTTTTGCTATTTTTGAAAAACAGACATCTAGGAGCCCTTTGAAAAAGTGATTTGTGCTGACTTATGTAAGCCCTTCAATACAACATTTGATTGCCTCACTGAAATCCTTTTCATATGACACACTCAGGAATAGAGGGGCAAGGCATGCGTGGGTCCAGAAATCATTTAACCTCTTATTTGCTGATAACTTCTTTTTTTTAAGTCTGATCTATCTCGCTTAGGCTAGAATTACAGGAGCTAATCATGGGTTCCACGGACTACAGATTGGCATCTGCTTTGTTTCCTATCAGAGCCAGTTTATGCCTTATTAGGGAGCCTGGTGGTCCCCTGATACCAAGGGCTCAGCATCTTGATGTCAGACTTACTGAAGACATGCAAACAGTTTAACCACCAAACCTTGGAACTCCTGAGCTCAAAAGAACCACAGCCTTCCTAGTAGTTGAGATTGCAGGCACAGTCATGCCTATCTCTGAGGACTCTTACAAACCTTGCAGTAGGGAATAAATCTTTCTAAAGTCATTGTCATCAGAAAGGTCACTCCCTTTCTGTACCTCCAGGATCTTTGTGATAGGGACTGAAAAATGAGGTCTAAAAAGAGTTCAAAACAATTTCTTCCCAGAGATCTATACCCAACAGCAATGAAACTGGACAGTGTTTCCCATAGTGTATGAAAAAGAGCTCTAGGATGGAGTTTCCCAGTTCTGCCCCAAATTCTGTGTGTGACCATGGGCAAGTCATTCCCCTCCATTACTGCACCTCTGTTCCCTTTTCTGTGACATGATGGGGTTGGGCCAGAGGGTCTCTATGGTCCCTTTCAATTCTGAGAATGTATGTTCTATGCGCTCAGGTTCCTTCTAGCTCTAATGTTCCATGTTTCATGTTCTAACGCCTCCAGCTGGGACATATTCTGTTCTGACTTGTGAGATACCTTCTAGCTTTGTCACTTTATGCTGTATGTTCTAAGGTTTCTCCCAGTTCTGCTCTTCTATGTTCTATGTCCTTGACATCTCTTCTAATTCTAACAGTTTGGGTTATGTTTTCTATGGTTCTTTCTAGCTGTGGCATTCCCTGTTCTCCAATCTTTTACAATTCTAACATTCTGTTCTCTGTGTTTTAAAGTTTCATCTTGGTGTGGCATTCTGTTTTCTTTTAATGTCCCTTCTAGCTCTGGTATTTTGTGCTCTATGATCTCAGGTCACTTCCAGCTTGAATGTTCCGCACTCTGTGTTCTAAGGTTCCTCTCAGATCTGACATGCTATGTTCCATGTTCCATGATCTCTTTTAGCTCAATCATTTTTTGAGTATACAAATGTTCCACAGTGATTCATATCCAGTCCCTCAAGCTCAGCCAGTGTTCTACATCAAACATAAACTTTAAAGATGAAAGGTCTCCCCAACAGTTCCCTTGCATGAACCTCAATGTAAAGCCACAGAATGTGAGAGTTGTAAGGCAATTAGACTTGTCAGCTGTTAGAAATGTCAGAGATGACGTCATCCAAACCTTAATCTTACAGAGGAGAAAAGGGAAGACCAGAGGAGTGAGGGTGTGACTCCTCCTGCTGCCCCCAGTTACACAATAATTTAGTGACAAAGGCAGGATGAAAACTCTGTCTTGTCTCCTGGACCATATTCCCACCATGCCATGCTGTCTAATCCTGGAGCTATTTATATCAACTTTTAGGGGTAACAGGTTGAATTAACATACTTTTATGTCCTTAGAATTTGTCCATATGAATAATAGGTCACCTGTGAAAACCATGATTTTCTTTTTTGTAAAATATATTTTATTTTTTATTGTGAACATCAACAAACAGAAATATTTTAATATAAAAAACAAGAAAGCAACCTACATAAGAAACTGTGGGCTTCTGTTATATATGGTTTATTTCTGAAGAACATATATATGCACATATACATATGTATGTGCATATAACTTAATAAGGTGTTAACAAAACTATTAGGTGTTTTTGTGTGCCTTTCCATATTTTTCAGTTTTCTTTCATGCATTAGAAAATGCTTTCTTGATGTTCTTTTTTTGTATGAACACCTATTGCTACTCAGTCAAAATCAAGCCATGTAGTCTGACAAAGTCTTTTTATTTTTGTTTTGCTGTGTTTTGTTGAGTACCCCTCTTGCAAAGTCCCCTTTAAAATACACATTATACAAAGGCAAGGTGGTGTGCTAGAGACAATACTGGACTTGGGAATGGGAGATATGGGTTTGAATCCTGGTTCTATCACTTAACAGGCCCACGGCCACGGGCAAGCCACTTCACCTGTTTCCTCATGTGTCAAACTGGGGATGATAATAATTGCCCTTGCTATATAACAAGGCTGCTGTGATGGAAGTACTTTGCCCACTTTAAATGGTCATAGAAATTATATCATTATTTCTTGTCTTGAAATTGGGAGCATCCCAAGAAATTATTTGATGCCGTCCTCCCCACCTTTTGCCCCTTCCCCGATAAAACAAAACAAAGCCCTAAACTTGACAGCTGGGTTATTCAAGATATTTTCCCCTTTCCTCATGGATGTGCCCATTACATCTTCCATACTCACCATACAAAATATATGTTCCCAGAGGTTTGAGAAGACTGAGACCTTTTCCTGTGTTTTCTCCACACAGACAATCCAAGACAATATCTACGCCTTCTGGGGAGATTCTGAATGGCAGAGAAACAAAATACAAGACAAGCGTGCATTAAGGAACAGAGAAAATTATCCCTTCTCTCCTTCCCTCTTTATTATTAGTTATAGATCCCAGACCTCTGAGACTTTTGCTGAGTTGTCCCTAGCTCCACAACATCATGCACTTGATTCTGCTGCCTTTCTAGTCACCTCTAGTTGACTAAGGAAAGTTAAGGCCCAAACTCAATTGCAGATAGAATAATTTAGTCAAGAAAGGATATGAAAGCCCTGGAATTTAGGGCTCCCACAAACAGCCACTATTATACCTTTCCAGTTTTATCCCACACTATTCCCACGACATACTCCATGTTCTGGTCAAACAAGATGCCTCCTCTTCCCCATATACATCCACTTTCTGATACCTGTGCTCACAATGACACCATCTTTCATCTCTTCCAGGTGATACTCTACTTGTCTTTGAAGATCTAGGTTGGACTAGATGACCCTTTGTATTCTAACCCTTTGATTCTATGATTCTGAATATTACAACCTTCTCTGGCAACTGATAACCTTTCTCCTGTTGAGAAGGGCACATATTGTACCAATTTTCAAAAAAGAAAAAAAATGGGAATGTGCAACTTTTAAGACAGGACAGTGAACTTGACTATGATTCCTGGGAATAATCTAGAACATTTTACTGAGGAGATGGTTAGGGCAGCCAATTGGCACAGTGGAGAAACCATACTTGGAGCAAGGTTCAAATCCTGCCTTAGTCACTTAATAACTGTGTGAACCTGAGCAAGTGACTTAACTTCTCTCAGCCTCACTTTCTCCACGTATAAAATGAGTGAGTTGGACTTGATGGCCTCTAAGGTTCCTTCAGGGTCTAATTCTATCCAGAAAGAAATTTTAAAGTAATGAATGTAAATGTACTTTGGGCTCACAAAACCAAGTTTGCATGCATGAGACTGGGATGGGATGGCTACATAATTGTTCACTTGAAAACTATTTGGGGTTTTAGTGGCCTGCAAGCTCCATAGGTCAATGATGTGATATGCCAGCCAAGAAAGCTAATTCAATCTTTGCCAACATTTAGTGAAGCACAGGGTTCAGGAATAAGGAGGTGGAAGATAGCAGTCTGCTCAGATAAAACGACACTGGAATAGGATGCTATCCTGTGTGTCACATCTGAGGAAGGTAGTTGATAAGCTAGAGGAGTGTCCAGGATGGCCCTGAATTCATGCCATATAATGATTAGTTGAAGGGATTAGATATACTTAGTCTGACATAGAGAAGGCCTGGAGGGATATGATTCCTGCTGTTACTGTTCAGTAGTTTTTCAGTCATGTCCTACTCTATATGATCTCATTTGGGGTTTTCTTGGCAACGATAATGGAGTGGTTTGCTATTTCCTTCTCCAGATAATTTTACAGACGAGAGACTGATGCAAACAAGGTTAAGTGACTTGCCCAGGGTCACATAGATAGTAAGTATCTGAGGCCACATTTGAACTCAGGAAGATGAGTCTTTCTAACTCCAGGCCCAGCACTCTAGCCACTGTGCCACTTAGCTCTTTAGAACTATCTGAAGGGCCGTCATGCTAACATTGAATTATTTTGATTTGAAGGCAGAATGAGGAGCAATGGGTGAAAAGTGAAAAGAGCCAAGGTTGAATTTGACAGCTTGCTAACAATTACCGCTATCCAAAAGGAATGGGTTATCTCCTAAGGCAAGCAGTCTTCCTTCATTGGAGATGTTCGAGCAAAAGTTTGATGATTGGGGAGTGGGTGTTGGACTAGATAGCTCCCGACACCCCATCCAATTCTAAAATTCATTTATTTTGCAGGTCTGTGTGCACCTGCACATGATACATGCAATGCAATCCTCACATACTATGTTCTGTGGCTATCTGTATGTGCATTCTATGTCCTTTCTATTTTGTAATCCTGACGGGAGTGGGGGCAAAACCAACGTCCTCTTGAGATTGCAGGTGTCTGCAGAGCCTGGCACAGTAGGTGCTTCATAAAAGCTACTTGCATTTCACTTTTTCTCACAGGCACAGTGAGGTGGGAGGAGGACAGAGAGAGAGAATGAGAAAGCAGGGAGGGAGGAAAAGAGAAAGGAGGAATGGAGGGAAAGGGCAGAGGGAGTAACAGGAAAAGAGCTAGAGGGAGAGAAAGAATCCAGAAGTAGAATGCAGAGTAGGAAGAGAAGAATAAGGGGACTCTGATTGTTTTCCCCTTATATTCAAAGGGCTTTCATATAAAATAAAAAATTGACCTGTTCTGCTTAGGTCCAGAGAGCAGATCTAGGGACAGGTAGGAGTGAGGGGCATGGTGGGGCAGGGTGGAGCCTGGCAGCTTCCTAGCAATTAAGGGTATCTGAGAGTGGAATAATGGCCTGCTTCTGGAAGCAATGGATTCCCCATCCCTGGAGATCTTCATATGGGAACAGGACAACTGTGTGTGAGGAAAATTGCAGAGGGGATTCCTGCTCCAGTTATGAGCTGGATTAGATGCTTCCTGAGATCCTTTCTAGCACCAAGATTCTGCTGTTCCATGAATGGCAGATTCCTTTTTCTAAAGCAGTATGTCCTTAGGCACAAACTTCAAAACAGCAAAATATTTAGCAATAATTAGACCTTCTGCTTACAGCCTAATTATTGAGAAGGCAAAACCAAATTCCATTCGTTTGGGTCTATTATAAATCACCCTGTACCAAAATGCCTGATCCCAGCTAATGGCATAGCTGTAAACACATCAGCAGCTCTCTTTAATTAAGTAATTATGTTAAATAGTGAGGCCTTTCTTGAAAATGAAACCCCTCGAACAGCCAAAGTCCCAATTTCCTAACCCCCCAATTCAAGGACTACCTGGGTGTCCTTCATACCTACAGTACAATTATCTAGTGGCTGAGCCTGGGGGAACATTTCATGGTCCCTTCTTTCTCATACTTCAAGAAACAATGAACCAATGTGTACATGACAACTGGAAAAACAGCCCCTTGCTGAGAAATTATTCGACACTGTGGTTCCACTCTATCTCTCTAAGAATTAACCTCACCCCTTCCCCTCTCCCACAGTGTACATTCCAACTAAAGTGACCTACTCTTCACCTTGGCTCCTCTCGTTTTTATCTCTTCCCTCACCCAACCTCCTCTCCTTTTATTGAAACCCTTCCAGTCCTTCAAAGCCCATCTCCTACAGAGGATCTCTTTCCTTGAGGATCCTGCTTATAATGATTTCTTACAGCTAGGTCAGACACTTTCTTATCCTATTCTTCTTTGGGTCTTATCTCCCCAGGTGAATCTCTAACATGCCCAAACTGATCTCACCTTGGTTATAAGCTCTTTGGGGGTAGAATGTGTCTGATTCCAGCTTGAAGTCTGACGGGTTTAATCTATGAGTTTGAATGGCTGGACTTTGACTGGCATTATCCCCTGGGCAGCCTGGAAGGTCTCCCCTCCCCCTGGGATAAGAACCTTTTCATCATCTTGGTCAACATGACCTGTACACCACCTAATTGTGAATGGAAAGCACAAAGCCAGTCTCATATCAAAAGCTACTTAGGCAATGCAGAGAATCAATGTTCCCTTGGAAACCATTTCAGCTACACGTAGAGGATGTTTGATATCATCCTTTTCCAGCAGCAGAAAACTCCTCCCTCCATCCCTATCCAATCATTTGCCAAATCTGGTTGACTCTCCCTTCACAACATAGTTTGCATTCATCCTTCTCCTTCTCTTCACTCACACAAACACCACCCACATTTATGCCCTGGTCGTTTTTCACCTGCTTTACTGCAATAGTTTCTAACTGGTCCCCTTGCACTCAGGGGCTCCTCCCTCCCATTCATCCTCTATACAGCTACCAAACTCATTCCTAACACCAGTTTGTTGACTCTGCTAAAGAAACATCAGTGGTTCTCTGTTGCTCCCTGGACTGAACACAACCTTCCCCCCTCCCCCATTTAAAGTCCTACCCAATTTGGTTCTAACCTGTCTTTCTAGGTGGATCCCACTATTCACTCACTCTCTCTCTCTCTCTCTCTCTCTCTCTCTCTCTCTCTCTCTCTCTCTCTCTTTCTCTCCCTCTCCCTTTCTCCCTCTCTCTCGTGCTCTAGGATCAGCCACGCTGGACTATTCACTGTTCCCCATATAAGACATTCCATCTCCCATTTGCAGGCCCCCACACAGCCCTCTGTTCGATTTCTTCCCTGCCCCCCATTACTGGAATGTTTCTCAGCCTCATCTTCCTTCACCTCTTGGAGTCCTTTGCTCAGCTCATGTACCACCTCCTCAAAGAGGCTGCTCTTGATTAACCACCGAAGTTACTTGGTATTCATTCTGTCTTTTTTGTAGACTTCTTTCTGTCCATATTGTATTCTCCCAGGAGAATGAGAGTTCTTCAAGTGCAACAATTGTTTCTTTTTTGCCTTTCTATCCCCAGCACCGCTGCTGCACAGCCACAGTTACATGGATAGGGAGCTAGCCTCAGAGCCAGGAGGGCTCTGCCCCAGCAACACAATGGTTGTGGGATCCCTGGGCAAGCCACCTTACCTCTCTAGGCAACTCTCTAAAATGATGTTATGGAGGAGGTACTAGCCTCCATTGGTAGAAGGAGTCTCCTCATCCAGCAGTTCCCTGGACCAGGAAATGTCAGGCTCTCCTATCCTTATCTCCAATGCCCAGCACAGTGGCTGGCACATAGTAGGCACTTAGAGAATAGCCGTTGAATTGGGATACATTGAATTTAGTCTTTGTAATCTGAGTGCAAGGCTCTAAACACACCTGGCATTTAAAAAACATTAACATGAAATGCACATGGTCCTTTAATTCTAAGATGCTGGGGAGTTGCAGGTTTCTCTGCTCTTGATTCTACCTCTCCCTCTTGTCTTTTATTTTCCTCTTCTCTTCTTTTCTCTAGGCTATCTCCTCTTCCTCCTCTTCCCTCTCTATTTTTTCTTCCCTTCCCCCTTCTATTTTTCAGTCTCTTTCTCCCTTTCCCTCTTTTTTCTTTTCTAATGCCTTACCACCATTATTTTGAGAGATTTCTGGAAAATGTTCTTTTATAAATTTCCCTGAGTAGCAATTACTTTGGGCCTCTTCAATAAAACTGTCACTAAAAGACTCCTGCCCCTTTACTAGGGAATTAATCTCTTTCTTATGTCTTTCAGTTCAAGCTTGGTCTCTGATTCTCTGCTCTGCTCCTGTAACCCATTCTTGCTCAGTGAGCTCATCCAGTCTCAAGGCTCCCACCATCACCCAGTGCTGACAATGGTGATGACTCCCAAAATGAAATCTCTAGCCTCAGTCTCCCTTCAGAGCTCCAGTCTCCAATCTACAAAAACTGAGGGGCATTTCATCCACCAATAAAGCCTAAATACAGTAAGTATCTGGTGAGGCCTAGAGGAGACACAAATAAGCAAGGATCTCATTTCTGGATGCAAGGAGTTCACACTTAGCTATCTCAGTTTCCTCAGACCTAACATGCTCCAAAATGACTTCATCATACTCCCTCCGCCCAAGTGAGCTCCCCCTTCAATTCCCTGCCTCTGCTAGCATCACTGTCATTCTCCCAATCAGCCAATCCCCAAAACTCTTGACTCTTGTCTCACTCTGTTTTGTTTTCCATATTCACTGCATTCTCAAGTCTTACAAAATTTCCCTCTAAAGTGTCTTTTGCATTTGTCCCCTCCTCTCCATCCTCACCCTGATCCCTGCCCTCATCTCCTCACACCTGGATCCCTGTAACAGGCTCTTCTCTGGGGCCTCCCCACTACAGGCATTCCCCCAGGCCCAAACCTGTACAAACCGTCAGATGTTTAATCATTCTTAAACACTGCCCTCATCGTGTCACTCTACTACTTAAAAATGAAGACGTGATCAGCTGTTATCATTAATTGGCTACAGCCTAGAAGATTCTAATTAAGTATAGGATTAACTTCCTAAGGGTTCATTCATCCGAAATTTATTAAGCATCACTAAAGGCATCCTATGATTCCTTCTCATGG
This sequence comes from Phalanger gymnotis, assembly GCA_028646595.1. Classification (NCBI taxonomy): domain Eukaryota; kingdom Metazoa; phylum Chordata; class Mammalia; order Diprotodontia; family Phalangeridae; genus Phalanger; species Phalanger gymnotis. The sequence continues at coordinate 291,173,223 of CM053625.1, forward strand.
TACGAAGGGGACCCTGTTCTTTAAAGTTATGCCAATAGAGTAAAGCTCTGATAGGTCCTACCAAAATGGAGAGGAGTGAGTAAAGGCACATTGTCCAAGGATCAGACTAGCTAGGAATGGAAGGGCTCATTACCAGAGAGTGGGCTGCCAGAAGATGAATTATTCATCATAGCAACTCATAAGAATTATCTATTAAAGCACAAGAGATCACAATCTTCACTAGCAGAGGATACAGATACAGAGAAAATCAAAGATCTTTTGAAATGCCCAAGAATGGGCAGAAAGTTGTGCTCAGATCTAGGGGAAATGCAAAGATAAGTGAAAAACTTATCCATCCATATCTCCAAAAATCTTCCAATCTAGTAGGGGTGATAAGACACTGAGAGAGATGATTGTAAAACACATTAGGATATGATAACTGCATGAGTCAAAGTGCTATGAGATCCAATTTACAGATGAATGGATCAGGGAAGTCTTCTTAGAAGTGGCATTTAAGCTAAAATTTGAAGGACGGAGGGGAAGCAGCAACAGGTAAAAATACGGGGAAAAAGAAGTTAAGAAGCCCTCCAGACATAGGGAAGAGTAGAAGCAAAAGCACAGAGATAGGAAAGACTGGGACATGTTCATGATAAGGACAATCATTCTGATTAGCTGAGAATAAAGGGCATAAAGTGTGAGATTAGGCTGGGGAGGCAGAGTGGTAGCAGATGGTGGAGGACCTTGAATGCCAGTTAGAAGAGTATAGATTTATTTAACAATGGAGAGCCAATGATGAGTTTTAGAACACAAAGCAATGGTATGCAGAATGCACTGGAAGGAAATACTAGACAGGAAAAGGTCTAGAAGCATCGTGTATTGCAGGTGATTCCTGAAACAGCTAAAGAAAAGATAAGCTCAAAATATCCCAAACTGGAGTCATCTTCCTGCAATTTTCATGGTTCCATTAAATAGGCCAGATGGATACCACAAGGCAACCTTGGGGGTTAATGTCCTACCTTTTAACCTCCTGCACGTAGTCAGCATTTCTGTCAAAGAGGTGGGTGACTGAATCTTTGATGGCTTCGTGCTTGAAGGAAGAAGCAGTTCCAAAGACCGTAACATTGGGGATGGTTGAGCAGAGCTGAGCAACAGCTTGGCCCTGAAAATGAAAATTACTACATTAGGCATTTGGAACACATTAGTGACAGCTCCCTGGCTACCTTTCACAGGTCTTGGGGCCTTCACGGTCTCCCAGCCTCCAGCCTACCTAACACACTGCCTTGCTAACAAAAATCAGGCCCACAGATATTTATCTTCCTCTGATTCCCAAGTCTGATCCTATCACTGCCCTATATCAAACCAATGAATGCCTCCCCATGGCCTACTGGATAAAAAAACAAACTCCTTATAGGGCATTCAAGTACATCTATAGTCAATTTTCCCAGCCCCATTTTAGAGCTATCACCTTCAGGTGCCCCACACCCTAGCCAAACCAGATTACAAATTACTTTGCAAACTTCCAATCAAGGGACATGCTTCTCCAGGGGTTCTTCAATTTTTTTGTGTCCTGGACCCCTGAGGCAATCTAATGAAGCCTGTAAACCCCTTTTCAGAATATTTTTTAAAAATGTATAAGATACATAAGAATACAAAGGAAACCAAAAATTAATGAAAATATTTTTTCCCATTCAAGTTCATAGAACCCTGAAATCCATCCATGGATCCCTCAGAAGTCAATGGACTCCTGGTTAAGGACCCCTGCTCCAGTCAAGCTGAATGTCTCCCATGCCTCAAATACACTCCCTACTTTTCTTTAAAAATTAGAAACTTGACAAACATGAATATTTCCTTAAACAGAAAAAGAAGATTGTGTGACTGTGAATCTGTACATACAGATATTTTTAAAGTATATATTAAATGTTAACAGTATTGCAAACACTACTCCACTTGTCTGTGTCTTCAGAACCTTCTTCTGCACCCTTCTGTTTATTTTTTTAAATTGATGCTCTTTTCTTTTTTATATCACTATAATGATCTTCCCATATACTCCCCAATAACCTCTCCCTGAAAAAAGTCCCTCCTCCCATAAGTCAAACAAAAAAAGCAAAACATTGATCTTGTCTGAAAATGCATGCTTCATTCTGCACATCTAGTCCATCACCTTCCAGGTGAGAGGTGGGTCTTTTAGAATCATCAGTGGCCATGATATTGCTCACAGTCCTTAAGTCTTCACAGTTATTTTCCTTTACAATGTTGTAGTCACTGTATGACTCACACCTGAATTTTCTACCTCTGTGTCTTTGTTTGCACTGATGTCTGTGACTGGAATTTATTCCTTCCCCATATTTCTAGCTATTGTCATTCAAGGCCCAGCTCAGATGTTACCACCACCAAGATTTCATGAAGTCTTTACTGATGAAATTATCTTTCCTTCCTTAGGTCTTTGAACAGCATTTTGCTTGTCCTTCTTTTCTGTGTTAATTGAATGTTAAAATGATCTGGAAGTGTTTCATATCCTCCTGCTAGAATGAGTTGCATAAAGATGTGTCTGAAATTAACTATCTCCCACAAAACCTAGAACAATGTTCTGCACACATTAGGTGCTAATCAAAGTTTGTTGAATTATATTAATATTAATTACTTGTATTTAGTGACTAGAATTCAAGCTACTACTGAGGAATACAGGCACATGAAGAAAAGTTTATTGTGTGATATTTTATTCAGAGGGGGGGAAGGCAGGGCAACACAGATATTAAGTGTTTCAAGTGTCTGAAGTCAAATTTGAACTCAGGTCCTCCTGACTCCAGGGCTGGTGCTCTACTCACTGCACCACCTAGCTGCCCCATGATTTTTAAATTCTAAATGACCTGAGGAACATTATACTCATTTAGAACATGTAAGATCAAGAACATGTTGCTATGAGCTCAATTTCTTAGTACTTACTGTGCATTTAAAGATACTATCATTGTTTCTGTCTAAGAGTATATGTCAGAGGAAACATTTCCATTTAAGTAAACTGCAGGAAGCAATACTTGATTGTATTAATTTCAGGTCTTCACATTAGTGACAAAATCAGATGGGAAATGCAATTTCCTCATCACTGTTAAAATGTTACAAAGTCAGATGTGGAATGTCAGAGTTGAAAGGGGACCTTAGAACATGCAATACAGTGTGTCCGATATGGAAGGGCTCTTTGAACATAAAATGTCAGAACCAGATGGTCCTATCTTCTCCAACCCCTTCATTTTACAAGTAAGGAAACAGCCTTGGAAGGAGAAATGACTGGCCCAAAGCTAAACAATCAAGTAGGTGGAAGTGGAAATTAAACCTATGTCTTCACCTCTCAGTTCACTGTTCTTTCCATCAGTCCATGCTGCCTCCAAAATTTGACATTCTGTATTAAGTTGGCAAAGGAGATGCTTCTGACTCCTCATAAAAGTTTCATTAATATGCCCGCCTCAGACTTGGAATGGAAAGATTTAGATGAAAAAATTATTAGTATGAATTTGCATCTTCTTACCTTTTAAGTCTCATCTCCTGCTTTCCACAAGGAACACCAGCCATACCGAACTACGTGTTGTCCTCATATATGTTCTGCAGTTTCCTATCTCCAGCCTACTGCTCATTCCAATCTATATAATTTCCCTGGTTTTCTGTAAGTCTCAACTAAAATTCCATCTTTTACAGGAAATCTTTATCAATCCTTTTCACTCTACTGCCTTCCTTCTGCTAATTACTTCCTTATTTTTCTTGTACATGGCTTATTTTGTATATATTTGTTTGCACATTGTCTTCTCTATTAGATTGTAAGCTCCTTGAGGTCAGGGACTGTCTTTTGCCTCCTTATATCCCTAGTGCTTAGCACAGTGCCTGGCACATAGTAGATGCTTAATAAATGTTTATTGATCAATTGCCTGGAATGCCCTCTGCTGCTCCTCTGCCTGTTGAGTTGTTAATCATCCGATAGTGATCAAAGGATATGAACAATGTTCAAAGGAACATCTACAAATTATAAATGACCATGTGAAAACATGCTCTAAATCACTAATAGTAGGAAAAACAAAAATCAAAACAATTCCCAAACTTCACTTCGCGCAATACAGACTGAGCAAAGATGAAAAAATGACAGAACAGTCAATGCTATAGGAGCTACAGGAACAAAAGCACACGGATACAATGCTTAATAAAAAAAAGATGATTATTCTGCCTTCTTATTCTATGTTATCATCATTTCCAAACAGATACCTACCATTTCCCCTACCCATCAAGGCACTGCTTAGACAAAAGAGAGAAGGCAGTTTAGCAAAACAAACCAACATATCAAGCCAGTCTGGCAGTAGAGGCAAGGTTCCACACCACAGTCCCATAGTTCTGCAGAGAAAAGAGGGACTTATATTTCCTTCCTTCTTCTCTAGGGCCAGGCCTGATGACTATGATCACACATTGCTCAGTCTCCCCTTTTTATTTATTCCATTTGTGTTGTTGTAGCCATTGTGTACAGAGCTTTATCCTGGTTCTTTTTACTTCACTCTGCGCCAGGCTGACACAATGCTGATGGAGCTATAAAGTCATCCCATCATTCAAGATTCCAATTAGGAATTAATGCAAGGAAAGTGACTAAGTTGTCAATAGCCTTTGGCATAGCAATATGACTGGATGTATACCCCTCAAATATCTAAAAGGGGGAAACGAAAGTCCAACACGTACTGAAATATTTATAATAGCTCTTTGTGGTAGCAAAAAAAAAAAAACTGAAAACAAAGTAGGTGCCCATTACCTGGGGAATGACTGAAAAAAAAATGATGCTACATGAATTAAACAGAACATTATTGTGCCAAAAGAAATGGTGAATAAGAGGAATTTAGAGAAACGTAAGAAAATTTATATAAATAGATGCAAAGCAAAAATAAGAACCAAGAGAAAAATATGCAAAATTACCACAGTCACATAAATGAAAGAACTCAATATAAAGGAAGTTGAACTCTGAATAATGGAAAAATCAATGAAAGTCTAGAAGAGATAATAAAACATACATGTTCCCTTATAAATGAGGAATGGGGAAGTACTAGAATAAACTATTCTGTCCACTGTCAGATAAGGTTTCTATGTTGGATGTTTCCACTCAATTGTTTTTGTCACAAGGGAGCGGTCAGTCTGGATGGAACTGAGAAATAAATGTAAAATAAAGACAAAAGGAATCAATAAAATATATTGTAATTGTTCAACAATCCTTTAAAAGTATCAGTTCAAATGCCGCTTCTGTCATACCTACTTCCTGTTAGCCCCAGATGGAAATTATCCTTCCCTTATTCAATCTCTCCCATCGCCTTTTGGACTTTTTGATGTTATTTTCAAATTTTAATTTATATTTTTTTAAATCTCATGCTGCGATTCCACTGGAACCGGAAACTTTTGGTGAGGCAACTCCCTCTGACAATTTAGCTCAGTAGTTATTCCACAATATTTAGTCTGTTTTAGGTTACCTGGGTCTCTGAGAGTTTAAGGGTCTCAGTGAAGGTCATGCGGCCAGCATTTATCGAGGTAAGACTTGAACCCAGATCTTGAAACTGCTCTTCTTGAACTTAACCCATTGCACAACACTGCCTCCTTCTCGTATTATGTCTGTCAAAAATGATTAGGGTGGGAAGGGGGCGCTCTAGAGGGCATCTCTCCCAATCCATATCTGAAGCAGGAACCTCTTCAAAACATCTTCAACCAGTGTTCATATAGCCTCCATTTGAAGGCTTTTGGTGATGGGAGCTCACAAACTCTTCTCCATTGTTGGATACTTCTTTTTTTTTTTTTTATAGAACACATATTTTGTTTATTGCTCTTATTTCTCTAGACATCAGCATTTTTGTATTTTTAGTGCCTTCATATTCTTTTTTTTCAGTTCTTTTTTTTAAATTTATTTTTAATATGTTTAGTTTTCAGCATTGATTTTCACATGCGTTTGAATTACAGATTTTCTCCCCATTTCCACCCCCCCCACTCCAAGATGGCGTACACTCTGGTTGCCCTGTTCCCCAGTCTGCCCTCCCCTCCATCCTCCCCTTCCCCTCCCATCCCCCTTTCCCTTACTTTCTTGTAGGACAAGAAATGCCCTATGCCATTGCCTGTGCATCTTATTTTCTAGTTGCATGAAAAGAAAAAAACTTTTTTACTTTTGAACATCTATTT
>CM053625.1:291179881-291201875 GCA_028646595.1 Phalanger gymnotis
CCTGCTCTGATCAGCCACTTAATTCCTCCCACCAGGTGGGCCTGGGGCCAGAAGCAACTGCAGCTATTCTAAAGCTGCCCCAGGGGTGGTAGTCAAACCGCAAACTCTGTCTTGTCCCGCAGTTTTTCCCACTAACCTTCTGTGTAGTCTTTGCTGTTTGTGGGTTGTGAGGTCTGGTACATGCCATAGCTCAGTAATTCAGCATGCTAGGGCACTCTCTGCTCCACTCCTGGTCTCGTCAATCCGCGGTCTGCCGCGCCGCTCCGCGCCAGGCGCGCTGGGCTCTGCTTGGCTCAGCTCCGCTCCCCTCAGCTGGGAGCTGGGAGCTCTGTGCGGGACAGACCTTACCCCGAGACCATCCAGGCTGTCCTGGGCTGGAGCCCTGCTTCCCTCTGCCACTTTGTGGGTTCTGCAGTTCTAGAATTGGTTCAGAGCCATTTTTTTATAGGTTTTTGGAGGGACTTGGTGGGGAGGTCATGCCAGTTCCTGCTTTCCAGTCGCCATCTTGGCTCCGCCCCCATTGTTGGATACTTCTAAAAACTTCTTATATTAATTCAAAATTTGTTTTCATATAACTTTCCCCTATTGCTCTAAGTTTTATCCTCTGGGGCAAAACTGAACAAGTCGAATCCCTCTTTCACATTACAACCCTTAAGGTACTTGATGACAACTGTCATTTCTCTACTAAGTCTTCTCCCTTCCGGGCTAAACTTTTCCAGTTCTTTCAATCAATGCTCACATGACAGTTTCCAGTTTTCTCACCATTCTGTTCACTATCTTCTCTAGCTTGCCAATATCTTTCTTAAAATATAAGAACCAAACTCAGTATTCCAGATGTGCCTGATTGGTGCCAAAGACAGCAAAGTTGTGAAGCATTCCATTTTTTTTTTCATATATATCTCCTCTCCTCTGGCACTGCTGCTTCTTTGCTGTAAGCCCTTATCACATCATGCCGGGATTACTGCATTAACTTGCTGGTTGGTCTTCCTGTCTCAAGACTCTCTTCATTTCATTCCATCTTCCACTCAACTATCAAATTACTCTTCCAAAGGAACAGAGCTGGCCATATCACCTCCTCATTCAATACCTTCTGTGGCTCCCTATCACCTCTAAGATCAAACATAAAATCCTCTGGTATTTAAGACCATTCACAACTTGGCCTTTCAAGTCTTCTCATATCCTCCCCCACCCCCAACACATTCTGTGGTCTAGTGACACTGGATTCCTTACTGTTTCTCATATATAATATTCTATCTCCAGACTCAGCATTTTCATTGGTTATTTCCTATGTATGGACTACTGTCCCTCCTTATCTCTGCTTATTAGCTTCCCTGGCTTCTTTCAAGTTTTAGCTAAAATGCCATTTTCTATGAGAAGTCTTTCCAGATCCCTGCCCCCCACATTAATTCTAGTGTTTTCCCTCTACTGATCACTTCTAATTTGTCCAGCAAAAAGTTTGTTTATATAGAGTTATTGCCATGTTATTTCCCCCATTAGACTGTGAGCTTCTTGAGGTTAGGGGCTATCTTTTGCCTTTTTTTTTGTATCCCCAGGCCTTAGCATAGTGGGACTTGCCATATAGTTGATGCTTAATAAATGCTTATTAAATGACTAATTATCACAGAACTCTCACTTCCTTCGAGGTTATTATTAATGTATCCTAAAAAGGAATCAGCTAAAGCCTCTCAGCTATTAAAGCTCCTAAGTCTGTTTCTCTGGATTTGCTGTGTGTGTGTGTGTGTGTGTGTGCACGCACGTGCACGCAAATAAATTCTTAAGAAATGGAAGACAGAAATTTGCTTTTAGTTTCTTTGCCCATTTTCAGGAAACTTACTATCATTGGTTACTACTTTAAAATGATTTTCCTAGTAGAGGGAAAAAAAAATAAAGCACAGTAGATTTGTTTTCAGAAGGCCTGGATTCAAATTTCAGCATCTAAGCAACCTTAGACAAATACCTTACCTTCTCAGTGATTATTCCCTCCTTGGTAAAAGGCAAGATTTGGACCAGATGGTTTCTAAGCTCCCTTCCAGCTCTAAATCTTTGGTCCTATTTATCCAAATTTCCTTTCTGTTGAAATGGCTCTTGTCATAATGGAAAGCAGTTTTCCTGATGCAGCAAAATGGCCTGGGCTCACTAAAAATGCTGCCTGGGACATGAGGAACACAAGAGAAGGAAATATTGGACTTGCAGGTTTGGAATCATATTGATCTCATTTAGGTTGCAAAGAAAAGATTTTCAAAGGCACAGATATGAAGAAGGCACATAGCACTGGCTAGTAGGGAGATCTTGGATGACAAAAGAGGAGGCCCCTTGGGAAATTTCTGATTTGAAAAAAAATAAGTTGTAAGAAAGGCAAACTGACAGGATTATACATCCTGAATTCAAAGGAACATAAGAGGTTATCTCATTCCATCATTACCTGAAGCAAGAATCCCAAACAACTCGTCAACAAGTGGTCATCTAACCTTTCCCTAGAAGACCACCAGTAACAAAAGGTTCGCAACCTCCCAAAGAAGTCCATTCCATTGTTGGAGCTCTCTAATTGTTAAGAAGCTTTCTAAAGCCTAAATTTGCCTCTCTTGAACTTCCAACTTTTGCTCCTAATTTTGTTCTCTGAAGGTAAGCAAAAAAAAAAAAAGTCTAACACTTCTTCCCCATAACTTGGACAATGATTCAATAGCATCTAAGGCAATTAAGACTATCTTCTGTGTTTGTGGGAGGGGGCTTACTACCCTGGAAATGACCTCTGAGGTCCCTTCCCACTTAAAGATTCTATTAATACAAAGCTCAGGAATGAACACTCATACCACTAACCATGTGGTAATTTACAGAACAGAACAAGCACAATCCTGGCTTAAAATATTAACATTTTTGGTCTTCTTAATGAATTCTTTGTTAGAGTTTTTGCCTGATCTCTGAAAAGCAAATACTTTGTGTTCACTGGAGTCTTTGTTGAAAATTTTTAAATACCTTTGGTATAAAAATTGAGATTAACTCTTGACTTGGGGCTAAGGATATGAGAGTAGTTTGCATAGAGTAGAGGAAAAAATCCTTTCTCCCTCTTTCCCTCCACATTCTCTTGACCATAGGGGTGGTCAGGTGAATTAAAAAATCATAGATTCATAGATCTAAGAGCTGGAAGGAACCTTAGAAGGTAGAATGGACCATATACCATAGAATGTTAAAGTTGGAAGAGACCTTAGAATATAAAATGTTGGAGCTAAAGGAAACCTTAGAACAGAAAACACTGAATTTCAGCACTATAAGAGACCACTTAGTTCAGCCATCTTATTTTACCAGATAAGGAAACAGGTTCCTAGAGGGTAAACTGAAACCCAGGTCTCTTGATAGCCATTCCCTTGCTCCTTCCTCTATGTCAGTTTCCTCTCAATCAGTGGAATGTTGAATTACTGCAGTTCCATCCTTTGGATTGTTTTAAACTGCTCTGAGGAATATTTCATTTCCTTATCACTGTCACTTGCTGCCTCATTTGGAATCCCAGACGGTCTATGAATCAGATATCGTGCTTTTAAAGCTTGTACAACCACATGGATCATAAAGAAATAAACATGAGCATATGGGTTATTAGAGCAGTTGGCTGAGATAAAGACTGGGCTTGGTTCTAGACAATCTGGAAAGAGAACATCCAATAATTCCACTGATCATATGTAATTCATTATTAACTAGCAAGGCCCCACTCCAATGCCTCATCATAGTGTGAAGACGACATGAAACTCTCAAACGGTATATATGTCAAGGGAGGGCGAGGTCTGGCAGGTTCTACCATGCTGAGAAAACTTCGAGTATGACCCAATCAGAGTGTATGTTTTCCAAGGATCAGCCCAGCTAAGAATGGAGAGAGGGTCATTGTCAGTAGGTTGATCACTTAGTGATTAACTCCTTATTCGTGGCAATGCATGGAACAAAAATACAAAACAATCCTCAGTGCTGCTGTGGCCCCCTTCTGCTTCTCCAGTGGCAGTGGGAGAATGGCAGAAAAAGGAAAAGAGGGAGCTAAGAATCACATTGCTTTCAGACCATCTGGAAACATTGTCTTAGTTACTGGTACTCTAAATGTGAGGTCCTTGACCAGTGATCAACAAGTGGACCTACTACTGGAGGAAATTAATTATATAGATCTTGACACTCTCACTATGAACAAAACCAAATGGAAGAGGGGATCATAGGTTCTTCTTGGATTGGCAAATAAAGGAAATGATTGAGATGTTTTTATTGTATGTAAGAAGGAAATAAGAAACATTATTTTATGGGCCATTTGGTCATCTTGTAATTCCAAGCTCATTATAAGCATTTTCAGGAAGACCACCATGATGATAAAGAGCTAATACACTATCACCAGTTGCAGAAGGAGATAGAGAAAATATATGAAGAACTGGAGAAGACCCTCCAAATTAAAGCAACATATACTTTGATACTCAGTTATTTCAATGCAAAGGTGAGCACAGGCAGCAGACAATTAAAATGTTGGAAAATAAGTTTTAAGAGTAAGAAATGAGAAAGGGCAAAGACTTAGAGACTACATTGATGCTTCGTGTATATATATCAAGATAGTTTTTATTTCAAAAAAGATTCAAGAGGCACCAGACATGGTGAAAACTAACATCACAAAAATTAAATTGATTATATCTTAGCTGACAGGAAATGACTCATTGCTTTTGTGGGGATAATTACTAAATCAACTGTATGCAGTCATACCAGGGGCTTGTTAAAGATCAAAATTAATTTAAAAAAATTAAAATTGGAAAAACAGTTATATAATTAAAACAGACAACTCTAATCTAGCCTATTTAAATAAGGCATTGAAACCAAAAAAAGGGTATTTGACTGGAGGATAGACATCGATGATGATTATAACAATTTATTTTAAAGATTACTGATGCAAATCAGTTGCAATAGTGAAGAATTCAAAAGAGCCTAGAAATGGTCTCATACAGTAAATACTTGCTATCCTTGCTAAAGGGAGTTATATAGCAACCAAGGGCAACACTGATTTAGAATATAAACTCATTTATAAAACCTTCTAAAGAAATATGGTGGAAGTATTGCCTCGCAGAACAGTGAGGCACAGTGGAGGGAAAAACAAGTTTGCTGAAAGCTTACTAAGAAACCTAAATAAGCAAAATAAGCAGTACAAGGAGCAAAAGAAAAATGGAAAAGATTTGTAAGGATTTTTATAACAAACTCTTTTTAACATCTAGGACAGTGGAACCATCATAATTAGAGTCTAAGTTTACAGTCACCAATATGCTGAGTCATGGAAATAGCACTGAGGAAAACAAATATGGGGGAAACAGCCAAACTAGACAGAGGGGATCCATGCTGAGAGAGACACAATATTTAAGGCATTGAGAGACCTACTTTCCAGACTTCAGAAAAAGAGGAAGAATCCAAAGGTATGGAAAATTTTCAAATCTCATTATACCCAAAAAAGGTGACTGAAAATATTAATAATGGCTAACCCTTATGCCTACTTTCCCACATATACAAAAATTTTATGAGCATAATCCATGACATCCTTGATGATGGTATAAGAAAAGAACAGGAAGGCTTTGACTTTCATATCTAATATTCCATAGTAGAACATATATTTTGCAAACACACAATTGATTACAAGGTATTTAGATAATACAAAATTCCTCTGTGGCTAACTATAAAAATGATGTGATTTATTGGAGCAAAACACAGCCTTACAGACTCTCTGAACATGTCTTTCATGTATATGTCATCAATATGCATGATACCTTGAAAGATTTCATAAAAGTGGTATTTTTTTCAATAACTCTCTGATTATGACTATTAAGAAAAGCATAAAACAGGAGATATATGCTTACTAAAGTCATGGAAAATATACATCACAGTCCAAATGGAAATGGGATTCCCTATGGGGCCAAGGTCCTCCAGATGCTCTTATTTGCAGATGATATTATACTGATTGCATCAGAGCTTTGTAAAGATCAATTTGTAAAGATCTTTTTGCTACCCCATCCCCAAGTTGGCTGCTCCAGTTCCAATATCTCCAGCAAGAAAAAAATGCACTGATTTAACAAAGCTAGCCGAACCTTCAAGAGACCTGGGACCCCAAAAGGTACAGAACATCAGCTTAGGTTTTGACTCTCTTCCCTGTGTTTGCCTGTAGAGTAATACTCCTACTAAAACTATTTACTGTTGACTATTTGTGTGACCAAGGAAGCAGTTTGTATGAAAATGACCTAGGGGAGGTCAATGTTAAAAAGAACTGTCTGTCCCACATCTATCAAAATATTTACAGCAGTACTTTTTGTAGTAGCAAAGATCTGGAAGCAAAATACATTCCCAATGATTGGGGAATAGCTAAGCAAGTTGTGAATGTAATGAATGAAAAATGAGTGAATGAAAAAGCTGTAAAATTATAATGACCAAGCCTCGTCCCAAAGAAGAGCTATAAGAATTTACCTCCCTCCCTTATTTGCAGAAGTGGGAGAAAATGGATGTAGAACAATGACTGTAATGTCAGATTTGGTTGGTATGTTGGTTAGTTTTCCTGAACTGTTTTTTTTTTCCTGTTTTTAAAATTCTTTGTTATACAGGACATAACTTGGCAGTAGAAAGTGTAGACTTCTAGACCAGAAGCCAGCGAGACTCAAATTCAAATCAGGCCTTGGATGATTACTAGTTGTATGACTCTGGAGTAGTTATTTAATCTCTATTTGCCTCAGTTTCCTCAAATGTAAAATGAAGATAATAGTACCTACCTCACAGGGTAGTTTTGAAGTTCAAATGAGAATATTTGGAAAGCACCTAGGACAGTTCCTGGCACATAGCAGGCACTATACAAATGCTTATTCTCTTCCTTCACCTAGTGAGTAAGAGTTATAGTATGAAGATGAGTGGGAAAACCTATATTTAAATCCTAATTCTAACATTTACCTGCTGGATAACCCTAAGCAGGAAGCTTCATCTCTATGAGTTTCTATTTCCTGGCTTCCCTGACTTCCTTCAGGTCCCCAATAAGATCCTACCTCCACAAGAGTTTTTTTTTCCAAGTTCCTCTTAATACTAGTGCCTTTCTCCTAAGATAATCTCCAGTTTGTCCTATCTTTCCCAATTTGTCCCTATCTTGTTTGTACATAAATGTCTGCAGGTTGTCTCCCTCATTAGACTGAGCTCCTTGAGACCAGTGACTGTTTTTTGCCTTTCTTTGCTATCTCAGTGCTTAGCACTAACACAATGCTTGGCACATAGCATATGCTTAACAAATTCTTGTTGTCTTGACCATCGGTCTACAATATGGCGATAATATTTGCATTATGTACCTTGAAGGATTATCATAATGAAAATACTCTGTAAATAGCAGCTGGAGAGAGCTCAAATCTGGCCTCAGACACTTAGTAGCTGGGCGACCCTGGGCAAGTCATTTAACCCTGTTTGCCCTCATTTCTTCTTCTGTAAAACGAGCCAGAGAAGGAAACTGCAAATTACTCCAGTATCTTTGCCAAGAAAACCCCAAGTAAGGTCACGAGAAGTAAGATACAAATGAAAAATGACTGAACAACATAAACTGTAAAGCATTATAAAGAGGTGAGCTATGACTATTCCTCTTTCAGAAGGGACATTGTACAAGTTGGTGTACGTTCAAAGGAAGTATGCATGAAGGGCTAACCAGGGCTTCTTAAACTTTTTCCACTTGCGACCCTTTTTTGTGTTCTGGCAACGTTGGTTGGCAGTGTGTAGCACGATGGCATGCACAGTGCAAAGTGTGCATGCTTTGTTTTCAGAACCAAGGCTACGGTGAAGTTGCGTGATGCAACATGGGCAAGTGCTGCCAGAAACACCTCAGATTCATTACGTGTTTGATTTTTAATAAATTTTTGGGCATTGTATGTTCAGAAACCTTTGCCTGTTGCTAAATTTTTCACAACCCCATAGGGGGTCATGACCCACAGTTTAAGAAATGCTGATAAACAACAGAGTGTCATGCCATATGAGGACTAGTTGAAGGATTTGGAAAGGTCGAGCTTAAAGTAAAGAACACTGGAGGCCTGGGGAGTGGGGATAATTGCTATCTTCAAGACTTTGAAGGAATGTTGCGGAAGACGGATTAGACATTTCTTCTTTGGCTCTGATCGGCAGAACTAAGAGCAATAGGTAGCAGTTGGAGTAAGGTGGACTTGGGCTTAATATAAAGATACATTTCTAATAATTAGAGCTACTTCAAAGTGAATTGGGCTGCCTCATACAGCGGTAAGTTCTAGATCAGTGGCAGTCTAAGCAGAGGCTGGATGATCATTTGCTGGGGTTACTGTAGAGGGGAATACCTGCTTAAAGTTAGGCTTCGGCCAGATGTACCCTGAGGTCCTTTGCAGCTCTGAGTTTCTGTGATTTAACAGCAAAAAGATTTTATGTTCTAATTAAGCCCCTCAATGCATGATATACATTCTCAAAGGCTTACAGGAAGCTGTTTTAATCGAAGCCCAAAGATACATGAAAAGGGCTCATCGTTTGCTGAAGTATGAGCAAATACATTCCTTCTAATGTGACAAGGTCTAAAATCTGGTGAGATGTGTATGTGAATTATGTAGATAAACTCAAAGACATTTTATATATAACCTGATATATTAATATAATAAAATCATATGTATTATATTTACTATATATATGTAGTATATAATAATATATACTTTAGAACATAGTTCAATTCCATTGAAATAACATTTATTAAACACTTATTCTCTGCTCAGTGCTGAGAAAGACGCAAATATGAATTAAGGACTAGTCTCTGCCCTCAAGAAGCTCCCATTCAAGATAACTCGCCCAAGGGTAACATGATCAAACAGTGCCAGAGCTGAGAATCCAAGCCGGGTCTTTCGACTCCAGACCCAATACTTTTTTCACTACACTACGCTGCCCTTTATTGGTCCCAGTCTTCCTCTGGTGGGAAGCCAGCAGGCAAGTCAACAGCAGGCACTGAACAACAGCTCCACAAGAATTAAGATGCTGAGGAAGAACGCATCTCCGCAAGCTCAGGCTGTATAGCAGTAACCTCAACAGCTTGGAGCCAGACGTAATATTTCCTAGGATCTCTGGAATTTCTCTGTAGAGACTCCATTCTGTTGCCACCATACATCACAAGCACATACTCAGAAAGTAGTTATCAAGGACGTTTTGCCAGCCATAGCGCTCAGGTGAGCATGTGGCTATCGGGCCTGGCGCACTATCTGCTATTCATTAACTTCCCCCTGAACTAAAAGAGAAGCATCAGTAAGGAGGAAAGGAAAAGGCTATTCCCTTTTCCTTTCACAAGGAATACATATCGGTTGGCACAAAGTGATTGTGTGGTAGCGTGAAAAGATTGCTGGATATGGAAGCGGATGAGCTGGGCTTTAAGCCTCACTGGCTCTTCCATCTCTGAATCCATGGAAGAACGTGAAGAAAAGTCTAAGTAAAATGTCATGAGATTAAAGCAGAGTTGCGCCATTCCAGAGGGCAAGTAGCTGAGCTAGATCTCAAGAATGGAAATGGTTTTAGGAGGTGGGAGAGTCCATTCTAGACACGGAAGATAATGAGTAGGTGTAAAGAGGCAAGTAAAGTTAGGGCAAGGTCAGGGAATAGAGGCAATGCTTGTTTGATGGGGACACAAAGTTTATGAAGAGAACCGCTGTGAGATAAGCCTGAAAGGGCAGATTACAAAGAGATTTGAGAGATCCTTGATCACTGGCTGAGTTTTTGTTTTATTTTATTGGCAACGGGAACCACAAAATCTTTGTGGGGAAGAGGAGAGAAGTGACACAGGTGGTTAGACCTGTGCATAAGAATATGAAGGAGACAGTAGCAACTGAGGAAGCACGATACAGAGAACAAGCTCAAGGGTCAGAGGATAGAGATTCAAATCCTGCCTCTGAGGCTTTGCTACCCGTGTGACCTTGGGCAAGGCACTTACCATGGGTAGGCCTCAGTTTCCTCATCTGTAAAATAAGGATATTGAATTAAATGCCTTCTGAATTCCCTTTGACCTATACAGTTATAACCTGATGAATGAAGACAGTGGAGGCAAGGAGATCAGTGAAAAGGCTTTGTAATAATAGTTGAAGGAAGACATGATGAGAGACTAAACCAGACTGGTAGCATTGGGGATGATTCAAACAACCATAACATTTCTGAATTATTTCACTTAAAGCATTTTAAAAACAAACTTAGACTGGGCCTCATGCAAGGAATAATTAGATTTTTAGAGTTCATTTAGGATAAATGCAGCACTGTTTGTAGAAATACAACATGTGAAGAGGAATTTGCAAAGAGGACATGGAAGATTATTGAAAAATATTTTATTCATAAAGCATTTCAATAAAATTATTAAAGTTATTCAATACATATAACACACAATTTAGAAATAACAAAAGCTGACATGTATGCAGCACTTTGGTAACCAAAAGAAAACAACCCATCATATTTCCTGCAAACCTACTTCACTTGTAAATTTCCCAACTTCTGTCCAGGGGCATCACAATCCTTCCAGTTTCTGAGGCTATCAACCTTGGTCATCCTCAATTCAGCCCTCAAATCAGATCAAATCAGTTGCCAAATCTTATTATTTCTATCTCATAACATCTTCTGCATTTCCTTTTTCTCTGCCCTCATACAACTACTCTCTGAGTTTGGGCCTTAATCAGTTCTCACTTGGGCTATTGAACTGGCCTCTAAATTGGTTTTCCTGACTCAAGTATCTCTCAAGTCCAATTCATCCCTCATACAGCTACAGAAGTGATTTTCTTAAAGTGCAGGTCTGTCCATGCTCCCCTTCCCCAACTCAATAAACTCAAACAGCTCCCTATTGCCTCTAGAATCGAACACAGCCAATGCTGGCATTTAAAGCACTTCATAAGCTGTACTCTTCCTGTCTTCTGACATCGTACTTCCTATCTCATACTCTGTGATCCAGCCATCCTTGCTTTACTTGCTGTTACTCATACATGATACTCCATCTCTCATCTCTGTGTCATTGTACCTATTTTCCTTCATGCCTGGAATGCTCTCCTTTCTCAGCTTTACTTTTTGGAATTCTTTGTTTCCTTTAAGACTCAGACCAAGGTCACATCTTAAATGAGGTCTTTCGTGGTTTGCCCCCACCCCATTCTCTCCCTACAGCAAGATTACTTTGTATCTGCTCTGTATATTTGCTCCCCACCCCATTAGAATGTAACTTCCTTGAGGGCAGGGCCCACTTTACTTCTATCTCTATATCCTTGGCTTCTAGCACAGTACCTGACACATAGTAGTTTAATAAATGCTTGGTCTTGTTTATAAATTTCTGATTTATAAAGCATTTTATAAACATTATATCATTTGATCTTTAAAAAATTTAAATTTCTTTTTAATTTTTAAAAATTGCATTTGATCTATACCTTGTCACATAGGTAACATCCAGATATGGGAGTTGAAGGTAGTATTTGAGAGTGGGATTTGGATGCCGGGATGCTGGATTTAAATAAAGGCATTACAGACTCCTGTCCAGTATCTGACAATGGCTGTTAAGAATGCATTTGCCTGGTCTCTTGCAAATCTAATCAAAAGGGCATTTAGCTAGAAAGATAGTATACACTGTCTCTGTACATATCCATCAAACCAGGCCTAAAGAATAGCTGAAATGAAGAATGACAGTTGAGACATTCGTAAGTTCACAGGAGACAAAAATCCAAGAAACAAGACAGTAGCAAAATTCAGGGTCTGAATGTCTAGACACAAACGTCCAGAGTTAAGGCAATAAGTAAGATAAGCTAGCATTGTAAATGCTAGGATGTAAATTTGACTGCACAGGTATCACTGACACCCAATGTGATGAAACTCATGACTTAAGTACAGCTCTAGAGAAGTATTCCTTATTGAAAAGAAACAAGAAAGGCAGAAGCCCCCATCATACTCTAACTTGAATTATGCTTATTTTTGTATATGTCTTATCCCAATGGCTAGCAAGAGCCTTTCATTTCCATTAATACTTTAGAGATACAGGAACATGAATTCATTGGTCTCTCTGCATTAATTCAATAAGTCTTTATTAAGTGCCTGCTATGTGAATGAAGTATGGTATAGTGCACAGTAGTAGCAGTAGTAAGCATTTATAGAATACTTTAAAGTTTATAAAGCACTTTACAAATATTATTTCATTTTATTCTGACACGAACCTTAGTAGAAGTGCTATTATTATCCTCATTGTTCATATGAGGAAACTGAGGCAAATAGGGGTTAAATGATTTGCCCAGGATCATATAACTAGTAAATGTGTTAAGCAGGATTTGAACTCAGGTCTTTCTGACTTGAGGTTCAGTGTTCTAACCACTGCCCTTTGTGTTAGGAAGACATGGGTTCAAGGGATGCCTTTGAATAAATAAGTGAATAGAAAAGTATTCATTAAGCATTTACTATATGCCAAGAATCATGCTAAGTGCTAGGGATACAAATGCAAAAAGCAAAGACACACTCTGCCCCCCAAGTTGCTTGGGGGAAGAAACAGACATAGAAGAATGGTGGCCAAGAAGAGGCCCTTTGGTGCAGAAAGTTATAGGGAAAGTGTATGGGGGAAGGGGCAAATGGGCCAAGGGGAGCAGATTAGGACATCCCTTTCAGGAACAATGGTAGAGTTGATGTGACCTTGGGTCCAAAACTTATTGAGGAGGGGGAAGAGTGTATGCTTGTCAGCTGACAAAAATATGGGGATGATGAGGAGCAAAGTAAAGTGAAGCATAGCTGGGCTTTGCCTGAAATGTTGGGACAAGTAGCTGTGTTATCATTATTTAATATTCAGTGCCCTCAGAACTATGACTCTAAGTTAGTGGAGTTATCAGTCTGTATTGATAGAAAGAGTTTTCCAATTGAGAGTTCCCCTTCACTGATGAAATTGAAGGTGCTTACACCACTGGCACTAAGCTAGACACTAGGGATGTAAAGACAAAACAAGAAATAGTTCATTGCCCCAAGGAACTTACATTCTACCTGCCACAATATTTATACAGATAGATAAATAGAAGAAATTTTGAGAAGAGAGGGAAAATTATCAATTAAGAATGTCAGAAAAGGGGCATTCACACTTGGTTCTGAAGGTACAGCAGAGGTGAGGAGGGGGATGTTCCAGGAATTTGAGGGCAGACTCTACAAAGACCTGGAGGTGGGAGATGGAATGTCAATTCCAGGAAGCAGAAAGCAGGACTGTTTGTCAGGAATGTAGAGTATGAAAGGAGGAGCAACACAAAGAAATCTGGAAATCTCTGAAGGACTTTCAGCACTTAGCTGAGGTTGGTGTTTACCAACCAAATTCAGCCCCTCTCCAAAGCTTCAGTAGGTGGTTTCATGAATTTCAGTGGCCAAAAAATTATTACTTTATGGCCACCCTCAAAATAAGTCTCTCTGACCTCAATTAGGCTGATCCACAGACAAAAGAAAAGCGATCTTTCTGGGCCTCCATCCCCAGGGCCACCCCCAAAGCTTTTCTAGCTTGGCAGGCCATACTAGAACATTTGTGCCATATACATCGTCTTTGAGAAGCCACGGTCACCTCCACAGCACAGTGAGGCATCAACAAGACTCTAGTGGAAGTCTTGGACATAGTTCATGCTCCATAATTTTTTGTTGAATTTGCTTAATAGAGAAATAGAACTGAAAACTTACCCCAAGAGATGGCGGGGTAGGTCAAAAACAGGAAAAAAGCCAAAATATTCACAGCAACACTTTAGAGGTAACAAAAAACTAGAAACAAGAATTATGTCTATCAACTGGGGAATGGCTGAATGTTGTTTTTGCTCAGTAGTGTCAGACTCTTTGTGACAGTATTTGGGGTTTTCTTGGCAAAGATAATGGAGTGGTTTGCCATTTCCTTCTCCAGCTTATTTTACGGATGAATAAACTGAGGCAAATAATGACTTACCCAGGGTTGCACAGCTAGTAATTGTCTGAGGCCAGATTTGAACTCAGGAAGATGAACCTTCTGATTCAGGCCCAGCACTCTATCCCCTGTGCCACCTACCCGCCTCTAGAATGGCTTAATAAACTGTGGTATATAAATGTAATGGAAGATAATTATGGAGTAAGGAATGATGGCCATGGGAATTCAAAGACAACGTGGGAAGATTTCTGTGAAGTGATGACGAGGGAAGCAGCAGAACTAAGAAAACAATAGACACAACTACGATAAATTTTCAAAAAAAATCACTAAAAAGGAATTCAAACTCAGAGTAATCAAAAAGCCACTAGTAGTTCTGGAGACTAGATAATGAAATATCCCTCCCTCCTCTCAGGAGAGAAGATGGTAACTATTGACAATAGAATGTTGCCTACGTCACTGGAGGTCACTGTATCCACGGTTTTTGTTTAACTGTTGGTTACGAGGGGGCGGCGATGGACGAGGGAGGCATTTTATAAAGACAAAATAAAACTATAGAAATGATAGCTTAAAGCCTTGGACAAAATTAAAAACACAGGGTAAAACTCCATGAAGGCTTTATGGACACCCTATATGAGTCCTAGGGACTGGGGAGTAGCATGATTCTCATATTCTACTTTAAAATGTACAAAATATACTTTTGACTTAACTGCAGGTCTATCACTTGGGTGGGGCGGAGAGCAGAGTAATTAAAGTGCTCAGAAATGTCTGACATTTAGAAAGAGCTGAGCAGATTTTCCCAGTCAGCACCTGAAGCACACCCCATTACACTGTACATCAAATACCCAGTAAATATCTCCCTGAGCCCATGAGGTTAATGTAGGGTTCCTTCTATTATTAATGAAGGGTGTGATAGAGAGGTTTTGTTCTGTTTAATTTTTCAATAGATTCCATTCCTCCAGTCCTCAGCCGCAAGGCTTATGGGAGTAGAAGTGCCAACAGGGCAGGCCTCCTGTGAGCACACTTCTGCAGTGCCAGGCAGATGGGTTAAGAGTGGGGACCTTCTGTCCCCTCTTCTCCCCTCATCTCCATCAAACACCATCAGGCACCTTCCATCACTATTTCTTTCTTTGCTCCTGTCTCGCATGAAGAGGTGGTTGGTTCTTCTTGCCAAGACAAACCTTTCTACGTGCATAGATGATCCCGTTCCATCCTGTTTTCTCCAGCTAATTGGTCCCTCTATCATTCCTACTCTCTCAACCTGCAGTCTCCTTGTCTACTGGCTGCATACCCATTTGATCCCTTCACCCCCTCTAACGATTGTCCCACATCTGTCCTGACTTTCTGGAGGAGGCCATCTACAATGGCTCCTTCCACTTTCTTTCCTCTCACTCTTTTCTCAACTCTCTGTGAACTCGCTTTCAGCTTCATCATTCAATTGAGACGGTTTTCTCTAATGTTACAAATGATCTCTTAATCACCACATCAAATGGCTTTTTCTCAGCCCTCATCTTTCTTGTCCTCTCTGCAGCTTTCTGACAAGGTTAATTGCCTACTTCTCGTGGATACTCTCTCTTCTCTTTTTGTTCTTCATGTCACTGTTCTATGCTCTCCTGGTTCTCTCTCCACCTGTCTGCTTCTTCTCAGTCTTTCACCAGATCTTCACCCAGATCACATCAACTAAACACAGACGTCCTCCCAAGGCTCTACCCAGAGCCCTCTCCTCTTCGCCCTCTGCGCTATTTTGCTTGGTGACAGAACTGGGTAATGCACAACAGAAATGAGCTTGAAAAAACTCACCCAGATGATGCCAACAATATAACATTTAATAGGGATCATTCTGAAAGGCAGGTAGGTGGCAAAGTGGATAAACTTGGGAGTCAGGAGGACCTGAATTTGAATCCTACCTCAGATATCTACCAGCTGTGTGATCCTGGGCAAGATAATTCACTTCTCTCAGGCTCCGTTTCCTCATTTTAAAAATGAAGATAACAGCACTAACCTCCCAGGACTGTTGTGAGGATATAATAAGATAACATCTGTAAAGTGCTTTGTAAAGCCTTAAAGTCCTATACGAATGCTCGCTATTATTATGATTATAAACCATAAGCTCACAGGTTCATAGAGCTAAATATGTAAGGAGTTTCAAAGGCCACATAGTCCAAGCCCCTCATTTTGTAGATGGAGAAACTGAAATCCAGCAATGCTAAGTGACTTGGGAAGGAAGGCAGGCAGGAAGCATCACAGGCACTGAGTTTTGAAAAATCAGTTACACAAACATGGGAAACAAAGTGGACACCTATCAATCAGGGCACAGATGAACAAATTGTGGTGTATGGATATAATGGAATGTTGTAGAGAAGGGACATACCCTCGACTCTCTTCAGAGTTTCTCTTCTTAGGCTGGGGCTGGCTCACTCACCCTAACCGTACCCATGCTGGCAGGCTGGGGATAGGCAATGACCACACTACAGCTGCTCATTCTCAGAGTCCTTGGGTAAGTGTGTGTACGTGTACGTGTGTGTGTGTGTGTGTGTGTGTGTGTGTGTGTGTGTGTGTATGGGGGAGACCTAGGTCTACTATTCACTGCTGGAGCTCCTATACCCTCATTTCTGTCATATATGATACAAATAATCAATATGTAATTTTCCCATAGTTCTCCATAGTTTTTTGGTTCAGTTTTCCAGCAATAAATGTCCATATCCTAAAAAACAGTCATGTATGTTACCTATTGAGAAATAATGCCCCGCAGCCATTGTCAGTAAATTTGCTTGAGAGAGGAATGCTTTCATTCAGGTCCTTCTAGAATTGTCTGTAGCTCTTCTCAAACTACTTTTCTCTGTGCTTCTCACATAAATGTTCCCTTTTTGCCCTTTTCAGTAAAGAAAATGTCCACATAAGAGACAGTACTTTACACAAGACGTGAGTAAAGTGATACTGAGTAACGAAAGCAGAACCAGGGAAACAATATACACAACGACTGTGACAATGTAAATAAAGAAAACACTAAAAGACAATGGAATTCAAATTAAAAGCAATGTCCAATTTTTAGCTACAGATACTCATCTGGATGAAGAAACACACTTCCTTCCTCTTGCTAGAGAGAGGGTAGACTATAGGTGAGAAGTGGTGGGTATGCTATCATCATAGCTGTGTGTCAGATGGTTTTGTTATTTTTATAATGGAGTGTGTGAGGAGATTACTGGGAAGCAAATATGGTGTAAAAGCATTCTTAAAAGATTAAAAATGTTTTTTAAAATCAAATGTACAGATATGGAATGGGGAAGACATTGTTTACTGACCATTCATTGAGAAAAGACCTGGGGTTTTGACATTTTCAAGTTAAATAACTCAACATGTTAAACAGCAGCCAAAAACCCTAACGCAATCCTAGAGAGGGTATGCAGAGAAGAAAAGCAAACCAAGCAAAGGACATGATGGTCTTGTTGTCCTCTGCTTTGGTGAGATCAAACCTGAAACAGTGTGTTCAGTTCTAGACACTGCATTATAAGAAGGACATCTATAGGCTGGAGCACTTCCAAAGAGGAGGGTGGCTGGGATGGTGAGGAGATTCAAAGCCCTGATGTACTGAAGGAATTGGGGATGTATAGCTGGGAGAAGAAAAGATTTAGAGTGAACAAGACTGCTGTCTTCATGAATTTAAAGGCCTATCATATAGAAGAGGCCTTGTTTTGCTTCACTCTAGAGGGAAAAACTAATAGTGATGGGTGGAACATGTAAGAAGAAAGATTCCAGCTCAGCATAAGGAAACATTTACTAATGCTTTGAGCTGGCCAGAAGTGAAATAAGCTGATGGGCTCTACTTCAATGGAGGTCTTCAAATGGAGAATGGATGACTGCATCTTTGGTAGGCTAATGAGGAAATTCCTGTCCAAATTGGACTAGATTACTTCTGAGGCCCCATAACACTTTACAATTCTATGCCTTCATAAAATTTAGGGGGTGTTAATGACTTTACATGAATCTCCAATAAAATGGACCATTTCTTATAAGGCATAGGACTATTCATTGGGAACAGTTTCCTACAACTGATTCGGTGTGTAAAACCTTCAATGAATTACACTCTAGATCATCACAGAAGTATCCTATAGTCATTAATTTCTCATTAACCTTTTATCACTGTTCTTTCAACCAAATACCTCCACTTGAAGATGGTTTTACAGACTTTAATAGCATTCAATTCACCAAAGTTGGAAAGTTACTTGATATATACAAGTCCATATACTATCTCATTGTACAATCCTGGGCAGTTTCTACTTCTACTTACTACTATCTGAGCGCTGGTTTCCTCCTGAGTGGGATAGTGAAGACTCTCATAAAATCTAAATCTCAGCTTTTCTGTAAGACAAGTCAGTGACTGTGGGAAGATGTAGTAGGAAGGCTGAATTTATAATCTCAAATATAATCATGTATATGTTTGAATTGTTCGAAATCGCAAGGTATGAAAGATTCTCTAAGTAGAAAACAACAAAAAATTTATTTAGGCCCCACCGCAGCTTATCTGTGAACCAGCCTCCCCATTCCGACATCTTGACAAAAAGACTCTGGGCCCAGAAAGCCCACCTCACAAGAGTAACCAGGAGGCCACAGAAAAACAAGATAGTATTTAGCCAAATCATTTTTACTGGCCTCAAGTTCTTGCTTACACACGGGTCAGGTCTGCCTCCGCATCTTCCTGCCTCTTCCTGCCTCCCCACCTCCCTGCCTCGACTGTAGTTGTCTCTTGGCTCGCCTTTCCTCAAAGCCGAGCCTCTGGCTTCTCAAGCCCTGCCTCAATGACCAGAGACCATTGTTTCCCCAGTTGGCCCCTCTTAAGTCATTAATCTACACCCACACAGGTTTCACACCTGATAGGGCTTTGGGCCTGGGGCTTAGCACTTAACAGCTGAAAGTACTTCCACTCAAAAGAAACAAAAGCCATGCTAAGGAGACAATTTTGCTTAACAACACAGAAGACAAGTTAGTGACCCTGGAATTCTCTGGGAATGAAAATAAGGACATAGGACGCTTACATCCGCACATTTACCTGAGGGTGAGGGGCCCGAAAGAAAGAAGAATAAGAAGCAAACACCTGGCTAGAAGGCCAGATGTGAGAAATGCTCAGAAAAGACCAGCTAGATGTAACAATGGTGGCAAGGTTAGGCTCGTCATCTGTTTATCAAGATTACCACATCTGCTCATTCTTTATCCTGTCACTGGGATAGATTTATCACATTCTAGGCTTGCAATTCTGAGGTGAAAGGAAGGGGTTAGGGAGGGGGAAATTTGCATTAGATCCTATATAAAAAACTGTATTATCTGTGCTTAGTGCACTCTGACACTAAGAGAACTCTTGGTGTGGTTGGTGAGTTGCCCTTTCTCAGGGGATTGGAATAAAATTCCTTTCTACTTTCTACCTTGAGAAGCCACTGAGTTTAATTTTGGGTAAAGTCACTGTCCCACACACTCCTTTGTAAGATGAGGAGACCTGAGTCCTCTTCTAGCTCTGTTATTTTATTTTCTTAAAATCTTTCTAGTTCAGTCATCTAATTCAATTCCATAGTTATTATTACTCTGTGCCAGGTACTGTGCTGGGCATCAGAGATAAAAGGTAAAACCAAAGCAGTCCCTTCCTTCAAAAGCTTACATTCTCCTGGAGGAATATTAAATATATAGAGATAAGTAAATACAACAGAGGGGCAGCCTGGAAGACTCATCTTCTAGAGTTCAAATCTGCTCTCAGACACTTTCTAGCTGTGTGACCCTGGGCAAGTCTCTTAACTCTGTTTGTCTGTTTCTTCATCTGAAAAATGAGCTGGAGAAGGAAATGGCAAATCACTCTAGTACTTTTGCCAAGAAAACCCACAACTGAAATGACTGAACAACAAAACAATATAAGGGAATCAGAGGAATGAAAGAGCACAGATAAATAGGAGGAAGAGAGAAGGCATCATGGATAGCTAAATCCCAAAGTAAGCTAGGAATTATGAAAGGCAGAAATAAAGAGAGAATAAATTCCAGGGATAGGGTAAGTCTGTATATATGCAAAGAGGTAGAATGTTGCTATACTACTAAATGTAGTGTTTTAGTCAGTCAGCTGTCATTTTTAAGTGCCTACTATGTGCCAGGCACTATGTTAAAACCTGGGGATACAAAGAAAGGCAAAAAACAAAACAAAATCAAAAATGAAAGCCATCTCCTACTCTCGAGGATCTCTCTGTCTAATGGGGGAGACAACATGAAAACAACAATGTACAAACAAGATATTTACAGGATAAACTGGGGAAGTCTCAGAGGGAAAGGCTAAGTTTAAGGGAAGAGGTGACAATAAGGAGGAAAAGTGTTTCTGGCATGGGGTATAGACAGTAATTGAGTGTCACATTTGAGGAACAGCAAGAATGACAGGACATCCAGGTGGAGACGTCCAAGGCAGTTAACTATTTGGGCCCAGAGTTCTACTTTGTAAGGCCCCTCCTTGCTCTTCTCTGTTCCGTTATTCTCTCTAAGACAGGATTTTACTGATTTTCTCTTATTGTAATAATGTGTAAATCAGTCAACAAGCATTTATTAAGTGCTTATTGTGTGCCAGACCCTATTAAGCACTGGGAATACTAAGAAAAAGAAAAACAGTCCCTGCCCTCCAAAAGCATACATTGAATGGGGGATATAACGTGTATATAGCAGAATACAAAGATAAAAACAGAATATAGTAAATGGAAAGTAAGCCTAAAGGAAGAGGTGCTGGAGCCATCTCCAACCTACTCAAGTGAGTCGCTAAATTTTCAGTGTGCGCGTGTACATTTTAGAAACTGGCAAACAGTAAAAATTGAGGGTTGTTTTATTGTTCTGTTTATTGCACTTTTCCTCTTCTGGTTATTTCAAATTTGTCCTCCATATAACTCATTTGTACATAATGGTTTATACATTGTCTTCCTCTTTAGACTGTTAGTTCCCTGAAAACAGAACTGTCTTTTACCCTTTTCTCTATCTCCAGCACTTAGCCCAGAGTCTGGCACATAGAATGTGCTTAATAAATGTTTATTGACTAGCTGACTGAAGAAAGTGATGAAGAAAATGTAATTAATGCAGATTAAACTTAAAAGTGTGGAGTATCAGTGGGGCAGAGCCAACATTTGACTGGAAAGCAGGGACTTGCATGAGCTCCCTACCAGGTCCCTCCAAAAACCTATAAAAATGGCTCTGAACCAATTTTAGAACTGCAGAACCCACAAAATAGCAGAGGGAGGCAGGGCTCCAGCCCAGGACAACCTGGATGGTTGCTGGGTGAGGTCTATCACCCGTGGAGGGGAGCGCAGGGGAGTGGAGGGGAGCTCAGCGTGGGCAGCAGCAGGACCAACCAGACTAGGAGCCAGGCAGAACAAGCCCTAGCGTCCTGAATCAGTGAGCTGTGGCAGTTACCAGACTTCTCAATCCACAAACACCAAAGACAACAAAGAAGGTTAATGGGAAAAGCTGCAGGGACAGAGTGAAAGGAATTCAGGGTTCAGCCACTGCCCCAGGGGTGGCAGAGGTAGTGCAGCTACAGAACTACAGCTGCAGTTGCTTCCAGCCCCAGGCCCACCTGGTGGGAGGAATTAAGTGGCTGATCAGAGCAGGAGTGCAGAGCCTGCTTAAGATTTTCATCAGGTCCTGGCTGGCAGTTCTTGGGGAGTGCTGGTGTGGCAGAGCTGGCTGTACAGAAATAGCTCTGAAAACAACAGTGCATCCCCTCAAGCTTGGAACAAAGTACTCTCTACTCTTCAAGCAGTCATACCCTGACAAAAAACTCAAGAGTCAAGTAAGTTGGCTGGGAACATGGCCAGGCAGTGAAAACGGACTCAGATTCAGTCTTAGACTTTGGAATCTTTCTTTGGTAAGACCAAAACATACAGCCTGAAGAGGTCAATAAAGTCAAAGAGCATATATCAAAAAACTCCAAGAAAAACATGAACTGGTCTTAGGCTGTGGAAGAGCTCAAAAAGGATTTGGAAAAGCAAGTTAGAGAAGTAGAGGAAAAATTGGAAAGAGAAATGAGAAGGATGCAAGAAAACCATGAAAAACAAGTCAATGACTTGCTAAAGGAGAAACAAAAAAATACTGAAAAAAATATTGAAGAAAACAACA
>CM053625.1:291202375-291252542 GCA_028646595.1 Phalanger gymnotis
GAATCACCTACCCAGCAAAGCTGAGTGTCATGCTCCAAGGCAAAACATGGATTTTCAACAAAACAGAGGACTTTCAAGCTTTCTCAGTGAAAAGACCAGAGCTAAACAGAAAATTTGACTTTCAAACAAAAGAATCAAGAGAAGCATGAAAAAGTAAACAAGAAAGAGAAATCCCAAGGGACTTACTAAAATTGAACTGTTTTGTTTACATTCCTACTTGGAAAGATGATGTGTATGATTCATGAGACCTCAGTATTAGGGTAGCTGAAGGGAATATGCATATATATATATATATACATACACATGTATATGTATATATGTCTGCGTGTATATATATATGGGTATGTATGTATATGTGTGTGTATGCATGTATATATGTATGTGTATTATGTGTATGTATACACACACACACACACACATATATATATAGACAGAGGGCACAGAGTGAGTTTAATATGAAGGTATGATATCTAAAAGAATAAAATCAAATTAAGGGATGAGAGAAGAATATACTGAGAGAGGGAGAAAGGGAGAGATAGAATGGGGTAAATTATTTCTCATAAAAGTGGCAAGAAAAAGCAGTTCTGTAGGAAGGGAAGAGGGGGCAGGTGAGGGGGAATGAGTGAATCTTGCTCTCAGATTTGACCTGAGGAGAGAATACCATACACACTCAATTGGGTATCTTACCCCACAAGAAAGAAGGAAGAAGAAGATAAAAAAAGAGGGGATGATAGAAGGGAGGGCAGATAGGGGAGGAGGTAATCAAAAACAAACCCTTTCGAAAACGGACAGGGTCAAGGGAGAAAATTCAATAAAAGGGGATAGGTTAGGAAGGAGCAATATATAGTTAGTCTTTCACTACGTGAATATTGTGGAAGGGTTTTACATAATGATACATGTGGCCTATGCTGGATTGCTTGCCTACTTAGGGAGGGCGGGTGGGGAGGGAAGAAGGGAGAGAATTTGGAACTCAAAGCTTTAAAAAAAGATGTTCAAAAACAAACAAAAAAAAGTTTTTGCATGCAACTAGGAAATAAGATATACAGGCAATGGGGTGTAGAAATTTATCTTGCCCTTCAAGAAAGGAAGGGAAAACGTGATTTGAGGGGAGTGGGGTGACAGAAGGGAAGGCTGACTGGGGAACGGGGCAACCAGAATATACGCCATCTTGGAGTGGGGGAGAGGGTAGAAATGGGGAGAAAATTTGTAATTCAAACTCTTGTGAAAATCAGTGCTGAAAACTAAATATATTAAATAAATTTAAAAAAAAAGAAATATGGGCTAGAGAGTGGAGGTGGGCAATTGCTTTGAGAAGATGAACCATACCTCAAAATCATACTAATAGGGTTTATTAATTCAAGTGTGCCTAGAATCTGTGCATGTGTGTAAAACGGAATTCTTTTTTTTAATCTAAGGCTTTTGTTGGGGTTAAACAGTTTGTATTTTTTAAACTCAGAACAATTCATCTAGTCTTGCTGCAGGAAAAATATATATGTATATTTTTGGTAAAAAAAATAAAGACAAAAAAAACAAAAACAAAAAAAACCTTAAAGTATGCCTTGAATACTTTCTGCAAGCACCCCTTTCCTCTCCCCCACCTCAGAGCTAGTTGTAAAACATTTAACAGCATAGCCCTCCTTAAAGGGCAGGCCACTAGCAGTCAGAGGGACCAGGAAAGGTCTCCTGGAAGAGGTGACAGCTGAAGTCAATCTTTAGATAGTTAATTCTTCAGTCAGCAATCTGATGAAGAAGCAGCCCAGAAGCAGACATTCTGTCATAATTCCAATAAACATTTCCACGGACTGTCAATTCTAAGCAGTTTGAACTACAGTGATAAAGGCAATATACATAATGAATAAAATTTAATAATTGAGTATCATTCATCTAAATACATGTCCTGATTTCATTCCTAAGATCTCTGGGGCTGAAGACACCGCTGGAGAGGAAGCTCCTGCTATCAGCTCGATGGTACTTAAACTTCTCCCACATTTCTTCCTTTCAGAACCCAGGACATGACTGTCACTTTTGTATGCAGGACTGAGAAGGGCAAAGATTCTTCACTGAACTCTGCCTAGAATCTTCTCTTCTTGAGGTAGGGTATAAGGGAGAATTGACATCAGCCCAGTACAAGCCTACGTGGCACTTCTAAGAGATATCTGGGAGCACTGGGAGGCACTATAACACTTCACAGTTCTATGACTTTATAAAACTTGGGAGGTATTAATGACTTTACATAAATCTCCAGTAAAATGGACCACTTCTCATAAGGCATAAGACAGGAAAGGTTTTCTGGAATCAAGTCAGTGTACCCAAAGGCACAAATACGGACTAGGAAAGACATTGTTTATGGACCATTCATGTGAAAAAGACGCAGGGTCTGGGTGATTTCAAATTAAATAATTCACATACTCTGTGTTTCAGCCATGTTGGCCCATGGGCTACTTCCCCAACTCCTTCCCTGCCTCTTTCTAATTTACTGACACAAGCTACATCCCCTTCTTTCTTGAATGAACTACGTCTTCAATTTCACCTCTCTGATTTCTTCTGCCTTCAAGGTTCGGCTCAGGTGCCACTCTCTATGTGAAGCCTTCCCTGATTCTTCCCATGGGCTAGAGATACCTGCCTCCTCAAATTACCTCAGAGGTACTCATTACAGCACCTGTAATCTCCCAGTAGAATATAAACTTCTTGAGGCTAGGAACTGCTTACTTTTTGTCTTGGTATCCTTAGGGTTTAGAACAATGCCCTAGACTAGACAGTGGCTTCAATACATTTTGGCTGAACTGAATAAAGATCCATGAATTTCAGAATCCAAAAGCTAGACAGGACCTCAGAAAACACAGCTTCCCCAAGAAGTGATCGGTAAGCTTAACGATCTCTAGGGATAGGGAACCCACCATCTTCTAGTGCAGGCCATTCCACTTTAGGATATTTCTAATTGTTTAGGAAGGTTTTCCTTACTTCTAGCTAAAGTTCAAACTCAACAACATCCCCACCCCCACCCCTAATTCAGTCCCCCCTGGAGCTAGTCAGAAAAAAAATACTAATCTCTCTTTCACATAGCCCTTCAAATGCTAACTAACATCAATCACATGCCCTTTAAATTTTTCCTTCTCCAAACTAAACATTCCTAGTTAAACTTCCTAGGTTGGAAGAGAAACATTTGGAGACTATCTGAAGAAAAAAGAGGGAGATAATTAGAATTAATTTGGTAGAGCCTTGATAGCAATTGAATTCCGAAGCAGCTTCCGTTTGCATTAGGGCTTGACAGGAAATGTGCTAGTTGGCCCTCAAAAGCAGCTGGACAGAATCATGAGACAAGGAGCAACGAAGCCCACCATAAATCAATTAAGACCTGTTCAAGATTCCCCACTGAAAGGAATGAGTGTAGCTAATAGGAAGTTTGCCAGGGTGGTTCCCTATAAGAATAAGCCACAGATTGCTACCAACAAGAACAAGGATCTTATTTTAGCAGCCATGGAGGTCTAGGAGTGTTTTGTGTTTCTGCCAGTGCTATGGATGCACAAAGCACACACTGAATTCTGGTCAAGAGGAGGAGGAAGTCACAGCTAGGGGAATGCATCTCTACAGGTCACCAGGTTATTAGAATGAGATCTCTCTTGAAAGAACAGAAAGAGAGCATCGAGGAAGAAACAAAATAAAACAAAAAAACCCTGTTTTCAAAGAGAATTCTGTAAATTTGGGAGTTGTTGGATTTAATCTGTCAAGACTCACTAATGCCAAAGTCAAAAGATTCCGATTTTCAAGATTGTTGACATATGTATAAAAACATCACCCAAGAATGATGTTCTAGCTCTGATAGAGAAAAGAGATATGGTTGGGTAATCGTGAGGTTTAATACTCATGACACAGTAGCCCAGGAACTTTTAAAGTCATTTAAATGGAGGCATCAAGAAAACCTTAGGTTAAATCTTTTCCTAAGACATTTACTGGTTGTGGGACCCTGGGTAAGTCACTTAACCTCTCAACCGCAGTTTCCTCACCTATGAAATGGGGATAACAACAGCACCTACCTCATAGAGTTGTTGTGATGGTTAAGGGAGATCAATTGTGTAAAGTGCTTTGCAAACTTTACTATCTATACACATACATACTATATATATATATATATATATGTATATATATACATATAATATTTAAAATCAAATTGATTTTATTAAATAATTCAAATAATAGGACACTTTCAGATTAAAAATTCCAACCATTTATTTATAATTTATAAACTATATTTGAACATAAGGGTAAATAAATGAAGTCTACATGAAGTGATAAATAAAATGGCTAAAAACAAAAATAAGATTCACAAGAAGCCTAGGTTCAAATCCTGGCTCTGTCTGTGACTGTGGGCAGTCACATCTCTTTTCTGGGCCTCAGCCACTTACCTGAAAAATAAGATGGTTGAATCACATGATCCCTGACATGCCTTCTAGTTATATCATACTATGGAGAACATTCTAAAGACCCTCCCAGCCCTGACAGTCGCTACTCTAATGTCCTTCCCGGCCCCGAGAGCGTCTGTTCTAACATCTCTCCCAGTCCTGACAGTCCATGTTCTATGTTTTAAGATCTCATTAAGCACTCTTTTAACATTCTCCTATCCTTTTCTCTTTTTAGTTATATTAAAGTTTTCTCCAGAATCATGCTGAACTCTTGCAGCAACCTCCCTTGTCCTTCTTGGGCGGGAATCTGATAGAATTTTTCATGTCCTTTGAACATCATCTAGTATCTCCTTTAACTTCATTAAGGATCCTCTGTCTTAATTAGGTTAAATAGGTCATTTTCTGAGTTTGTTCAGTTTTTAGTCTGGAGAAGAGAATAGAAAACACCTCAGCTAAGGAAAGGCTGTTAATTGATTGGTGAAATGAAGTTACAAGGGGCACTTAATTCTAGGAGTAAGGTTATAAATGGGTAATGACTTAAAAGCATTACCTTGGGGTTTTGTGGCTTTACTGGGGTTTTAGTTATACTCTATTAATGACATTATTGGGAAATGACTTTGTTCAGGACAACCACATGTAGGATACATCTTATCTTTTGGTCTACATCATTGTCATTTTTCTTCTTCAACAGCTGCTTAAGACTAGCCCAACCCTTCCCAAGCCAAAAAAACAGAGCATGTTTCAAGAGCACTTTAACATTTACAAAGCACTTTTGTAGAAGTACTACTATTCTCATTTTACAGATGAGGAAACTGAGGCCCTGCTCTAAGAAAAGAAGTGGCTTGGCTGAGGTCAAATAGATAATTATTAATAGAGCTGGGACTTAATGTTGGAGGCGTTGGCAGCAAATAGGTATACTAGTTCTTTGCTGGTAGAGCTGTGAATAAGTGCAAACATTTTGGAAAGCAATTTGGAATTCTGTAAATAAAATTAAAATGTCCATGAACTTTTTACTTCAAGATCCCACTGCTGGGGGATCACTGATAAAAAGAAAGTCTCATATATACCAAAATATATATATAGCAACATTTTTTTTTGTGATAGCAAAGAATTGAAGACAAAGAAGTTACTCACAGGTTGGGGAATGACTAAACAAATTGTGGTACATGAATATGATGAATACAGAGAAGCTTGGAAAGATTTCCATGAACGGATGAAAAATGGAGTAAACAGAGCCAAGAAAACAATATATACAATGACTACAACAATGTAAGCAGAAAGAACTACAGAACAACCAAAACAGAATATTTCAAAATTACAACCAACAAGCATTGCTCCAAAGAAGTGATAAGACAGCTTCACCTTACTCTTTTACAGAAATGGAAGGTCCACAAGTGAAATATATTGCATATATTTTCAGACTTTTTAAATTAATTGATCGATTTTGTTGATTTTTTTCCTCTTTTTAAAATTATTCTTTGTTATATTGTATGGCTCTCCGAGAATCAAACTCAGAAAAAAACTATCTCTAAGATCCAATCTCAGAAATATCATCACTGAGATCCAAACTGAAAGAGACCATTTCTGTGATTCCCATATATACTGAGAGACATCCAGAGATATCCTCTGAGACCCAAACCTAAACGACCACCTCTGAGATCCTTTATATCTAGAGAGACCACCTGAGACAATTCCGGATATTTCCAGAAAGACTATCTCTGAGACACCCATCTACTCCAAGAGACTATCTCTGAGACTCAGACACAGAAAGACCATCTCTGAACTTCCATAGAACCACATATCATTATTGAGACCCAAAACCAAAAGCTCCCGTCACATTCTGAGACAGTCTCTGAGATCTCTCATATCCAGAAAGACCATGCTGAGATGTCCACACATCCAAAGAGACTGAAATCCCTTGCATAAAGAGACCATCTCCAAAACACGTCAGAGATAAACCACCTCTCAGATCCCACATACCCAGAAAGACCATCTCTAAGCCCATTTATTAGACCCCTTGATTTAAAGAGCACAGATTCCTCTGACAAGTCTACTTTCCTCAGCCCATGCCTTCCTGACCCCAGATGACAAAGCTACTTACCACGCCACCTCCAGCGGAATGCACTAGCACTGACATTCCTTCCCGCAGGTTTGCAACCTCAAAAAGCATCATGTAGGCAGTTACAAAGTTCATGGGGAAGGCAGCAGCCTCAGGGAAATTCATGTCATCAGGGATCCTGTAGACAAACTCTACTGGTGTGCAAACCACCTCCGCCCATGCGTTGTAATTCACAAATGCCATGACACGGTCTCCAATCTGTGGGGGAAAATGCAGGGTGAGAAGAGGCTCCTGGAGATGCCATTAACAGGAACTGAGAGGACCACTAGCTCCTCTGTTGCATAATGATGACAATTAATAGTTGTTACAGTTCTAAGGCACCTGACACTTTCCCTACCACAACAGTCATGAAACCATTAGTATGTCCACATTTTATAGAGGATAACAAGACTTTGAGTAGGAATGGCCTTAGGGATCATTCCCAGCCCAACTCTCTCACGTTGCAGTTGGAAAGACAGAAGCCCAAAGTGGTTCAGTGACACCAACACACACAGGAGAGTAATAGCCAGGAAAGAGAGTCTTCATCCAGGCTGTCACAAATGATGTGAATGTCATTGTAATGCCAATCTGATTATTGTTCTCACAGCAATAACTAGAAGTGAGTGAAGAAGGGAAGGGGCAGGTACAACTGGTAAGGTGTTCTCTAGTGTGGTAGATCCAGCTGTCTTGGTAGTTGGCTAGTTGGGGTGTGAAGCATGGTCTGGAGCCAGCTAGGCACAGTGGGTTGGATGGGTTTTTTCCATTCACCTATCAGTAAGGACAGCTTGCCCCCAGAGCAGTCTTAAAGCTGAATGAATGGATTAACTAGGCCCCATCCCCACGAAAGCTGGAAAATCAGAGGTAGGATCCATGTTGGGATTTTGGGTTTGCAAACCTTAAATAAAGTACTATATAAGTGTTAGCTATTATTATTTTGTAGGAGGGGAAACTGAGGCCCTGAGAAGGGAAGTGACTTACCTCAAGTCATAATAAAGGTAGTAGAGGCAGAGCAGGGATCAGAAACCAGCTCAGAGCTCTCAGTTCCAATAATGTATCTAAATTGATTTTTAAATGGCTATGTAGCAATAGTTAACATATGCACGTATATAAAGGTATATAGATATACACACAAATATGCACATATATGTATGTATAATTTTTAAGGCTGCAGAGTGCTTATATCCATCTCCACAACAACACTGGGAGGCACACCTTACAAAGGTTATTATGCCCATTTTACAAATGAGCAAACTGAGGAACACAGAGGTTAAGTGACTTGGTCATGATCACACAGGGATTAAGTTTCAGAGGTAAGATTTGAACCTAGGTCTCTTCTAACTTCAGTGCTCTTCCCACTATATCCCATTTTGCCTCCCAGTGTACAGAGGGACGAACCCTGCATTTCCAGTCAGGTAATCTGATTTGGAACCATGATTTAATGACTAATAATTACCCTGGTAATTGACTTCATGACTTGAACCTTCATTTTACCCATATATAAAATCAGAGGATGGTCTAGCTCGGGGGTTCTTAACCTGGGGTCTACAGGCAGTATGTAGATAGATTTTTGGAGGTGGGGGAGGAGGAGATAGCTGGGAACTTGTACTAGAAAGAAATGTTTATTTTTACTAGCCTCTAACCGAAGTTTGGCATTTCCTTCAATTATGAATGTAGATTACAACCCACAATAGTATTAAGCCTCTCCAGACAGTCAAAGGGGTCCACGACATAAACAAAGTGACGAGCCCCTAATCTGGACGATCCCTAAGTTTCCTTCCTGTTCTAAAACCTTTGATTCTATGACATGTCGCACATTTTTTCATACATGTCTCTTTGGTATCACCTCCCTCTCATCTGGTGACTCCAGATAATTCAGGCTCTCAAAACCACAACCCATGTTGTTACCTCATAGCCTTTCACATTATCTCCAAGGGCTTCCACAATCCCAGAGCACTCAAATCCAGGGACCAAGGGTGTCTTGGGAGGGTTGTCAATATTCCCTTGTCTCACCATCAGATCAATAAAGTTTAAACCACTGTGAACAGTAAAAAGGAGAAAAACAAGTCAGTGACAGAATTTGACTAAAAGGAACATTAAAAGTGTTCTCCTGAAATGCGCACAGGAATACATTACTGTTCCAGACAGCATTCATGCAGCAACCTCATCTAGACAGCATACAGCCAACATGACATAGTATGGGAAATAGCATCAGAGCAGGCATCATGGTTGCTACAAAGTCCACACTCCCCTCAAGCTCTCACTTTACTGATTTAATCTTATTTTAGATACAAACTGAAATAGCTGA
Organism: Phalanger gymnotis; assembly: GCA_028646595.1. Classification (NCBI taxonomy): domain Eukaryota; kingdom Metazoa; phylum Chordata; class Mammalia; order Diprotodontia; family Phalangeridae; genus Phalanger; species Phalanger gymnotis. The sequence continues at coordinate 291,211,179 of CM053625.1, forward strand.
ATCGTATTGTTTTCCAGCCCATAGCATTTTAGAAGAAGGCTAGGAATCTATTAGAGGCAGATGAACTGGCAGCATCAAAACCTGAGAGGGAAGAGACAGAAAGACTACAAAATATAAACACAAGCACTCACAAAGCACAGCTATATGGGGCCATTTAGTGCCAAGGTATTGTTGTCTAGAGATTTTCCTGGCCAAGTCTTTCAGTCCAGCAAGCTTTCTAGGTTCTAGCCAATCCTTGCCTGATATTCCCTCCCTACTCTGCTCGACCTCTGGAATCCTAGCTGATGGGTGTCTCCCTGACTGTGACCTCAATGGTAGGAAATCAATTAATTTTCAAGAACTGAGCTGCCTTGATCCCAGTTTCCTAAACAGAAGCATCACATCCTAGGAACACTAGCGGTCTTCTCACAAGACCACTGTAGACATCCTCCTCTTGTCAGCTTGAAGACAGTGCTGGTGAAATGGCTTCCCTCTCCTTTCCAATCAGGATTTGAAGATATTGGGCTCACTACCTTGTGTGGGAGTTTGTGGGTTTCTCCTTTTGCTGTTTCTGCCTCCGGCTTCCTTGGGTGTCTCCAGCTAAGTCATGGGGCCTTCTCTTTTGAGCCCTTCCTTAAATCCACCAAGCAAAAGGGCCCACTGCTTTCAGCACTGACCTGGCTCATCTAGACTTCCCAGATCTAAAAACTCTTAATTCTAATTAAAAACATCTTAAGAGGTGCCAGGCTCTGCTGCCAACAGATATGTTTGTTGAGTGAATGAAGGAATGAATAAACTCAATAAACTTTCAGAGTCGATGAAGTTCTCTTGATGTTTTACCCCAGCCATGCTCATTCATTCTACCCTAAACAGTAACAATCACAGCTAATGGATCCACAGTCTTGCTGAGGAAGCATTTTTTCATGCACCACCTCATTTCATCCTCATAATGGCCCTATGAAGTAAGCAGCACTCCTAACTTTACAGAAGAATAAACTGAGGCTCAGAGAGGGGTAGTGACTTGTCCAAAACTACACAGTGAGTCAGTGACAAAGACAAGTCTTCTGGGTCCAAATTTGGTGCTTGTTCTACTAAAAGACAGTACAGCCTGATACTTAGAGAACAAAGATATGTGAATTTGTTGGTTTAAGAAGCTGACTGACGGGGGTCTGGATAAGGCACTCTGAGCCACAGACTTGTGGGGAGGACAATATCTGGGCCCACTAACAAGATCACTGGTATTAGAGTGCATTTTTCCCTCATAGCGATCTTCAGCTTAGAGGGTCCCTGAAGGGACAATAAACTAGAGAATAAGAGAAAGGAAGGAGAGGGAGAGAGAAGAGGGGCAGAGATAAAAGGTGTGTTAGGCTGCTTGGTGTCCTCCAACACCTTGCCTTCCTGCTTCTCCAAAGTTTCCCAACATTGTCACAGCAAGCACTGATTGCAGACATACTTTCCCAACAGCCTCCAACATCCTCTGCCCCAAGGCTAAGATATCCACCACCTACCACCATATAGCAGTGCTCTATCCAATTCCCAATGCTCATGAATACCACTAAGTGTGACCAATCAATCCCGTCCCCAATTGCTCTTGCTCTGTTGTGTACAGGGATATTCCCCATGGTAATGGCAACACCAGTATGTCTCTCCCCTTCTCAATTGTGCATCATCTGACCTCCTGCCAAAAGGTGGATGCAGAAAAGAGGTGTGTATATAATGGAATGGGAAAAGTATGTATGGGCCTGGAAATCTGGAGACTTGGGTTCGAGGCCTGACTTTGCCACTTATGCAACCTCAGGAAAACTGTTTCACCTCTCTAGGTCTCAGTCTGTACAATAAGGGAGTTGAACTTGATGATCTCCCAGCCATCCTAAGAATGACTTTCTTATACTTCCTTGTCTATACCTCTTCCCTAGAAGGAGCAAGCGCAAATAAAAGTGCTTTATTGGGCTACATCTTATGAAATGGTCTCAAATAGGCCCCCGCTCTGCTTCATGGACAATGTCCTTCCTGGGGCCATTAGATGAAGGGGAAGATGCAGATACCACTTACCTCTGGACCATTTGAGGACACAGGTGAAGTGATTGGCAAATGTCACAGAAGTAAAAGAATGTCAGAGCTGGCAGGAACCTTAGAATATAGAGAACACAGCACTTCCTCAGGCTATAGAAGAGGCTATGGAGGTCATCAGCTCCAACACTTTGATTTTACAAATGAGGAAACAGAACCCAGAAGAGGGATAGTGACTAACTCCAGGCAACCAAATGAGAGGTAAAGGTAGAAATAAAGCCTAGATCTCTGGACTCCTATTCTGGGGGTCTTTCTACTAGCCTGCCATTGATGTGAATCTAACATCCTAACCTTTAGGTCCATAAGCATCATAGCAAGAGTCTATCCCAAACCTCAGGATGGGAGTATGGAGTTGACTTTAGCTCAGAGAATAAAGAGAATCAAATTACAAAAACATTCATTAGCTCATTAAATTGAGATGTAGAAATAAATGAAATGACTGTTTTTAGGCCTCAAATGAGCAATAGAAAGAGAAAAGGAGAGACAGACAGAAAGAGAGAGAAAGGGGGCAGGGAGGCAGACTCCCTGGATAGGCTATAGAATGATATGATATAAAGGTAGGATCAACAGTGTCCGAGGAGTCAAGGAAATGTCTTCAAAAAGTAAATCACATTTGTGGCCACAATTCTGAATAGGATTCATTCTGAGGATTCTGAACTTCAGTAATCAATAGCAGCTGTTAATAAGGAACAAGATAAATAATAGTTTTGAGTAGTGGTGTCAAAACTCAAATGGAAACATGGGCCATTAAACCAAGCATAGGGATCCCTGTGGGTCACATACCGACTTAGAAAATCATATATTAACATTATCTATATTATATTGTATTTTTTATTTATTTTGTTAAATATTTGCCAATTATATTTTAATCTGGTTCTTGCACTTGTATGTTGCTTGTTTGACACCTGTGAATTAAAGATCCATGAATGTACTATCTGGGAAATGATTTTCATTAAATCAAAAGAGTTTCTGATTCGAATGTTTTGTCAATAACTACCTACATGACCTGAGGTAAGTACTTCCCTCATTCAGTTACTTCATCTATAAAAACAAGGGGGTTGATCTCCCAGCTCTGACATTCTATGTTCTAAGACTCCTTCTAGCATGAACATTGTGTTCTAAGGTCCCTCCCAGCTCTTACTTTAGATATTCTAAGTTGTCTTCTAGCTCTGATGTTCCCTGTTCTTATGCTCCTTCCAGTTTCAACATTCTGTGTTCTAAGGTACCACTGGTTCTCAAAGTGTGATGTGAGGAACCTTTTTAAGGGTGCCTGGGAGCTCAAAATTATTTTCCTAATAATACTAAGACATTTTCATTTTTAATAAGTTAATATTGATAGATATTAACTATGTAAATAAAAGCTCTTTAAGAGTCCTTAATAATTTTTCAAAGTGTAAGGGGACTAATGAGACAAAACTGGGGATCAATGAAATCACAGGTTCCCTTGAAGCATAATACATTTGCACAGTCCCAACCAAAAGCCAAGGAACATGAGATAAAGAATGACAGCAAAAGAATTAATGGACTGAGTGTTCCGGATAACTGTAGAGGGACCCAAGGTAGTTTATATATTCAAAGTGAAGAATGAAGCCACATGATTATTTTAAATGATGAAGACCATATTGGTGTCTGTCTCAGAAAATATAATTTAAATTGGACTGCTGGGCACTATTGCGCCATCTCAGAGTACCCTGACTGAGAGAGGGAAGTGTCTCAGGAGAGATGTCAGGTATGGACTATTAAGCCTATTCTGGATCCACTCTATCATCACAGACATTTTTCTGGGTAATTATAATCAAGTTGGAGACTTTTACCAGTCCTTCCCTGAAACCTACAAGCCGATAAAATGAGTAGTGGCTCCCCCATTTTGCTGGGGGAACACAATGACAAAGTTCATTCACTATCACTCTAATCCCATAGACAGAACCTATAGGAAGCCATGTAGCTCACATGAAGGGTTAACCAATACTACCATGGGCTGAGACCATGAAATAAAATGTTATATCCCAGATAATGATTTCTCACACTTCCCACAGAATCATAGTGGCTGGTCCCACCCATTACAGCACCGATGGATCCTTTCATTGTTGTTGCTGTTGTTCAGTCATGTCCGACTCTTCACGACCCCATGGACCATAGTACACCATTCCCTTTTATCCTCCACTATCTCCCAAAGTCTGTCCAAGCTCACGTTCATTGCTTCCATGATTCTATCTCTCCATCTCAACCTCTGCTGTCCCCTTCTCCTTGTGCTTTCAAACTTTCCCAACATCAGTGTCTTTTCCAATGAGTACTGTCTTCTGATGGATCCTTGGCACTGCCTAAATTACATTACCTGTGTTCAGTCCCATAAACACAATCAGCAGTAGTTTCCCTTATGCCTTCGCTTCTTCTCCCATGGTGGCAGCTGAACACCTCTTGTGCCTGTGTGTAGACCTCTCCCTAGTAATGGCCTCAATGTTAAACAAAGGAGGACATGGTCACCCTTATTCAAGTAGTAGCACTTGATGACATAGACAAAAACCTGATGATTCCTATGTTTTTTTTTCAGGATGGGCAGGTCCCTTGAAGAAATGCTGAACTATGTCGGACCAAAGCCTGCTTCTGTCTCAAAATATAATGTCCTTTGATGCAACACTTCCATTTACTAGTGTCTGTTTTTATCTTCTGAACCTTCAAACATGAATTTTTTCTTGTGTCTCAGTTTTAATATATCAGCTCCAATGTCTTTTCTAGATGAGAACACATAAGGATAAAACTAATTTGAGGCTACATGCCTAAAACACTTTTCTATTAAGATTTCTTTTTCTTGCTTCTAATCGAACAGACAGTTCTATTCTTTGACAAATGCCAAGAAGTCAGAAAAGGTCAGTGGCATCCCCGGAGAAGAGGGAATTTAAGGAGACACCACTGTAGTTGTGAAAATGACCTTTCAGATTATATCAGCTTTGTGGATACGACACTATGACAATAAAAGGTATAACGGCATAATGGGAAGGCATTGGTTTAAAGTCTCTGTGTTTACACTTAATAGCCACGGTTCACAGAATTTAGAGATGGAATGAACCCTATGGTGCATATAGTACAATCCCTTCATTTTATAGAGAATTAATCTAAGGTCAACAGAGGGAATGGGACTTGTAGCCATGTTTGGTTGCCTATTTCCCTCTCTAAGCCTCAGTTGCACATATAGAAGTTAGAAATAACAATACTTGAACTAAATGTTTCACAGCATTGTTGTAACGAATGCATTTTACAAACTCTAAAATGTTACAGAAATGGGAGCTGCTAGTATTACTATTAAGCAATGGAGTTTTCGTTTCAAATAAGGGGTAAAGAAAACGAGCCTTCATAACTGTCATGAAAATATTTGTTGTATAACTCCCATAAACCAGTCACTCTGGGCTGGCTTCATGGGAGGATGGCACACAAATTGGCCCATAAGCTCCTCTGAGATTCTCTCACCAGACTTGCCTATTACACTGATGACCCATGGGACAGAATCTTTCACCAATAATAGTAATAATTCTTCTCATTATGTCAGGGCTGTCCAAAATGCGGCCTGTGAGCCCGCTGCAGTGGGATTTATGCACCCACCTACAAGCACAGAAATTTGCATAAGTGCTTCAGTAAAACCTAAGGTTGGACAGCCCTGCGTTATGTAATACTTTCCTCAAAACAACCATGAGATAGGTAGTGAAAGTATTGTTTCCATTTACAGATGAGGAAACCGAAGCTAGGGCAATGCTGTGATTTGCCAAAGGTCACACAGTTTGTTAACATCAGAGCTGGGACTTGGACTCAGATCTTTTGGCTATGTCTTGCTGATCAATCATTATCCCATCCTAATTTGGGGACTTCTTAATCTGGAGTATGTGAACATGATTTAAAAAAATATTTTGACAGCATTTGTAATTATTTCAATATAATTGGTTTCCTTTGTGGTGCTATGTATTTTATTATGGGCATTTAAAAACATTATTCTGAGAAGGGGTCCATGGACTTCACCAGCCTGCTAGAGTACCCCATGATATATAAAAAGTTAAGAACTCCAGTTCTAAGTGAACCACAGACTTCCCATTTCCTCTCTGTGTTCCCTCCCAGTCCTATCTCTGTCTCTCTAACTCTGACTGGGGATTTCTTCTCCCTAAGAATCTTGGGAGGGACCGGTCATCAATGGCTCGAGTAAGTCATAGGCTCCTGAGCTCTTACCATGCAAAGAATGATTAATAAGACAATACGGTCAATTTTTCCTACTCCTCCTTCCCAAATGAGAGCATAAAGTGAGTCACCTCTATCTCAAGCTGCATATTCTTTCCATCCATCATATGAATACTTAGCACTCTGAAGCTTGACAATAACCCCACTTTGGTTCTGTTTTGTTTCCAGAGCCTTCATATATGAATTTGTTCTTGTGCTTCATTACAGGAGTTGAGGAATGCACCTGAGGCATTGGGTTTCATCCATGTATGTTGAAAGAGGGTGAAGGAGGGATCTGAAAATGGGTAAGACACTATTTGTTCATTAAAATACTGGCTCTACCTCATTTGTGGGACTTCACGCAGAACTAGGGACTTCTTCAGGTGGGACACTGAAAACAGTAATAGATTTAAAATGAGAGGCCTCTGGTTTCAAATTCAGTTATTTATTGACTATGTGACCTTGGGGAAGTCACTTCCTCTCTTTGGGCAGCAGTTTCCTCATCTATAAAACAAAGGAGTTGAGTGAGATGATTGCTAAGATTGCTTTCAGTTCAAAATCCCAGGAGAGGATGATCCCTCCAGAATCATCTCAACTTGTAAGAGCAGTAGTCATGGTGTCTCAGACTAGGGAGGTGACAGTCCTGCTCTCATCTGCCCCAGTGATACCATATCTGGAGTAGTGCATTCAATTCTGGGAATATTTTAGAAGGCTGGAGAGTGACCAGAGAAGGGCAACTTGGAAGGCGAAGGACCTTGAAATCATGACATTAGCCTTAGCTGACAGCCTTAGAAATAGAGGATGGGGATGGATATGAGGGCTGCTTTCAAGTATTGTTAGGGATGTCACACAGAAGGGGAAACCAACAGTTCTGCTTAGTCCCAGAAGTAAAGCTATGGGCGATAGGTAGAAGTTGCAAAGAAGCACATTTACACTTGATGTAAGGAAAAATGTCTTGATAATTTGAGATGTCCAAAACTTCAATGGACTACCTACGGTGGGAGTGAGTTTTCCCTCACTGACAGTCTTTGAACAAAGGCTAGATGACTACCTGTCAGGTGTGTAGCAGAGAGATTCTTGTTCAGTATTCTGACTAGAAACCCTTTGGGATCTCTTCCAAATTTGCTATTCTGTGCTTGTGTTTCATGAACTCAAAACAGTTTACTGATTTTTATATGAGTTGCCCTCATCTGAACTCACTATGGACCCAGCTAGTCACTATTTTTCCTAAAAGATGAGATCCAGAATAGAACATAATACTACAGATCTAGAAGACAGGGCAGAAGGACGCTATGCTTCTGTTAATGCAGCCGAAGACCACCAGAGGCTTTTTTGATTTCCAAATCACACTGAAGATGTATAGAACTTATAGTCCACTAAAAGCCCCAGGTATTTTTCATAAGAATTATTATTTAGCCATGCTTCCATTCATCTTGTACTTCTGAAGTTGATTTTTTTGAACCCAGGTGAAGGCATTTACATTTAAACCTAAGATCTTTTTGTATCTTCATTCTAGCATCCAATATGCTAGGCTAGCCATCAGTCTTCTTCTAATACTAAACACATTTATGGTCATATTCCTTTACCAAAGTTAACCCTTCCATTTCTGCCCTTGATCTCATCTCAGAGTTTACTCCTTTAATCATGTTCTCATCAAGTTCATTGTCTGTGTCTCTGTCTCTGTCTCACACACACACACACACACACACACACACACGTCCCTTTCCCTCTCCTGCTGCTTCCAAACATACCAAGATTGAAAATACTACTTTCTAAAATTATATCTCTCCTCCATTTCATAACCAAATTCCTAAAAAAAAAATTCCATATTGGTTATCTCTACTGCTTAATGTCCCACACACTTCTTAGCCTTTTGTAGTCATGGTTCTGACTAAAAACGCTTTCTCCGCAAGCTTAAATTTCTTCATTGCTAACTCCAATGGCTTTTTCACAGATCTCATCCTTCTTGAATTTTTTGCAGTGATTGGCCTTCAAGATAACCTCTCTTTCCTGGATTTTTAAGACCCAGCATTCTCCTTTTTCTCTTTCTGTCTGACTTCCTTCCCAGTTTCCTTTGACAGTACTCCAAAACCTATACATCCATCCTTCATTTGTCTCTTGGGCTCCAGTCCCACACTACCAACTGCCTGAGGGATAACTCAACAAGACTAACTCATTATCTTTTCCCCTAACCCTATCCTTCCTCCTAACTTCCCTATTTCTTTCAAGGGCACAATCATCCTCCCCATCACCCAAGTTCATAATCTCAGAGTCATCCTCAACTTCTCAACACTACCTCCTTTTCCTCTGCTTCTTGAAATCTTAGTTCCCATAAAGGCTCAGCTTGAATGCCCCCTCCTGCAAAAGACTTCTATTATATTTATTTTGTATTCACTTATCTGTGTACATGTTGCTACACCAGTAGAACGTAAGCTTCTTGAGAGCTAAGACACCTTCATTTCTGTCTTCACAGCCTGGGACTTTACCCACTAGGTGCTTAACAAATGTTGGTGAATTGAGTTGAATTGAATCCCCATCCTTCTTCCACTTAGAATCATCCAAATCTCAGATCTGGGCCCTCAGGAGACATCTACTGCAATCTGTTTCTGAGCAGAAATCACCTCTATGATAGCCCCAACAAATGGTCATCCAGTGTCTGCTTAAAGACTTCCAGGAATGACAAAGTTGATCTCCACACATCCTAAGAAGTGGGGATGCCTGGAGGACCCCTAGAAAGGCAAATTCATTGTTGGAATCGACATAGTTTGGGAAAAAACCACAACACTTTATTGAGAGTCAAGAGAAGTGGGTGTTAGTTTCAAGTCTAGGGAATAATCCTGAGGAAATCACTTGTTATCACTGGATCGATCACAAAAGTGAAAGGACTTCACTGGACCTCAAAGGCCTTCTATTCTCTCTATTATTCCCCTGATAAGGGTCATACAGCTTCTATGTGGAAATCTATAGCAATAGTAAAATCACTCCCTTACAAGGAAACTCATTCCATTCTTGGATAGTTCTACCTGCTAGGGCATTTTTCCTTGTGTCGAGCAAAAATATAGTTCTCTACAACAGTGGTGTCAAATTCAAGTAGAAACAGGGTCCTCTAAACCCTATAAGAATGAGGATCCCCAAAGGCCACATATTAACTTAGAAAACCACATTAACATTACCTATGTTCTATTGTATTTTTATTTATTTTTAAAAAATATTTCCCAATTACATTTTAATCTGGTTCAGGCAGTACTTGGGAGTGTTGTGGTCTATGTATTTCATGCCTTCACTCTAGAACTTTCCCCAAATTTCTCCTAGTTTTGAGTCCTATCAAAACTAACACTTCCAAATAAGGATTGTTGCCTTCATAGCAGATCTATTACAAAGCTCAACACATATCTGGAAGCTCCCTGGGAATCATCTTCCCAGAGATTTTGTAAGGAAGTCTCATTGTTTTGTAGTCATCCTCACTTTGGCTGAAAAATGAGATGCCCTAACCTGATCCCTAACCTCTTTTGCAAGATTTTGTTCCCAGTAATTTTAGATTATTTCCAAAAATCAGATTCTCTCAAAGAGTTCCTGCCATTGAGGATAAAAATGTCAAATTTCTGGTTCTGGCATCCAAGGCTCACCAATACTCAATACCTCCAACCAACATCCTCATCAACTTTTATCTGCTCTTATTACCTTAGCTTCTAGGAGAACCACTGAACCCTGGAAAATAAAGACATCAGCAATCTGTTTTTTTTTCCTTCTAGCATGATCTTAATATTAATCTCAGAGTGGATCTTATATCACTCTATCCCCAGATCCCACAGACCAGCTTTTGGCTGCAGAGAGTCCCAGATTTATTTTCAACAGATAAATGTGTGCAACAACCCAAAACTAGGAGAAAAACAAATGAGCCAGTCCCTCAGGACTGATGCTCTACTGATGTAACTTGCAGCACGAGACCCTTATTGCTTGTACTTGATATCAAAACCCCCATTCCTAAACAATAGAGCCCCTAAGAGTGAGTTTTAGCTACATGATGCTCATTAATAACCAAGCTTCTAAATCTGGGGCCTGTGAACTTTTTAAAAATTTCAATGATTGCATTTCTATATAATTGTTTTCCTTTGTAATTGTTTTATTTTAAACAACTGACAACTTTAACCTGAGAAGGAATTCAGAGGCTTCACCAGCCTGATTGCCAAAGGGCCATAATACAAAACAGGTGAAGAACCTGTTTCAAAATATGATTCTGTATCTGGACCAATTCTACCCTTCATGTCATAGTAATAGAACATTAGTGCAAAACGGACAAAATCCTAAGCAAAGGTAATTTATTTGTAAGGTCTTTGTAAAAGGTTTCTGGGGTTGGAGTCAGGAGTTCTGCATTCAAGTCCTTATTCTAACTGGCTATATCACCCTGGTCAAGTCATTTCCATCTCTGAGAATGTTCCTCTAGAAAATGTGGATAACATTAGTTCTAGCTGTCTCATAGGACAGCTGGGAGGAATGCCTTTTATAAACCTAAAAGCACTCAATACATGTGAGTAATTGTTATTCTTTTCTGATAAAAAACAATTATGGGGACAATCTGAGATTTAATTGATGTGGGGAACTCCTGCTATGAAATCCCTTCCACCACTGATGTCAATTAACAACTTGACCCTGAGTGAGTCTGTAAGAGTTACCACATTATTGGGAGATTATATCTGTGGAACCTGTCATGGTCCACAGTTACTAAGTGTCAGAGGCAGAACCTGGACCCAGATAATCTTGTCTCCAAGACCAGTCTTCCATCTACTATGCCATGTTGCCTTTCCTATTTTCTGATCCCTCTTGGCAAAGAAAGGATCAAATTTTATACCTTTTATTCAAAGTTCATTTCAAATCTAGACCCTTGAGAATGTTGCGACAAGCAGGAAAAGACCATAAATGCTTGGACACACTACAGTGTGGCTATGTAAGGTCTACTTGGTATATTGGTTTCATGACTAACAATGATCGTGGTCTAATGGCCGAGGGTGGGACTCCATTTAGAGGCAAAGTGACATATTGGGAAGAATGAAAACCTTAGAGCCAGTAGACCTGAATGTGAATGTCAGAAAAGTGTGTCTGAACCTTAGTTTCCTTCTTCATAAGATGAGGAGAATCCTTGCCTTCTTCATCTCCCAGGGCTGATGAGAGAAAAGCTATAAGCCCAATGGAAAGGAGTTTTTTATTTTGTTCCCTGATAAAAGGGGATAACAGAGTAGGATGTTAAAGCTGTTCTGCCACTTTTATCCTCTGCTAAATACTATGGAGTAACTGACATAAGCAGTTTGATTTGCTAGAAAGAACACTGAACCTGAAGTTAAGAGATCTGGATTATAGTTCCAACTTTAACCTACCAGCTGTGGGACCCTGAACAAGTCAATGAAGTGGAATCTCAGTGTCATCTGCGAAATGGGATAATAACCCTTGTATTCCTTCGCCTTTCCACCTATTTCTGCAGTAGGCACTAGCATTTTCCCATTCATCTTTCAGGTTCACCACCCCAGATTCATCCTTGACTCTTCCCTCTCTCTTGCCCATCATTTGCCAAGTCCTACAACCTATCTCCATCTGCCCAGCCCAGTAGTGGCTTTGGTCATTTTTGCCTGGACAATTATAACTGTCTCCTCTGAAGTTTTACTTCCTCAAGTCTCCCCCCTTCTTTAATCCATCCTCCAAACAGAGGCCAAGCAGGATTGAGCAGGTCACATCCCCACTCAAGAAGCTTCTAGTGCCTCTCTCTTGCAAATTCCTTGATTCCAACTTACCTTTCCAGGCTTATTGACATCCCTTCGTGAATTCTACGTGCCAGTCATATCGGGCCACTGGTTGTTCCCCATAGACAACATTCTATCACCAGCCTCAGTGATTTTGTATAGACTGATTCCCCTACTCTGAATTTATTTCTTCCTCACATCAACTTCTTGGAATCCTTAGCTTCCTTCAAGGTTCAGTTCAAGTGCCACATTCAACAAGAGGCCGTTCTTGATACCCTTCGTGCCAGTGTATACTTCCAACACCCCCTCATTAGTTTGTATATGCATATGATAGATTGACTTAACTATGTGCCTGTTATTTCCACCAAAAGGAAGTTCCCTGGTGATGGAGATTATTTCTTCTTTTTTGTCTTAGTATGCCTGGTATCTAGCACAGGGCCTACTCCCAAAAGGTGCTTAATACCAGTTGAATTGAACCTAAGAGTTGAAAAGCCCTACTAGAATGGGAATGAGTTATTCTGAATCTCTGATCATTTATAATGGAATCCAGCTCATTCGCTGTCAGAGGAGAGAACACTCAGATGTTAAAAGGTTTACACTAAAACCAAGTCAACAAACATTTATTAAGAGTCCTTGCCTAAGTGCTGGGGATACCAAAAACGGCAAAAATGACTCTTGCCCTTAAGGAGCTCACCATCTGTTATAGCAGACAGCAGGCAGAGAACTGTGTACAAAGAAAATATATCCAGGATAATTTGAGATAATCAGAGAGGGAAGGCACTGCATTAAGGGGGACCCAACAAGGTTTCTTGTAGAAAAGGCTTTAGATGTGATTCGAAGGAAGCCAGGGAAGCTAGGAGGGGATGATGAGGACACTAAAAAAGATACCAAAACTAGTCTGAGTCATCTTGACCCTAGAGGGCAAAGCTTTCTGCACAGGGAGAAATTGATTAGGGCTAGGTTAGTACCATCAGAAGAAACCCAAAATCAATTCCCATCACTAATTTTGCTCTCTAAATTATTTCACTGGGCCCTGATCTGTTTTATAACCTCTTGTGAGAAGTGTAAATAATGTGGCCTCTATGTGTGTGCATGCATGTGTGAGAGAGAGAAAGAGGAGGGAAAGAGAGGGATGGAGAAAAAGGGGAGAGGGGGAGGACAGAGAAAAAGAGGGGGGAAAGAGAGGAGAGAGTGGGGAAAAGAGGGAGAAAAAGAGCGAGAGGAAGGAGGGAATAGGAGAATAGAGAAGGGGGAGGGAAAGGGGGAGTAGGAAAGAGGGAGGGAGAGTGAGGGAAGGGAGAAAAAGGGAGAGAGGGGAGAGAGAGGGAAGGGGAAAGGCAGGGGAGAGAGAGAGAAAAAAGAGAGAGGGAGAACAGGGGAGACAGAGAGAGGGGCAGGGGAAGAAGGGGAGAAAGAAATAGAGGGAGAGAGAGAGAGAGAACAGGAGAGGGGAGGGGAGAAAGGGAGGGAGAAAGAAAGGGAAGGTGAGAAAGGAGGAAGGAGGAGAGGAATAGAAGAGATGGGGTGAGGGAGGGGAAGAGGGAGAGAGAGAAGGGAGAGAAAGAGAGGAGGGAAGGGAGAAGAGAAAGGGGGAAGAGGGGAAGAAGGAGAAAGAGAGAGGGAGGGAGGGAGAAAGAGGAGGGGAAGGGGAGAGAAAGGGAGGGAGAGAGAGAGAATGGGGTGCATAGTAGTATGGTCTAAGTATAGGCTCACATATCCTGCTTTGAAAATCAATCTATTGTCCTTTGCCTTGACAGACATCTCTTTTCCGGCCAGTGCAGAGGGCTTTAGCAGTTAGAAAACAAGCCACTCTCCCTCTCTCCCACCCCACCCCATGGGCTCAGCTCCACAGATATGATTCCTTACTCTAGAAAACCTGATGCTCAGTACTTCTTTGCCTCCAGAGGATTCATGGTTCAAGGGAGAGATCACTGGATTAGGTTTGAGTCTCACCTTTTTGCCTTATACTGTGTGACCAAGGGCCAGCACAACCTCCCTGGGTTTACTATCTACCCCGCAAAGGTTCTGTAAAGCTAATAATATAGATGATATCTCTATGGTTTATAAGGCGATTACCCCCTTCCTCCCAACCCCTAACAACCAAAAGAAATCATAGCTTTAGAGCTAGAAGGGACCTTAGAGATCATGGTCTCCAACTGCCTCGTTTTGATGATTTGAACACTGAAGCCCATGTATATCCCCCTTTCCCTTCTTCCTGTTCCCAACTGTATCTCTGTTTTGTGACTCCCCTAAGGTTACTTAGGGGCTAAATGGAAGAGCTGCGATTTTAACCTATGTTGTCCCAACTTTAAATCTAATGCTTCCTTCCCCTACACCAGTGCATGTATTATTATCAGTCCCAATATATAGATGAGAAAACTGAGGCTTAGAAAAGAAAAATGACTTGTCCACGGTGATCCAGCAAGTTAGTGTCAGAGTCAGGACTCCAAGACCAACATGCTCTCCTCCATACTACACTGCCTCTTAAAGGAAGCACGATACAGGTAAGAGGGCACTTGGTTAACTGGGAAGTTTCTCAGGAGGTTGATCAGTTTGAATTGTTCTTCTGTCCCAAGCCTTACCTCCTTGCTACTGGAGCACACAGGCTCTCATTTGGATGGGGCTGGGTTAACTGTTTTATTCATGTATTTTGAGAACACAGAGGCTTAGGAAATAAGGAGTAAAATTTAACAAATATTTGTTGAAAATGCACTTTTTGAACCTGAAAAATTAAGGTTCAAAATTTGGGTTGGGAGAGATAAAAGCAGGAGAAAAGGATTAATCATTTGGATAATTACAACATATCAAGACAAAGTCCTAGCCACAAGAAGAGAACATTTCATCCATTTGTCAAATGGGCTACCACAATTTTCTACTCTAGGGAGTGGCCAAGAGAACTGGGGTGGGAGAGGAAGACAGCAGTCAAGCCCCTAGGCTGAAGCCTCCAAGGATGGTTAGGATGCAGGCTTCCACACCACTAATAATGCGACTCCCATTTCTAGAGTGCTTTAATGTTTACGCATCACCTTTGAAACAGCCGTGTCAGGGAGGGACACATTATTATCTTACAGAGGAAGAAACAGGTTCAAAAGAGATGAATATTGCCAAAGTTCACACGGAGAGCTGTGGACTCAATCTTGGTCTTGTGACTACAAGATCTGTCTGTCTGCTCTATCTACTGCACAACACCAAGCCCACTGCAGCTATGGTCACACTAGAAAAGAAATGGGGATAGTACCAGGCAAGAACAAATTGGTACCACTCCCTCTCCCCTTCCCCTACCATCACATCACACACATGCAATCAAGCCAGGCTCTTCTTCCTTCAGGCTGGGCCTGTTCATCTCGGCGCATCTTTTCAGACCCCTCCCAAATATTTTCCCCAGAATCACAATAGCTCTCAAGTATCTAGCACTTTTAAAAAAATTCATAACCTCATCTCTAATCTCCTTTGGTCTCCACTCAGTCCCAGGTGAGTTTTATTATTCCCATTTTATAGCAGAGGAAACTGAGACCCGGAGAAGGGATGGAACTTTCACAAGACCAGTGACAGAAACAGGATTCGAAACAAGACGCTCTGATTCTCAACTCAGGGCTCATCCTTTTCCCAAGCTATTCGAAGGCTGTGGTGCCAAGGAGACTTCTGGGCGAACATTCCCCGAGGGGCCACCAACTCCTCCCAATACCTTCTCTCACACACTTTCTGGCACCAGAATGGGGAGGGTCTCGACGGCAGCGGAGGGTGGGGGTGGAAAATTGAAGGAGGTAGATGGAGATGAAGACCAGCTGGACTTGTTTTCAGGGTAAAAACAAAGGTAGTTGCTCCTTCTCGGTGGGACACACACACACACACACACACACACACACACACACACACACACACACACACACACACACACACCCTCTCCTCTCTGTGGTTGTGTTTCTGCCTGTTTCGAGCGCACACGCACACACACACAACTCTCTCACCCACACACCCAGACATACGCGCAAGCACACACACACACCCCTTCCCCACAGACACAGCTACAATCTGACCAGGGTGGTTGGGGGTTGGCTCGGGAAGGGTCCGGGAATTGGGAAGAAGGAGAAGAGAGAGGTGATACTGGACCAGGCTTTGACGCGGATCTTGAGCTCGGCCTCCTGGGGCTCGGGCATGGGCCTCCGGCTAACCCTCAGCTTGCTGAGCCCGCCGAAGCCGGCCAGCAGCACTGCACGCATCTCCTTGGTGTCCGCGGCCCGAGGGCTGCCGCCTCCTCCGCCACCGCCCTGGGCCGCCTCGGGCCCGCCCTCCTTGGCGATCATCTGCTCCGTCTCCTCCGCTTTCTCCGCGCCTTCTTTGGCCATGGTGCGGGGCTGGTGCCTGCGAGCTGTGGGAATGCTCGGGTTGCCGGGCGCAGAACTGAGGATGCTCCTCTGCCGAGAGCCGCGGTTGATTCAATGAGGCTCCCCCGGTCCTTGCTCCCGGCCCCACTACCGTAATCCTCAGAGTAGCAGCGTCCAAGAGCCGGATCCCACTCCCACTCAGAAAGCGTCACAGCAGGGAGGGCCCTCACACACTGCCCAGCCCAGCCGCCTCCTCCCACACGCGGAGAAAAGCAAACTCCGAGCTCTGGCCGTACCTTCCCAGAGTCACCTAGCTCGGCGGTGGCAGATCTGAAACCGGAACTTGCAGGGTCGGAGGATGTCGAAGAGGTGAAAGAAATTAGAACACAGGATAGAGAATGAAAGAGCTGGAATTTGCCTGCTTGTCTCCTTTGAATTCATTACACCCAGCCCCTTATTGTATTCTGCTTGTCTTAAGCCCCTAGTTAGAACAACAATAAAAGCATTTATATAACTTCTTAGGTCTGCGGAGCACTTCACAAATATTATTTCAACAACCTTGGGATTGAGGTGGCATTATTATTCCCTTTTTTACAGATGAGGAAACGAAGGAAGACAGGTTCAATGACTTGCCCAGAGTCACACAGCTGAATGTCTGAGGAGAAGGCTGAGGGAGGTTTGAGTTAGTAGCAGGTGATGGGATTAGAAGGGATGAATTTAACCTGGAGACTCAGGTCTCTCAGTAATTTTTTAAAAATAATTTTTAATTGATGTTGTTTGTTTTACATTGACTAAATTTCTTGTTAATATTTTCCCCCAACTAGAGAGCAATGCCATATAACAATATTTTTCAAAGAAAAAAAAGAAAAAATACAATCTTCAAAACCCATCAATACATAAAAAATCTGGAAATATATACAATGATTTTCCATCTTGCCAAGGAGTGTATGGGGCAGGGTATCTTCTCATACTTCTTCTTTGGAGCTATTCTCATTTTATGGTTTTGTGGAGTCCTTTTCATTTCCTTTGTCAGTCCAGCAATTCTTGTCACTGGAGGACTTAACCTTTCAAGCCCAGAACTCCCCCCTAATGCCTGAATCTTTGGGTTGGGGTTGCTTCACTATGCCTAGGCCTGGGCTCCAGCCAAGCTTTTCTTCATTCCTCTGGTTTTGTCCACACCAGCTGACATACTGTTCTTATCCCCCATCCCCCACTACTTTGCCAGTTCTGGAATCATAATCAAATTAAACCTGCTCTTCCCTTTGGAAAGGGTGTGCCAGTCTGCTCCTAAAGACTCCATTCACCATTCCCAAAGCTTTCTTGACTGAAATACCTATCTCTGCCCACCAGTTCCTTAAATGTGTAGTATTTCTCTATTGGAATATTAAGTTCCTTGAATGAAGGAGCTGTATTTATTTTTGCATTCCTAATCCTAGTGCTTAGCACAATGTGTGGCATATAATAAATGCTTAACAGATCTTAATAAATGCTTTTTCATTCATTCAAGTGCTTTCTTTCCCTGTCCCTTCTTCTGAGGGTCCTCTACTTGATTATATACGGCACAAAGCTGAGAAAGACTTGGAGCACAGAGATGCGGAGTGAGAGTAGGTGGTCTAGGAGTGAGGCCACAGGACTAAAGAGGCTTGGTCTTTTTCACTTCTATTGGGGGGGGGATGGGGGATGTGGGGGAATGGGATGCAGTAGGTGGGGAGAGAAGGGAATTTTGAACTCTGAAAACCACATTACGTTTTCTAGAGAGGTTACCCTAGAGAGAGCCAAAAAGACATTTAGCGAATGAGAACTGGGTCAGGAGAGTGGGGCTTTGAGTCAGGACTCTGCCATTTATTTGTATTACGACTGAGCAAACCACTTTTCCTTTCTGAGTCCCAGTTGCCCCTCTTTTGAATCCAGGGGACTAGACCAAAATGGCCCCTAAGTTCCTTTCTATCTCTGGTGTTCTGTGTGAGCAGAAAGAGTCCCGGACCTATGTGGGCAGAGCACCTGGGGTCAAGTTAATCATAACAATAAGAATAGTATTTATTTATGTAGCACTTTAAAGTTTGTAAAGCACTTTACATACATCATCTCTTTGATGTGAGGTATATAATACAAGTATTATTATTCCCATTTTTTCCGATAAAGAGAGGCTCAGTGGGCTTAAGTGTTATACCATTAGTAAATGTCTGAGGTGAGATTTGAACTCAAATTTTCCTGATTGGTCCAGTTAAGAAGTGGGAGAGGCACATGACCTTAGAACCAGGAAGACTTGGGTTCAAGTATCTGAAACTTACCAGAATATACTAGACCTTCTGGAGAAACTGCCTCTGTCACATACTGGCTATGAGATCCTGGACAAGTCACCTACCTCTTGGTGCCCCAGGCAGCTCTCTGAGACTATAAGCTGCAGAGAAGGTGGTCACCTGCATTGGTAAAGGCAGTTTCCTCACCAGGAATTCCGATTGTCCCTATCCCTCCTCATGCACTGTACCTTACTATCTTTTAGCTAGTATAGCTATATGACTGTAGGCAAATTCCTTTCCCTCTCTGGAAGCTACAGAGCAGGAAAGGACCTCAGAGGTCATCTGTGCAACCTCTTGCTCTGTTAAATGAGAGGGTTGGACTAAATGACCTCTGGGGTCCCTTCCTGTTCCATAGCTATGAATCCCTGAACCTATGAAAGAGACCATTGAGGTCATCTAATCCAAATACCTCTTCCCAGAATCAGCATCTTCTCTATAGCATCTCTGCCAAGTTCTCATGTGGGCCCTGATTAAAGACCTTTTAGTGATGGGGAAGCCTACAAGCTTCTGAGACCAGCCATTTCACTTTCAGAAAGCTCTGTTGAGGCTAAACATGCCTTTCTGCAGGTGCACTGCTCTTTCTCCCACCCCATTGCTCCTAGTTCCTGCCTGTGGGGGCCAAGAATAAAAAGTCTAAACTTTCTCCTGACCAGTCTTCAGATAGACAACAGAGATTCCTGGTGAAGTAAAAAGAATACTAGGTTTGGAGTCAGAAAATTCTGGCTCTGCTGTTTCCTCCTTTCTACAAAAACAATTGAAAGAATTAAAGATGTTTGACCTGGAGAAAGAGCTAGTCACTTTCTCTCTCTGGGCCTCAATAGTTCATGTATAAAATGAAGTTGTTGTTGTTGGGTTGTTTCTGATTCTTTCTGTCCCCATTTGTAGTTTTCTTGGTAAATACAGCAAAGTAGTTTGCCATTTCCTTCTCCCCCTCATTTTGGAGATGAGGAAACTGAGGCAAATAGGTTAAGTGACTTGCCCAGGGTCATATAGCTAGTAAGTATCTGAGGCTGGATTTGAACTCAGGTCTTCCTGACTCCAGGGCTGGCACTCTATCCTCTTTTCCACCTAGCTACCCCATAAATGAAGGGGCGGGGCTAAATAATCTCCAAGATCCCTCCCCATGTTAAATTCCATAATATGCTTGTTCTATAGCTCACCCTCCCTTCTCCCTACCTCCTCACCCCCACTAAGTAGCTTTTAGTCTTCTCTTCTCTAAATAAACACCTACATTTCCTTCAATTGATCCTTCTATTGCCTGTCTTCCAGTCCTTTCAACACCTTGGTCACTCTTCTATGGATGTTCCAGTTTGCACCTGTCTCTTCTAGAATGTGGTGTTCCAAGCCTTACCTTGCTAGGTCTAAGGGTCCTGCTTCTATGAAAAACTTTCCTTCATTATATATTCAAAGAACCATAGCATCTCAAAGCATAAGTGTGAAGGTGTTTACTGAACTGAGGACCAGAGAGAGAAAGTCTTGTCTTGGGAAAGGATTTGTCACATAGCTATGCTAGCTGAGAGACAGCAAGGGACTTATGCTGGATAGAGCCCTGGGCAGAGGGATATCAAGTGGACCAGTGACTTCAGGGGTAGAGGAAACTCTCAGTGAGGAAACTCTGAGCAATCCCAGCATCCCAGAGAGCATCAAGTCCAGCAACTATCTGAGCAGGCATCCCTTCCACAGTATCCCCAACACAGCAGCCACATAGTAGTGGTCATAGTCTCCATTTTACATCTGGTCTCAAACAGTTACTAGTCATTTGACTTCAAGCAAGTGACTTTGTATACCTCAGTTTCCTCATCTATAAAACGAGGATAACAATAGCACCTACTTCCCAGAATTGTTGTAAAGATAAAATGAGATACTATTTGCAAAGCTTTTCTCCAACCTTACAGTACTACAGAAATGTAAATCATTGTCATTATTTGCCCAATGTCACACTTCGAGTAAGTAGCAGACCCAGATCTTCTGACTGCAAGTCCAGTATTCTTTACTCTCTCAGCAATGGCATAATTAATTATAGTTCTTTAAACAAAGTCTGGGAAGAGCTTTTGTCTAGCCCGTTGTCCCTAGAAAAATCCATGGCCATACTTAAGTGCTGACAAATCAAGAAGATTGTTATTAACATTAATATTTTGATTCTCATAAACATTTCATAGAAATAGAAAAATACGCATACGAGTCAGTTATTTTTACTAACGTTCCCTGATTGTTTTCTTTTTAGGAACAATAAGAACTGAGATTTTTTCCCCTAAGCATTTGGTAGCCTCCCTATTTTTTAGACATGTTAAAAATGAGGCACCCCCCCCCATCATGGGCTCCCTTTATGTTCAAGTTCAGCTGCTCTTCCTGTCCTTGTTTTGCTCTAGTGCCATGTCTAATTCCCTCAACAGCCAGTCAACAAACCTTTCTTAAACATTTGCTATAGGCCAACTGCTGTGACAAATTTGGGGGATACAAAGAAAGGCAAAGGCAAATACATAGTATCTTCTCCCGTGGAGCTCCTGTTCAAATGACCTCTGTGCAAATAACTACGTACATATAAGATATATGCAAAGTCGATGGAAGGTAACTTTCTCACTATTAGAACCGACACTTTGCTCTTAGAGTCTAAATATGGTGGCTTCACTGTCATTGATGAAGACAAGGGTATGTTATGGAAACATCAACAGCTCATTTCCATTTTCTCTCCTTCCGTTCTCATCTTTTCATGCCCTCAGGACGACCTGACTCCACTGGGGGTGTTACCAAGCTCTCTGTAAGCCTACTTTCCCCACCCATTGTTTCATGCTGTTTTGTGAGGTGATCCTGCTCATACTTACACATCCTTCTCCTCCTCTTTAAGCCTTTACAAGCAAAAGTTGGAATTTTAATTCAGCATTCCCTTGGCTGCTGTCCTTTTTGCAACGACATCAACACTACCGACTGAAATGATTTTTAGACTCTTCTGTTCTCCTCTTTGCAGTGATTGATTTATTCAATTAAAGTCCTTAAGAAATAGTGATAACCTCTCAAAATCTGTTCTTTTATTCATTTCTCATTTTTTGGTATTAACAAATTTTAAAAATAGGTCAGTTTGGAATTGCCTAAATTACGTGCCATATCTTCTCATTTATATTCCTTCTGCTTTTGACTTTTGCTCCGACAAGTCAACGATCTGACTATACAAAGAGAGCTGATTTGGGAAATGACACCCACATATGTGATTAGTCATTTCTTGTTTGTTAAAATATTATTAATCTCATTAATAGTGTTGAACTTAAACAAGACCACCTGACATTGGGAAATAAAAAAGGGCATGGGGCTTTTATGTATTCTTTGTTTTCTGGCTTGCCTGGTTTCTTATTTCCGAACCATAATTTTCACCATATTTTATTCTTCTTCCTCTATTCACACATTTGCATTAAAGTCACGAAGTGTCAAAATATATGTTGTTCTATTATGACCCAACAAGAGGGAGTACCTCCTAGGAGGAGGTATGAGGTTCCTTGTTTGTCTTTGCTTCCTGCCAGTGGATTCATTTGCTGTAGGTACAACTTCAAATAACCACTCTCAGTCCTGGTGATCCTGGTTCATGCCTAAACGAAGGGAACCACCAAGGGGTTCCCATCGGGTGAAGGCAAACATGCCTAGTTCTTCAGATACTCACTGGGAAAGACCATGCTCGCAGCAGAGAGTAATGCATTAGTCATACTTTAATAGGGCACAGAGAGTACAGGGACAATGCTGGGGTGGTGCCAGGAATGGGATGGATGGTGGAAAGAGGCAGACTAATCTGAAACAGTGCAGTTTGGGAACTGGGTAGTAAAGGAGAGCAGGTAGCATGGGAAAGAGACAGGGGAGAGAGAAGGGCACAGTCACTTACATAATTGCACATTGGATTCAGGCATCATGGACCCATAGCACATAGATGAGCACTCAAGGGGCAGGATTTGGGGGTTTTAGTTGGGGGGGGAAGACTAACTCTTATCCACACCACCTCAGGATTTTATTTACATAATTTTTATATAACATACAGTTACCCTTTCCACATTGTGGGGGTTAGGGGAATGGTACCTCCTGCGATTTGGAAAATCCATGTAAAAATATTTGGCTCTTCCTTTGTACCAGAGAAGTAGTCTGAATTATTATGGTATTAAAAGATGAAATATGTTGACATCATGCAATACTACACATATATTTTATGCATTTCTGATTTTCTAAACTTTTTCTGTGTTGTCTGCTGGCCTTTATGGCATCTGCAAAACTGAAAAAATTCCCATTTAATTTCTTATCAGGCCTACAACTTATATCAAAGCTATGATGGGGAAAATTGTGATGTGGAAGGGATAATGGTATAATTTACATAATATTGAGAAAGCTTGAAGCTTATCTGCAGTTTACAAACTGAGTGCCTATGTTAGGGCCTAGCTGGCTTCATCTAATTTAGTACATAGTCTTAGGTTATACCCTCAGTTAATTTATGAGACAAGTTTATGAATCATTTCTATGTTCTCCTTTACTCTCATTTCCTATTATTTTTATAATACATATTATATATAATATAACATATACTTACTATATGTGATATATGAGATATATATACATATATATGTATATATATATATATGAATGAAAGAACACTTAGTAGGTGCTTACAGTGTGCCAAGCCCTGTGTTAAGTATTGGAGATAGAAATGCAAGCAACCAAGATAGTCGCTGCCCTTAAAGAGCTTACATTCTAATAAGAGAAGACAATACATTTAGGCCGGTGGTAGCCAGGGAGGATGGGACAAGGCAGTCAGAAGAAGTGGTGATCAGAGTCATAGGGCAATTGACTAATACATTCTTTTATGGAATAGTAGTGCTATTTTGATTACTACTTTCAGAGCTAGACTTGGAAAGGGAGTGAGAGCTACCTATGTGATAGTATGATCTGGAGATGTTTAGGAAGTGGCATGGTGGGCCTAGGTCCAGGCAAGATAAGGTGAATGCTCAGAAATCAAAAGCTCAGAAAAACAGAGATGGACTAGAGTGAAGGGAGGCAAGAATGCAGGTGGAATAAGCTAGGAAGTGGCATGCTAGGTCTTCTTATATTCCAGGGCTAATTTTACTGTACTACATTGCCTCTCCCCTACCCTCTCCTATTTTTTCTGAGATGTCTTGAGACAAGACTATTATTGCAGTGATGCACTTAGGGAATGCCATAGAGTAGTAAGTATAGGAAGCCCTGGAGGGGCAAACATACTGGGCAAGGGAGAACTAGGTTCTGGAAAAATACTGGGAACATCAAAGAGCCTTCTGTTCCTTGCCATATACTAACAGGCAAATTCCTGAGAGTACCACGTTCACCAGAATTATATTACCTGTGATTTTCTGTGCTCCAGGCTGTCTACCAATCTAGAACAGAATCCAATTTTTAGGACCTCTGATAAAACAGTATCCAGCCATAAAACCACAACTAGAAACCTTCATTTTGAGCTTGACCAGCATATCACAATAAAATGTCACTTAAAATGAGAAAGAAGCTGGGTCAAGTGCTAAGTTTTATGAAATACCATAGTTTCCACTGAGTACAAATATTGGGATGTGACAAAGTGCATCTCTACTCGCAGACCATTGACCCATATACTTTCTATATTAACTGGTAGGATGGTCAGAGGGACCAAAATAAGATAAAATTTCAACACGTGATTTTATTTGAGGAGTCTTATCAAATTTGTAGATTTTTTTGTAGACTTTATAGAATATTTGTATAATTTTTCTATCTTAAACCTTTGCAACCAATGTTGGCACATAAGCTACAATTATTTTCATGGTGACCTTTTTACAAACTCTTATTTTATAAACACTGCTATGGGAAATGACCACATATTTCTTAAAATGAAGTTCCCTATCTTCAGATACATGATAAAAGGCAACCCTGTGAACTCCTTTATTGGCCTCTCCCAGGAAAATCTCTGAGTTATCTTTTCATTAAGCAGTAACTTATAAGATGCTAGATTTAGTTCTGGAAGGAATCTCAGAGGCCTTATAGTCCAACCCCTTCATTTTACATAAGAGGAATTTGAGGCCCAGAGAGATTAAGTTTCTTGCCAAAGGTCACACTGGTGGTAATAAAAGGCAGGCCCCAGGATTCAAACCCAGATCCTATGGCTCCAAATCCAAGGCCACAAGGCCTCCTTGATTGGGTTATGCTTATGTATTCCTCCATCATTCTCTACAGACAGACAGATAGATAGATAGATAGATAGATAGATAGATAGATAGATAGATACATAAATGGATAGATAGAAGGATAAATGGATGGATAGATAGAGGGATAGATGGATAGATAGATATCTCCTAAATCTGATCACTATCACTAATTAGTACCCCGCTACCATTTAAATAATTATATTTTATAAAGGTATATTTACTGAAAAGGTATAAAAAGAACAAAAATACCCAGAAATCCTCTGCCCCCTCTACTTTAGTCAATGTGGAGAGGGATCAAACACAAAGAAGTTGCTTCAAAGCTTTGCCCCCCCCCACCACCACCAAGTTCACTTCAGAATGCAAGACAGCCACTGAACAAGTTACTCTCTTGCCCCAGGATAATTCCATTAGGTTACAGGGCTGATCTATACAAGCAGGTTGCTCCTTGAGCTTTCTTGGTGTGCTGGGCTCAACAGCCAGTATGAACTCTGGTATGAACTCCCATCACTAGATATCTGTTTCTCCAAATTTTTAATGTTATTCAATGTCAATCCTCCTTTATCCAAGAACAGGACTACTTTTCTGGGAGTTTAGCTGGAAAATAGAGAAGAGCTATATGATGAGTTATTGTATTGAGGGGATGGCAGGATCATGCGAATTTTTTTTTAATGTGAGGTAAACCTAGACATGTTTGTAGGCATGGGGAAGCAGCCAATAGATAAGAAAGGTTGAAAATGAGAGAGAGGATGATTAAAGAGACAAATTCATTTAGAAGAAGAGAGAAGATGAGATCAAGAACATAATTAAAGGGGTTGGGCTTAGCAAGAAGAAGAGACATGTCTTCAGAGCCTAAAGCAAAGCATGACAGAATGAGAGGCAATGTAGAAGTATTTTGAGACATAGAGTAAAGGAGAAGGAACTCGTGGTAAACGCCCCTATTTTCTCAATAGGCAGTAGGCAAGGTCCTTTGCTGAGCGGGGAAAAGAAATAGTATAGGGACCCTCAGGAAAACAGAGAAGGGAGCCACTTAGGGGAACTGAATCAATTAGAAAAGAATAAAAGAGTTGCTTTATAGAAATTAGGGTCCAGTGGAGGCTAAGTAACCAAAAATATGAGTGGACTAAGTCTACACTATTTGGTGAAATTCTCTAGCAGCATTCAATAGCACTCAAGTAGGACCAGAGAAGGCAGAAGATGAAGGTAACCCAAGGTTGGGGCTTGGTAAGGCATGACTACCTAGGACAAGGGAGCCAATGATTAAAGTGTAGAAGACTGTGTAATGTTGAACTGGTCAACTACCAGGAGGAAAGAAAACAAGAGAGAGAATAAGAAGGGATGAAAGATCCTAGATGTCATAGTGAGAACCAAAAATAGGTTTAGGAGGAGTGAGGCAGAGAGAGAAATAGAAAGACAGGAGATGGGAATTTCAGTCAGGGGACTCACAGAAGAGGATTTTAGAGTTCAAGATAATAAAGATAGCATAAATCAGAATCATTAAGAGATCACTGTCCTTGTTGGTGAATGGCATGGGGTAAAAATGTAGCTCCTGGGAGTTGACAGGACTGATGAGCTGGTTGGGCAGAATGTTTGAAGACACAAAATTTGAGGGCACAGGTTGGGATAGAGTGGGAGAATGTGAGCCATATACTGAACTTCTTGAGAAAGGAGGAAGAAATACGCTGGGGCTGGGTAAGTGAGTAAAGCAATGATCCAGACAAAAGTGATATAAATGGAAGGAGGGAATCTCAAAGAGGAAGTTACTGAATGATGGTAACAGAGTGAGCATGGGAAAGTGGCAATGGTGAAAAGGTGCAATGCCTCTTACTCCCCTGTGTCAGGACCACGAGAGAAAGAGCAATCAGTATGTCAACGGATGAGGTAAGTTGTTTACTTACTGGAGAAAGTCAGGTTTCCATAAGCATGTGAAGATGGAAAGACTTCTACAATAAAGTGGAGTTTGTTAACAATAGAACAGGGATCCCATAAGATGTACAGGGTGTCCCTAAAGTCTGGACACATAGGAAATCTCATTAACATCTCATTAACCGTTTCACTGAAGACTGTTATTCAGTGACTTCTTCTTCTGGAGTATGCTAAAGGAGAAGGAGAAGGTGTACTCAATGAAAATCACAGATGCAACAAACGATTGAACGCATTAAAATTGACAGCAATGTGGAGTTATTGCATCGAGTTCACGTGAATCTTGCATCACAAATTGACCTTTGCATCACAAATGATGGAAATCATATTGAAGATGTTATTTGTTAGTATTCCAATTAAATAAAAAGTTGTTGAAAATTTCATTCATTTCATTTCTTGAAAATGTGCATTTTTGCCTATGTGTCCAGACTTTAGGAACACCTTGTATATGCATATCATAAACATATATATGATATACATACATATATATGTACATATACACACACACATAAAGAAGGAAGAAGAAGATAGGGACTAGGGAGAGTTAGAGGAGAGATGAAAGGGGATAAGTGCTTAATAAATGTTTGTTAAATTGAATTGGTCATCCAGACTCTGATTGAAAACTATGAAAATGGGAAATTCACTATTTTCAAAGACAGCAAACTACACTTTTAGATGCTCAGCTACACTTCCTCATATAGCTAAAATATAAAATTTGTGGAGTGGATTAATGCAATATGTAATGTAACAAAAGTATGAAAAAGTTAGATTTAGAGCTGGGATTTTCTGATAATCTTTTAGACTAACATCCTCATTTTGCCAATGAGCAAACTGAGATGCAGAGAGAGGAAGAGACTTTCCCAAGGTCATACTGGGAGTAAATGCCACAGCCAAGATTTGAATAGAGGTCTTCTAACTCAAAATACAGTGCACCTTTCATTACAGCATATCGTACCCTATTGTGGAAGGCCCTGAAAAAAAGAATCTGAATTATACCTAATGAGCTATAAGGAGCCAGTAAAAGCTTCAGAGCAAATAAATGATGACTTACTTCTCTCAACTCACAGAGGGTTAACAAGTTAAATTCTGGAATAGTTCTTAACTTGTGTTGCTATGGTACTAATCATTTCTCATGAGTCTTACGCCAAATAACTCACCCTTGTGTTAGCTCTGGAATTAAATGGTTGTGATTTACTCCAAGCCATTATTCACCCCCTTTAATCAGTACTACTCGGGCAAGGGAGGCTATTCTTTCAGTCAAAAATGATAAAGTCAGAGAGGAGCTATTACTAATATTTATGAAGCCATAAATGGCATAGCAAAGGTGAACATGGGCTAAGTGACAAGACTATAGAATCTTAGAGATGGAATTCCAGTTTTGACACTTATTATTGGTGTAACTGGCCAAGTCACATAAACCTGCAGACTCAATATCCTCATTTGGAAAACAAAATAACTATTCTGTCTACCTTACCAGGTCATTCCTAATCAAAATTACATGCAAGAAAGTAAAAGCTTTCTGTAAAGCCCAAATGACTACACATGTCTAAGGTAGTAGTTTTCATTTTACCCAGTAACACTCAATTATCTTAAAAAATTCTTACTGATGCATTTTGTTTTTACAACATTCATTCTGCAGTAACTTTCCCACCAATAGTAAATTCTCTTGAGAAAAACGGTGGGGCGAATCAGTTAAGCAAAACTGTCTGACAAAGTGATTGCAACAGAGTATATAAGATTCTGCATTTGGAGTATGCCATTTCTTACAGAAATAAATTCAAATCGACAATTCAATAAGCGCTCATTAAGTACCTACTGTAAACTGAGTACCGTGTTAGGTACTGGGGATTACACAGATAAAAGATGAAGCATTCCTCACCTCTCAAGGAGCATACTCTCTTTTGGCAGGAAACAACATAGATACAGAA
The DNA here is from genome assembly GCA_028646595.1 of Phalanger gymnotis. Lineage (NCBI taxonomy): Eukaryota > Metazoa > Chordata > Mammalia > Diprotodontia > Phalangeridae > Phalanger > Phalanger gymnotis. Next base: position 291,239,809 of record CM053625.1, read on the forward strand.
AATTAAATACAAAATATAAACAAATTAATTTCCAGGGAGAGGATATAAGTGGGTATCAGGGTAGGCTTCCTGTAGAAGGTATAAGCTGAGCAGAGCTTTGATAGAATCTGGGAATCCTGAAATGCAGGTAAGGAAGGAGCACATTCCACATGTAGAACACACAGAGACAGAAGACTGAAGGTTGCTCATGAGGAACAGCAAAAGGATCAAGGTGGCTGAGCCCCTGAGATAGGGGAGTGATGGGTAATTAGCCTGGAGTGACAGACTGAAGTCTGGTTGTGAAAGTGCTAAAATATCAAACAGAAGCCTTTGTATTTTGTCCCAGACACAACAGGGAGGCCTGATAAACCACAGGTCCCTGAGCCCCGGTCTGCTCCTTTTTTCATCCCACCGGGCTGTCTTTCTTCTTTTAGTTCTCTTACTCCGGCTGTCCCTACGACACCAATAAGATAAATTTACTTTATAGTATAACATCCTGGACCATGCTTTCTCCATAAAATGCTGTGTTATGGCTGTAAAGTAAATTGATTTCATTGATGCCAGAGGGAAGGGCCTTGCTCAAGGCCACACAGCCAGTTGGGCAATTTATTTCTTTTCTCTGTGCTTCATTTTCCTCCTCCATAAGATAAGGACAATCCATTCATTTAGTCATTCAACAAACATTTCTTAAATGACTGCTAAGTTAATAGCACTATACTAGGCACTGGAGGAGATACAAAATTTAGATAAGACATAGCTTCTGCCTTCATGGATCTTAGAGTATAATAAGTGTATAAGACTTGGACACAGATAACCATTATACCCATGATAAATAATAATAATAGTAACAACACAGATGGCTAGCATTTACATAATGCTTTAAGGTTTTCAAAATGCTTTACAACTATTATCTCATACTATGCGCACAATGCTGAGAGGTAGGTGCTGTTATCATCTTCATTATAAGAGAAAACTGAGGCAGACAGAGGTTAAGTGATATGTTTGCATTCACACAACCAGTAAGTGACTCAGGCCAGTTTTGAACTCAAGTTTTCTTGAGTATATTAGAGAGAGACTGAACACAGTGCCATGTGAAATATAAGAGGGAAATAATTTCTGTAAGGAGGATCAGCGAAAGTTTCTTGAAGGAGGTGACTTTTGAGCTGGGCTTTAATGGATGGGTAGAAATTCCCAGAACACTTCTGGTACACTGATAATCTTGCCCACAACAGGTCAGGCAACAAAAGAGAACATGATGTAAAATAATTGTTCATTAAATTTACTTGAAGCCTCTAAATCAAAATCTTTTTAATGATATTTTTTGGTCTCTGAGATGACTTTGTCTTGAGATATAGCAGAGGGCTCAGATTTTGACGCTATTCCTTGACCTTCCTATATAACTTGCAAAGAAAGAGAGAGCTGATCACTCTCACAAAACTACACAGAATTCGAGAGTTGGAAGAGAATTCAGTGGCCAGATAGTCAAGTGCATATGGAAGAAGAATCCTCACTACAACATATCCAACAAGTATTCATTCCACAGAGGAGGAACCCACTACTTCTAGAAGCAACCACAAGTTCCCTTTTGGATAGCTCAAATTATTAGGTGTTTTTCTCATGACAGCAATCCTAAATTTGCTTTTTTTGTAACTTCCACCCATTGCTCTTGGTTCTTCCTTCTGGGGTCAAGCAGAACTAGTCTAATCTTCCTTCCATGTGACAACTTTTAAATCCTTGATTATAACTATCATATATGTTCCTCCAAGCTTTCTCTTCTCTAGGCTGAATATCCCCACTTTCTTCAACTTATCCTTATATGCCATGGATTGATTCACTTCTAGATTTGTGTCATCTGAAAGTTTGATAAGTATGATTGATATGTGTATATCTTTACCCAAGTCACTAATAAAACTGTTACATAGCTCAGAGCCAAGCATAGATACCTGAAATACTCCATTAGACACCTCCCTCTAAGTTGACATTAACTCATTAATTATTATTCTTTGTGATTCAATCAGTTCTAAATCCAACTAATGATATTATAGTCTGGACTAATTCTATCCAACTTGTTCATATGGAGAACAAGAGAGATTTTGTCATGTATTTTTTCTGGGAAAAAAAGGAAATCATTTTACAGCATTCCTTCAATATACTAGATAGGTAACCTTGTCAAAAAATGAGGTTATTCTGACATGACCTGTTCTTTATGAAATCTTATGGCTTTTTTGATCACTATTTCTTTTTAAAAATATTTGCTAATAGATACATTCTAGAATGTTGCTAGGAACTGAAGTCAAGTAAAGTCTATCATTTCCTAACTTTACTCTCTTCTCTTTTTTTGAAAATTTGGACAATATTTGCCCTTCTCCAGTCTTGCAATATTTCTCCCATTCTCCACCATCTTTTAAAGAATGCTGACAATGGCTTAACAGTCTCATCCACCAGTTCTTTCAGTACCCTGGGACATAATCCATCTGAGTCTGGAGAACTGAACTGATCAAGAGCAGCTAGGTACTCTCTTATTATCTTCTTTCTTATCTTGGGTTTCATCTCTGCGTTAGTCATTTTTGTTCTGTACTTTACAGTCCAAAGATTATTCTCTTTGGCAGAGAAAACAGAAACAGAATAAGAGATGAGTAGCTCTGGCTTCTATCCATCATCTGCTTTGCAGAGCTAGGAGCTAGGGTAGATCTGCTGTTCCATGACTAGTGAGAGTGGATGCACTAGCTCCTCCCCCAATCAGGGACTGGGTTTTAAGGCCTCCTTCCCCAGGAACATATGACCCTGGATTCTACTCAGCTCTGAGTCACTGCAACAGCACTACCACCCTTCGTCACCATGGAGTCAGAATCCTAAAGCAGAAAGGCAATTGCTTGATTGGTTGGGGTTGGGGGAGGGGGGAAGTTCCTGGCCTCTACCCCCACTAGACTCAGTTTAGCTATTCAAATCTACCTAGCTTCTGGGCCACGAAAATCTACTACCCTGCAGTCTACTGCTATTCTGAACTGAATCACTATAACACTCTTGAAACCCCCATTGGGTTCTACCACAGATTACACAGGCAGGTAGGAATTTCTCCTAACAGTTATGCTGCTGCTGTGGAGTGCTACCAATATTGTGTAGCACAGAAGATGTGATTAACTCGAAGGTGAGAATACCTGGGTTTGAATTCCACCTGTGTGATAAAAGGCAAGTCACTTAATCTCCTTGAACCTCAGTTTCTTCATCTGTAAAATGAGGATAATAATAGCTGTACTACTTACTCATGGCATTATTCTGAGGCTCAAATAAGATATCATATATTAAGTGCTTTGCAAACCTTGAGGCATTGCATAAGTTTCAATTATTAATATCAGTATTCCTCCCTGGACTTTCTACCACTAGACCCAGGAGGGAATGGTCTTTCTTGTTCCCACTTAAGGACTAGTTTTGGAGCTCTTCTTGATGTAGAATCCACTGCCTTGGTTGGAGTCCTCACTTACTTTTTACTGTGTCATTGCAACAATGCCAGAGTCCTCCATTTACCACTCAGGCAGGTGGTGTTCTCTATTAACACTAAAGTTTCTATACCAGAATTTAGTTCTCTCTTCTCCATCACTGGTCTTGGGAGAGACAGGCTAGAAATCCTTTTAGAGATGGAATTTGGAAGCCCCCAGCTCCAGAACTGTGTGGGAACTACATCTGCTCTGCCCTATACTAACATCTACTCTAGCACTATGATCCTATGACCACAGCAATGATGTAGCTCTTCCTTACCACGGAGTGCAAAGACACTAGATTTAGGAGCTGGCACTGTCTGCCACATATGAGGAGGTGCTACCTACCCTGCCCTATGTAAGTGAACTATGTGAAGAAAGTAACAATGTCTCAGCTCTCCATGGACCTCATCCTCAGACACTAGAAGCCAACAGTATGTTCCATAACATATTCTTTCCATCTTTATCCTTTCTTCTAATTGGCTGTTGCTTTTGACTTGCTCCAACCAATCAATAACCTGAATGCTCATGGACTGCTGCCACACTGATAACCATTTTTTTTATCTATTAGGATACAGTCAGTTTCAAGTTCTTGCCACATCTAGCACCTTATGATTCTTCCTTGGAATAATGTTTTTGTGGTGTATAAATATGATGCTTCTGATTGACATATAAACTTTTTCTCTCATTTCTTGAATCCAAACCACATTTTCCAAAAAATGGTTTTGGTACCCCTTCCTTCCCCTCCAGTTTATACCTCCATCCTTCCAGTGTCTACATCTGCATTGAAGTCATTAAGTATTAAGTACATGTTAACTTAGTTTGGAAGATCCCAAGTTCTTCATACTTTTTCATCCTCTGTAACAGATGATCATGCTTACTCCACAATTATCTTCAGGGTGGTCAGTTTACCCATCATGCTCCTCATAAGTGCCTAAAGGTGAGATTATCAAGTAAGAGCTCCATGAAATGGTGTTTTCTATTGAATTTTGGCACAAGGGCAACTAGGTGGCTCAGTGGGTAGAATGCTGGGCCTGGAGTAAAAAAGATTCCTCTTCATGAGTTCAAATCTGGCCTCAGATACTTAGTAGCTATGTGACCTTGGGCAAATCACTTAACCCTGTTTGCTTCAGTTTCCTCACTTGTAAAATGAGCTGGAGAAGGAAATTGCAAACCACTCCAGTATCTCTGCCAAGAAAATCCTAAATAAGGTCACAAACAGTCAGAAATAACTGAACAATAACAAAAATTGTCTTTGGGAATGTGATGAAACCAACTCCACCAAATCTTTGATTTGCTCCTTTAAGGAGAACCTGTGAGAAGTCTTTTTTTCATTTAGCTGCAGCCTCTTTTTGTCTTCTCGTTCTGTTTAAGGCAAAACTGTCCATCTACAATGATTGAAACCACCCTGAATTGGATCAACTTAATGATTGTTAGAAAAACGTTAAATAGCTAGAAGACTAGTTGTTAAATTCATGTTTTAGTCTTAGAATGGTGTGATTCTTACCACCTTTCTGCATTTGTACCACTCCATTACTGTTACTGCAGAAGCATGTCACAAAAGACTAAGGTTTGGTTTGTATTTTTATCTGCTTCATGAATTGCTGAGGTCAAAAATATTCAATCTCTGATGCCAAACTTCTGCTGATAAGCGTCTTAGCAAAGTAGTATAACTGAGTGGACCGTGGGCTAGATATCTGAGTCAGGAAGTACTAGATTCAGCCACTGTCTCAGAGATCAGGGCTGAGTCACTTTCACTTCACCTCTCTGAGGCTTGGTTTCCTACTTTCACAGATTTAAGGTTTAAAAAGATGTTAGCCGTCATTTAGTCTAACCTCCTCATTTTATAGATGAGGAAAGAGAGGTTTCAAAACTTGCCTAAATTTTGATAGGTAGAAAGGGACACAGTCAGGACTGGAACTTAGGCCCTCTGATGCAGCACTATTTCTCCCTGTGCCATGAGTGTCCTCATTTGCAAATTGGTGATTATAATACTGCAATCGGAATTCACAAGCTCTTTGTAACCTTCAAATGTGATAACATATGTAAAACATTTTAGCAAATGCAAACTTTAAAGTGATATGTAAATATCAGTTATTATTATCTCCATGTAGAGAAACCAGAGATTTTATTGATGTCAGGAAGGCATAAAAAAGGTAGTGGTGTTTTTCAGTTGTATCTAACTCTTTGTGACCCCTTTTGGGGTTTTCTTGTCAAAGACACTGGAGGGGTTTGCCATTTTCTTCTCCAGCTCTTTTTACAGATGAGGAAACTGAGGCAAACAGGGTTAAGTGACTTGCCCAGGGTCACATAGCTAGTAAGTATTGAGGCCAGATTTGAACTCAGGAAGAGCAGTCTTCCTGACTACAGGCCTGGCACTCTGTCCACTGCATCACCTAGCTGCCCCTATAACAAACGTAGAAATGTAGAAAAAATAAATTGCAAGATGGGGGTGGCCTGGGGGTGGGGTGGGGAGTCTTTAAATCTTAAATCTTGTTCCAAACAGATTTATATCACAACCAGGCAAATGATGGGGGCTGAAGAGAACCTTGTCACCTCAAATCCAATCCTCACAATTTTGCTAAGTGGAGTCCTTGAGATGTTTTGAAGGAATTCCGACTAATGACCAGGAATATGACAGGAATTAAAAGGAAGTCTCTCTCAACTCTAATTCATTCTTCATATAGATGCCAAGGTGATTTTCTTAAAGTGCAGGTGTGATCAGGTGACATCTCTACTCAATAAACTCTATTCCTATTACCTCCAGGATAAAATTTAAGCTATTAAAACTTAAAACTATGCTAAGACTTTTGGGACACCCTGTATAAAGACCTCTGTTTGGCATTTAAAGCCCACCACAATCTGGTCCAACCATATCTTTCCAATTTTATTACACTTTACTCTCTTCTACATACTTTATGATCAGCTATACTAGCCTACTTGTCAAATTGAGAGGTAGGAAGACTTTCATGTTCCTGCCTTTTAAGAGTAAGCAAAGGACTCATCCCTGCACCAATGCTGCTTCAGTGACTCATGTATCCCATGATACTGGGTAAGATTTCCCTCTGAAGAATTTTTTTCCTAGTCCCACTAACTCATGATGCAGACCTATTTCCAAGTGCTTAACCACTAGAAAATAGCCACTAGTGCCTCAGTATAACAGCACAAAGTGCAGGATTTAGCATGACACGACCTTCTTTTGAAGCATGTCCAAAGGAGTTTAATTCCTTGAAGTATCAAATAGATATCAACATAATATAGCCTTATAGAGGTCTGGGTTATGACGTTGTTCCAATGGGATCACTTTTATTTGGTTTATTTAAATAAAATAGAAAACAAAATTGGATAGCTAATAAAACTCAATATCTCTTTAGTATTAACAGTCAATCTAGAAGGAAATTTAAATACTCTGGAAAAAATAGAATCATAATCAGAGCTAAAAGGGAATTAGAAAATAGAATGTAGAATGTCAGAGCTAGAAGGGACCTTAGGACAAAAAGAATTTGGCATAAATGGTTGTACTCAGGAGAATCTTGGTCTAAGCCAACTACTTATTAACAATGTTAATTAACAAGGTTAAAGGAATCAATAAACATTTGTTAAGTGCCTACTACACATTTGGCACTGAGGACACAAAAACGAAAAGGAAATTATATCTGCCCTCCAAGAGTTTACATTCCATCAGGGAAAACATAGCATATACATATATACATATACACATATATACACACATATACATATATAAAATACGTGTGTGCATATGTGTAAAAAGTAAATGCAAAATATTTGAGAGGCATTAATAGTTGGATTGGGGCGGGGTGAGAAATCAGGACAGATCTTTTGTAGGAGATGACACTTGATCTAAGTTTTGAAGAAAGCTAGAGATTTAAGAGGTATAGAAGGGAGTGCATTCCAAGCATGAGGGACAGCTTTGGCAAAGGTGCAGAGATGGGAGGTTGTATATGGGGATCAGCAATTAAGACAGTTTGACTGGCATGTATAAAGGAGAAAAATGTAGAGCAATCATGGAAAGGAAGGCCGGAGCCAGATTATGAGGATCTTTAAATGCCAAATGAGAGTTAATGTTTATCCTAGAGGCAGCAGGGAACCAGTGGAAGTTTTTGATGAGAAGAGTGATGTGGTGAGACTTGTAATTTAAGAATATCATGTTGACAACTCTTTTTTTAAAAAAAAATTATTTATTTATTTTTAGTTTTCAACATTCACTTTCATAAGTTTTAAATTCTCTCCACCTCCCTCTTTTCCCCCCTCCCCAAGATAGCATGCAATCCAATACGGGCTCTACATATACATTTCTATTAAACATATTTTCACATTAGTCATGTTGTATAGAAGAATTAGAATTAATGGAAGGAACCATGAGAAAGAAAAAACAAAACAAAAAGAAGAGAGCAAATAGTATGCATTCAGACTCCAAAGTTTTTTTTCTGGATGTGGATAGCATTTTCCAACATGAGACCTTTGGAATTGTTTTAGGTCCTTGCATTGCTAAGAAGAGCTAAATCTATCAAAGTCAGTCATTGCACGCTGTGGCTGTTACTGTGTAAAATGTTCTCCTGGTTCTGCTCCCTTCATTTAGCTTCAGTTCATATAAGTCTTTCCAGGTTTTTCTGAAATCTGCCTATTCATCAGTATTCCATTACATTAATATACCACAACTTGTTCAGCCATTCCCCAATTAATGAACATCCCTTCAATTCCTAGGTCTTGGCCACCACAAAAAGAGCTGCTATAAATATTTTTGTACATGTGGGTCCTTGTCCCATTCTTATGATCTCTTTGGGATATAGCCTAGAAGTGGTGTTGCTGTGTCCAAGGGTGTGCACATTTTTATAGCCCTTTGGACGTAGTTCCAAATTGTCCTCCAGAATGGTTGGATCAATTCACAACTCTACTAACAATGAATTAGTGTTCCAATTTTCTCACATCTTCTCCAACATTTATCATTTTCCTCTTTTGTCATGCTAGCCAATCTGATAGGTGTGATGTGCTACCTCAGAGTTATTTTGATTTATATTTCTCTAATCAATAGTGATTTAGAGCATTTTTTCATATGACTATAGATAGCTTTAATTTTATCCTCTGCCTGTTCATATCCTTTGACCATTTATCAATTGGGCAATGACTTGTATTCTTATAAATTTGACCCAGTTCTCTATATATTTTAGAAATGGGGCCTTTATCAGAGACACTGGTTATAAAAATTCTTTCCCAGTTTCCTGCTTCCCTTCTAATCTTGGTTGCATTGGCTTTGTTTGTGCAAAAACTTTCCAATTTAATATAATCAAAATTATCTATTTTGCATTTCATAATATTCTCTATCTCTTGTTTGATCACAAATTCCTCCATTCTCTATAAATCTGACAGATAAACTATTCCTTGCTCTCCTAATTTGTTTATAATATCTGCCTTTATATCTAAATTGTGTACCCATTTGGACTTTATTTTGGTATATCGTATAAGATGTTGGTCTATGCCCAATTTCTGCCATACTGTTTTCCAGTTTTCCCAGAAGTTTTTGTCAAATAGTGAGTTCTATAGTCATTGACTACCGTGTCTTGTGTGCCTAACCTATTCCACTAATCTACCACTCTTTGTCATAACTAGTACCAAGTAGTTTTGATGATTGCTGCTTTATAATAGAATTTAAGATCTGGTATGGCTAGGCCACTTCCTCTAGCATTTCTTTTCATTAATTCCCTTGATGACAACTCTTTAGATAATGGACTGAAGGTGGGAGAAATTCAGGCAGGCAGACCAATTAGGAAGACATTTCAGTTGTCCAGGTAAGAGCTTTTGAGGACAATGTGAATGGAGAGAACTGGGAAGAACCAACAGATGTTGTTGAAGTAGAATCAAGATTTGGCAACTCACTGGATATGGAGAATAAGAAAATAAAGAGTTAGAAATGAATCTATAATTGTGAACCTGGGTGCCTGGAAGGATAGTGGTATCCTGGACAGAAATTGGGAAATTGGGAAGAGAGGTGGGTTTGAGGGAAAGGTAAAGGAAGAAGCTTTTCTTCTGGCACTGAAGATGTCTCCCGGTGAAAGATTTAAATATTCCCATAAATGTCACAATTGAGGATAATTGATTCAGTCCTAACTAGTCATACACCTGAGATATACCCTTGGATTTGACTTTTAAAAGAAAGAGATAGAGAAGGAGACAGATGGAGAGAGCCAGAACTGAGAGAACATAGGTGTACAAGGAGTTTGAGGACATACCCTGGGGTGAGTATTATTATTGGTCCTTCTCCCCTGGGGAAAGCACGTAGTAATCCTCCCTAAGGCAAAAAGGAATAGTTGATGGTAATGCTGCCCCAGGGTGTGCATGCAGACCTGGTCTAAATCCCATGCACAGATTATGTGAGAGACACTGAGAATAAAAGGGCCATCCGCAGAGATTCTCGGTTATCTAGAGAAGAAGTCTGCATATCTGAGAGGCTCCTCTAGGGAAAGGGAGGAGCCACAGAGCCCCAGAGATGGCTGTGGTCAGAGGCAGCAGGTGAGTTCCCCTGCTACATGACCACAACTGCTTCAGTCCTTCTGGTTTATATTCCTATAGATCCAGGTTGGCTTAGGAGCTCCTTGCCACGCTTGCTGCCTCCAGCTATCCCCACCCATGTGCTATGCCATCTAGTTCTCCTTCTCAGGAACTGTAGTCTATTTGCCCGACTGGCTTCTTTTTGGCTAGCTCAGCCCTGATTCTCTCTAACTTCCCTCCCCAGGTCTCTCCAAAAATAAATCTATTAAATAATAGATTGATACTGGAACATCTCTGGGGTACTATAATTAGATGCAAGTATGAACATCTTATAATTTTAACCTATATTTGTGGTCAAATTTTAATATACAGATGATATCCTCCTAAGAGTGAAATAATTAGAGAAAGTAAAGAGACAAAGATGTGACATGCAAGTTTTCTAATTACATGGAATAGTAAATTTTGAGAAAAGCAACAGGATTAGACTGTTTTCTCTAAGAACTATATACAGATGTATATGACTGGCTTCCAAAATTTCTCTCTCATGGAAATTCAGGCTTTGAGCATGTTTTGGTAATAAGTTCTCAGAATTGGATTTAGGATTTTACGCATAAATTGTATTGATAATGGTAAAGAAAGTGAAATTATTTTCCCTTTTTGATAGTATCTGTCTGATAATTTTAAAAGGCAGAAGAACTCATTTTATAGTTGGACCCTCATAAATTTTTAAGAGATTCTTATATCACATAGAAGATTTCTCTGAAGTTTCAAAATTGGAGAACCAAATTTAAATGATATTACTAGCAGAATTATTTAAGAACCTTTAGATTCGGAACCAGACAAGCAGAGCCCCTTTTAGAAATGTCCAGAAAATAAACATATTGTCCAAGAAAAGATCTCTGAGGACCAGACAACTACATGAGACATCTGGGACTCAATATGTGCTGATTATGTGGATATTGAGAAGGGGTTCCAGGATAAAAGGGGACTTGATGCTATTGTATTGCTTTGGTCTTTTGTTTTAAGATGTTTGTGTTTAAGTATTCTTGGTTACCTTAGTGACAGGTAAATTTCCTTTCTCAGAACTAGTCCATTGTGAGAACTCTAAGTAGTCTGATCTGCACCTGACTTAATGGGAATTGTGAGAAAACTTTACTGCATTGTTTGAACCTAGTTCTGCATGGCTGGGAAACTGGAACATCTCTATGTGCTGTTTAGAGATCCTTAATCAAGGACCTATGTTATGCCGACACAGAAGCTCAGATTCAAATATTGATGCAAGGAGTTTTCTCTAATGGCTCCTACCAGGTCCTTCTCATTACTCCCACAACTATCAGTCTTGCGGGTGTGGACTCCTGGATCCTGAATAGACAGCAGAACCGTCCAGAGACCTCAAGGTTCACCTAGTATGGACCCAGAAGCAGCCGACACCCACGTGAAACAGCTGTCCCAAGATTCTTTGTGGGTGCTGAGAACACTGTCCTAGTTTTTTCTCCTTTTCCCTTTTGTTATGTGCCCAACCACCAAGACCCTAATTCAAGCATCTGTTGGCATTTTCTCCCTCTATGTTCTTTCTGCCCCCCCCCACCTTTTCTCCTTGTCAGCAACAATACAATATTTCCCCAATAGGTCCCCTAACTAGCCCTCTGGACAACATCTCATCTTGGCCCAACTGGCCTCTCATGGCATCTTGCCTTACACCTGCCTCTCCTTTACTGGCTAGAAGGGTAGGGGTTCTTTGAGACCCCTCTCCCTTTGGCCAAAAGGAGGGAATGTCAAGATATTAGGAGATACCGTGTTTTCCAGAGCTAAGGCCCAATAAGCAGGCTGTGCCCTGAGCTTGGCATAACAACACTTCTTTGCGCTCATTTTCTGAATGATCTCACTGTCTGACAAAATCACATAATTATTGTATTTCCTTGACCAGTACCAGGTGTTCTCTGAGCTTAGACAAGTTCTGGTCATTAAGCCTTTCTATGAATCAAACTTGTCACATTGTTGCTGTTACCCCTCATTGTCAGGGCTACAGCTCACTGCACAACCATTGGTGTAAGTACTGACATCTCCCTAAACTACCTTGGGTCCCCCCACTAGGGACAGGCCCCCCAGCACTTGCTTGCAAGCCATTTCTCTGACTTTGAAATTAAACTTCTGGAGAGAAAGCCGGGGGGCAGAGCCAAGATGGCGACTGGAAAGCAGTAACTGGCGTGAGCTCCCCACCAAGTCCCTCCAAAAACTTATAAAAATGGCTCTGAACCAATTCTAGAACTGCAGAGCCCACAAAGTGGCAGAGGGAAGCAGGGCTCCAGCCCAGGACAGCCTGGATGGTGTCTGGGTAAGGTCTGTCCCGCATGGAGCTCCCAGCCCCCAGCTGAGGGGAGCGGAGCTGAGCGCACGGCGCGAACACACCAGACGCGGACCTACCAGACCAGGTGATGAGAGTGCCCTGGCATCCTGAATTACTGAGCTGTGGCATGTACCAGACCTCACAACCCACAAACAGCAAAGACAACAGAGAAAGTTAGTGGGAAAAGCTGCGGGACTGAGTTTGTGGTTCGGCTACCACCCCTGGGGCAACGGAGGCGGGGCGGCTTTAGAAGTACAGCTGCAGTTGCTTCTGGCCCCAGGACCACCTGGTGGGAGGAATTAAGTGGCTGATCAGAGCAGGAGTGCAGAGCCTGCTGAAGATTTAAGCCCAGTCCGGGTAGGGGGTCGGGTAGGGGGTTCTTGGGGAAGGAGGAGTGCTGGTGAGGCAGCACATCCTCCCAAGCG
>CM053625.1:291253042-291275386 GCA_028646595.1 Phalanger gymnotis
CCTACAAGAAAGTAAGGGAAAGGGGGATGGGAGGGGAATGGGGGGATGGAGGGGAGGGCAGACTGGGGAACAGGGCAACCAGAGTGTACGCCATCTTGGAGTGGGGGGGGTGGAAATGGGGAGAAAATCTGTAATTCAAATGCATGTGAAAATCAATGCTGAAAACTAAACATATTAAAAATAAATTTAAAAAAAAAAGAAAGAGAAAGCCTAGTTCACATGGGTTTGAGTCCTGTGGTTGTGATACCCTCTGACCGTGAAGAAGCATTTAAGTCCCAAGAAAGCCTAGGTCACGTGGGTTTGAGTGGCATGTTTGTGATGCCCTCTGACCCTGAGAAGGGTATATAAGCTCTGAGGTTGGAGGGGGGTTTCACTCATTGGAAGAGTGTTGGTGATTTAGCCAGATGAGACTCTGGGTAGCTGTTGAGAGCTCCTCATGGCTCCAGATGTTGTTGCCTCCCTTTGTGGTAACAGTTTATGTACTGCTTGGACAGATAGCTAGAAGCCTGTCTACTACTTTGTGTTTATTTGCTCTGTTTATATAATGTGTGCTTATAATTTCTGTTTGTATGCTCTCTGAAGTTCAGGGTGCTGGCTTTTTCCCCTAAACTGAGTGAATGACATATGTATGTTTAATTAAAGTGAGATTGTAAACACCTTAAAAAAAAAAAGAAATTAAACTTCTGTTTGATTCCTGACTCTCCTGTCTCTAGACTGCTCTGTTTGGCTCTGGCCACCCACAGATTAGAGGCCAGTTCCAGCCAGCTGACAGAACCAAGAGTGTGGCTCATGGGTGCCTTGGAAAGAATATGGGCTTTGAAGTGTGAGCACCTGGGTTCAAATCCTAGCTCTGCCTGAGGTTATCTGATGAACTTTAAGAAGTTAACTTACTTCTCTAGGTTTCAGCTACTTCATCTGTGAAATGAGGTGGATTGAATTAATTGACCTTGAAGGTCACTTCCAGCTCTAACTCTTCCATCCTAATCTGATAAAAAGAAGTTACAATGAAGATACGGAAGCAGGAAGATTGTCCATATGTAATATATACAAAGGCACAAAGGAACAGAGGTGAAATAGAGATCTCAACACAAGCAAATTCCAGCTCACAGGTATCATTGAGACTGGCTTATAATTGCAATATGGCTCTACAAGGGTACAAGAGTCAGAAGGAACAGAAAAGGCAAAAGGAGAAGAAGATGATGCAGTGCTGTGAATTAAAATGATAAAAGGATGTGAGGAAAGCTAGGAATAGCAGGAAATATAGTGGAGAGCATTTAGGTGAGGATTACTGAAGGAAAAACAGACATGAGATTATCATTAGAGTAGATATATTCCACCTGGATGGAAGGGGGAAACAGAGTAGGTATTTAAGCAAAAATCACAGACCAAGGACAGAGGCAGAGCATATTAGTGATGTCAATTATCATCTATCATCTGGCTCTCTTTCTGACAAAAATAGGGCAGCTAAAATTCTTGACATGACAATGATAATTGGGTCTTTTAATAGGTGGTGGAAGCTAATGCAAGGCTGGGATGCTGCCATTTTGGACCCAATTCAGGAAGCGGAAGCAAAAGAACAAATGATGGGAACAAATGATTGGTATGAAGGGACAATTCCATCTTAGAAGTCCTAATAGAGGAGAAGAGGAAAGCTAGGTATGGTCTGAGAGATGTGGAGTAGGTGACTGTATGTGATTCTCGCAACTACTCTCTAAGGTAGGCAATTAATTTCCAAGAGATTCAAATCAGCCATGGTCCCACAGATAGTAAATATGAGACATGAAATTTGAAGCCAGGCCATAGAACTTGACTTGGAGGACAACTTCTATGCCTGTAATTCTCTCAACAGACTCACCAGTTTCTTTCGCAACTCAGTTCAAGACACTTTGTAAATGAAGCCTTTCTTTAGGCTTCTCCTAACTCTTATCCATCTTCCACTTTGTTGTCAAAGTGATTTTCCAAGAGTGCAGATCTGACCATGTCACACCCCTACTCGATAAACTCTAGTGATTCCATATTACATCCAAAATCAAATGCAGGGTGTCTCAAAAGGCTTAGTGCAATTTTAAGCTATTAAAGTGTAAACCTTAAAACTGCACTAAAACCTTTGGGACATCCTGTATTAAGACTCCTGTTTGGCATTTAATGTCCTTCATAACATGGCCTATTCCTATCTTTCCAATGTTACTACATTTTCCTCCCCTCCAAGAACTTTATGATCCAGCTACACTGTCCTACTTGCTGTTCCTCCAACTTAACACCCCATCTTCTGACTCTGTGTCTTTTCATTGGCTGCCCCTTCATGCGTTACAGAGGCAGAGACGAGAAATGGAGATGTCTTCTACTTTATATCTGCTACCCTTCCTGGTTTTAGCTCAATAGAATAAGATTCCCCCACTCTGGATACCCCTCAGTATCCCATCCCCCCTACTTTCCTGACTCCTTTTGTGTGGTGCTTCTACCCTTCCCTCCATTAGTTTGTGACTGTCTTTTTAGTTTTGTTTTAAAATTTTATATGTTTATTTTTAACATTCATTTTTTCACAGTTTGAATTCCAAATTCTCTCCCTCCAAATCTTCCCTCACTCAGTGAGAAGGCAAGTAAATGACATGTATAGTCATGCAAAACATATTTCTATATTAGTCAAGTTTCCAAAAAAAAAAGAGCGAAAAAAGCATGCTTCAATCTGCACTCAGAGTTCATCAGTTCTCTGGAGATGGATAGCATTTTTCATCCTGAGTCCTTTGGGAATCATCTTGGTTCACTGTATTGATCAGAGTAACTAAGACTTTCACAATTGATCATCTTTATAATGTTACTATTGCTGTGGACAATGTTCTCCTGGTTCTGCTCATTTCACTTTGCATTCACATTTGCATATAAATTCCCAGGTTTTTCTGAAACTATCTTGCCCATCATTTCTTAGCACAATAGTATTCCATCACAATTCTATACCACAACTTGTTCAGTCACTCCACAACTGATGGATATACCCTAAATTTCTGATTCTTTGCCACCACAAAAAGAGCTACTATAAATATTTTTGTATTTTACAGGTCCTTTTCCTTTTAATTTGATGTCTTTGGAATATAGACCTAGTAGTGGTATTGCTGGGTCATAGGGTAGGTAGAGTTTTTTAAACCTTTGGGCATAGTTCCATATTGTTCTCCAGAATTGCTAGACCAATTCACAATTCCATTATCAGTGCATTAGTGTCCCAGTTTCTCCAGATCCTCTCAAGCATTTGCCATTTTCTTTTTCTATCATGTTAGCCAGTCTGACAGTTCTGAGGCAGTATCTCAGAGCTGTTTTAACTTGCATTTCTCTGATCGATATTGATTTAGAGCACTTTTTCATGTGATTATTGATAGCTTTGATTTCTTCATCCAAAAACTATCTGTTCATATCCTTTGATTATTTATCAATCGAGGAATGGCTCTTATTTTTATAAATTTGGCTCAGTTCCCTATGTATTTGAAAAAGTGATGTCTTTATCAGGGAAACTTGCTGTAAAATTTTTTCCTCAGTTTTCTACATTCCTTCTAATCTTGGCTGTACTAGTTTTGTTTATGCAAAACATTTTTTTATTTCATGTAATCAAAATTATCTATTTTACTTCCCATAGTCCTCTCTACTTCTCATTTGGTCATAAATTTTTACCTTATCCAATCCATAGATCTGACAAATAAATTTTTCCATGTTCCTCTCATTTACTTCTGATATCATCTTCTATATCTAAATCGTACCCATTTAGACCTTATTTTGGTATACAGTGTGAGATGTTGGTCTATACCTATTTTCTGCCAAACTGCTTTCCAGTTTTCTAGCAATTTTTCTCAAATGGTGAGCTCTTGCCCCCAAAGCTTGGATCTTTGAGTTTATCAAACTAGATTACTGTGGTCATTTGCTACTGTTTATAGTGCATGTAATCTATTCCACTGACCCACCAGTCTATTTCATAGTCAGCACCAGATTGTTTTCATGATTACCACTTTGTAATGTAGTTTGAAATCTTGCACTGCCTTCTTTCACATTATTTTTTTATTGATTCCCTTGTCATTCTTGATCTTTTATCCTTCCAGGTGAATCTTGTTAATTTTCTAGCTCTATAATAGAATTCTTTAGTAGTTTTATTGGCATGGCACTGAATGAGTAAATTAATTTAGGTAGGATCATCATTTTTATTATGTGGGCTCAGCCAATCCATGAATAATTAATATTTCTCCAGCTATTCAGATTTGTCTTTGTGTGAAAAGCACTTTGTAACTGGTTCATATAGTCCCTGGGTTTGTCTTAGCAGGTAGACTCTCAAATATTTTATATCATCTACAATTATTTTAAGTAGAATTTCTCTTTCTATCTCTTCATGCTGGGTTTTCTTGGCAATATATAGAAATCCTAATGATTTATTAAGGTTTATTTTATATCCTGCAACTTTGCTAAAGTTGTTAATCGTTTTAACTAGTTTCAGTTGATTCTGTAAGTATACTATTATATCATCTGCCAAGAGTAATAGTTCTGTATCTTTATCGCTTATTCTTATTCTTTCAATTTCTTTTTCTTGTCTTATTGCTATAACTAACATTTATAACACAATATTGAATAATAGTGATGAAAATGGACATCCTTTCTTCACTCTTTATCTTACTGGGAATGCTTCTAGTTTATCTTCATTATAGATAATTCTTGCTCTTGGTTTTAGATGCTACTTATCATTTTAAGAAAGACTCCATTTATTTCTATGTTTTCTAGTGTTTCTAATAGGAATGGGTATTGTATATTGTTGTAATCATATAATTTTTGGGTTTTTTTGTTATTGATATGGTCAATTATGTTTATAGTTTTCCTAATATTGAACCACCACTGCATTCCTGGTATATATCCCACCTGGTCATAGTATATGATTTTTGTGATATATTGCTGTAATTTTCTTGCTAGTATTTTGGTTAAAAATTTTTACATCAATATTCATTAGGGAAATTGGTTTCCTTTCCCTGTTTTTGCTCTCCCTGATTAGGTATCAAAATCATGTTTGTGTTATAGAAGGAATTTAGTAGGACTCCTTCTTTACCTATTTTTTTCCAAACAGTTTATACTAGCATTGGAATTAATTGTTTCTTAAATGTTTGGTAGAATTCACTTGTAAATCCATCTGTCCTGGGGATTTTTTTTCTTAGGTAAACTGTCTTTCTTCTTATAAACTGTATCCCTAGCACTTAGGATAATGCCTGGCACATAGTATGCACTTAATAAATGGATTGGATTGGATCATATCTAAGGAGCAGCAAGAAGTCCAGTTTAACTGGGTTGTAGGGTATGTGTGTGTGGGGAAGTAACATATGATAAGGAAGGAAAGGTAGGATGGAGACAGGTGGTAAAGACCTTTAAATGCCAAACAGAGGAGTTTGTATTTGATAATAACCATGAAGGGGCAATGTTCTAGAGGAAATAAAGAAGTGTTGGAATTTATTGAGGGGGGAATGACATGGTCAGGCTTGAGCTTTAGGAAAACACTTTGGTGATACTTCATTAGACATCACACATCTTCCAGGAAAGAGACAGTGGGTGGAAAAGACAGTTTACCTCATTGGGTGCCATGCTATAGATAATCCCTGGGAAAATGTGGAGAGAAATAGGGAGGGAGGCAGCAAGAGCATTCTAATTATGAAAGGAGGCTGAATGAACATGGTAAAATTTGGGTCCCAATAGAGTGATGGGACCCTCACATAACAGTCACAGTGTGTAATCCCCAAGAGGATATGCTATAGAGCAACTCTTGGGAGGAGGCAAAGGTAGGAACAGTATGCTCTGCTGAGTACACTGGGCAACATCCCTTCACCCTAGAGGAGAGGGAGAGCATAGCAATGAAACTGGGGAGGAATGAGACCATGGCAAAGCAGGTTCTAGCAGAAGTGAGGTCAGACTCTTATGGTATGTTTCAGTGCAGGATTCAAAGAGGACTGAGAAGCTCTGAGGTAAAGTCAAAAAGAATGTGGCTCCCTCCCGTGGGTCCACACCCGAGGGAAAAGCCCCAATAGTCTATCATTTACCAAATGTGTATTACTTACCAAATGTATTACCTTAGACAAGTTAGAAAACAGAAAGACAATTTCCCATAATCATAACTTGAAGTGCAGTTGAATAAACATAAGAAAATAAAAGAGAGAGAAAGAGAGAGAGAAAGAGAGAGAGAGAGAGAGAGAGAGAGAGAGAGAGAGAGCGAGAGAGAGAGAGAGAGAGAGAGATGAGAGACGGAGAGGAAGGATGGGAAAGGAAAGAAAAAGAAAATGGGCAAGAGGACAGGAAGTGCAGAATGCTGGAGTGAATGCCTCACTGACACACTCTTTCAGGCAGACCCCAGAATGCCTCACTTCAATCCGTATTCCTGAGACGTCTTCTCAACAACCTCACCAGAGGCTTTGACACATAATAAACAGTGAACTGAATGGTATTGAACAGATCCTTGGCATGACTTCTAGTCTCCTTACCAAGCTGGTCACCTTCCTTTGGATGTGTTCCCATTAGTTAGTGTCCTTCCTAAAATGTGGTGCCCAAAATGAAAATAAAATTCCAGAGCACCGAGGACCTATTATGTCCCCTTTTTTGGACACTAGCTCTCAATAAAAGCTCAGACTCTGTTAACCTTTTCTGCTTACCACAATATGGGTTTGTTTCTAGTCTACCAGATCTTCCAGATCTTTTGCATGGGATCTGTGGTATGGTCATGCATCCTGATCCTGTATTTGTGTGGTTAATTTTTTGGCTGACCCATGGCACTGCTGATTGGTTTTGGCTTCATGATCTCGAATGAAGAAAGGGCACATTGGGGGCCTCCTGCCTCTCTCCAACTCTTCAGCTACAAAGGCTGCACATTTCCTATTCAGCCTTCCCCCAACCCCCTCCCCAGTGCCTCTGAGCACTATATCACCATGGAAACAGATTGTAGACTGAAGGAGATGCCACTAAATCCTATTAGACTTGCAATCATTCCAGCAAAATCTGCAGAGCAATTTGGACTTTGTTGTCCACAGCACCCTGCCTTGAGCCTACCTTTTTACTTCCATTCCATTCAACTTAACCCCATAAAGTATTTATGCCATCTAATTCCTCTCCCATCACCCCTGTTGTTTGGGCTTGTATGGTCCTGCCTAAATCCCTTCTCTACATTGAAGGATTCTGGCTTAATCTCTACCAAATTAATTTTAGCATGAGAATGAGCCTGCATGCTCCCAGGTCAATACTATGCACACAAAATGGAACAAAACATGTCTATCTAATGGACTAATCAGGTTGACTTCGGAATCTTTTTTTAATGTTAAATGGCTCTGCATATCTACATATTGCTGTAAAAGAAAATTATAATTAAAATATTGGTCACGTTCATTCACTTAACAAATACCTACCAAGTTTCTACTGTGTGCTGAGCCTTGTGCTTGTTAGTGGGAGAACAAAGAATCAAGAAAAGACATGCTCCTTACCCTTATAGATATCACAGTCTATTGGGGAGTAGGGCACAAAGCAAAAAAACTATCCTATATCTAAAATCCATACCAAATAGTACATGATAAGAACACCAGAGTGATGCAAATAAATTCTTGAGGTCCAGGGGAAGAGTGCAGGGACAATATAGTAGAAAGAGCCCTGAACTTGGTGCGACTTGTTGAGTGACCTTTGGCAAGTCATGTGCAACTCCCTTCCTCCTCTGAGCCACAAAAAGAGTTGGACAAGATGACTTCTAAGATCTTAGCCAGTTCTAACATTCTACAATTCTATGAAGTGACTTTCCCTCTCAGAACCTCAGACTTTCTCACGTGTAAGACAGAGATGACAATAACAACTCAGCATTGCCCCCTTCACAGGGTTATTGCAAAGAAACACCTCAACACTCCAGAGATCTTTAACTTCAATGGGCATGGCTCCTTCCTCCCCTGAAGTAGATAGATCATAGCATCTATCATTTAGTAGATAGTCTTTCTGATTTCCTTAGAGAAAAGAACAAACATCATCTGGTGGTCCCTAAGTCATCATATTCTTAGACTCTGCTGTAGCTTTTGGCACTGCTGACATACTGTGTCTTCCTCAACATTCTCTCCATGCTCGGCTTCTATGACAGTGTTTTCCCTTGGTTCTCCTGCATGTTTAACTGCTCCTTCTCAATGGCTTTTGCCAAATGATAATAATAATAATAATAACTGTTGACATATGTATATACATATATGCACATATATGTATGTATGTATGTATATACACACATACAGGGTATTCAAAAAGACTCAGTTCAGTTTTAAGTTACTAAAGTTTAACTATATGTTCTAAGCCTTACAAAGTGTTTTACTTATATGATTCTGACTTGATCCTCACCACAACACTATGAAGTGCTTCATGTTTCTTATTATCCCTATTTCAGTGACATCTCTAATAAGTGAAGGAGGTGGGCTTTGAAGCCAGATCTCCCTGAATCAACATCTAGCACTCTTTCCACTACACACATATAAATAGTATTGTGCCACAGTTATTATTATACGATGCATTCATCTATCATCAAATGAAAACATTGGATCATCAACCTTATCTGTTACCCAAGCTTGGGTGTTCCCCAAAGCTGAGTCTTGGACTTTCTTCTCTCTCTATATTCTTTCTTTATTACCTCATCTTCTTCTGTGGGTTGACTGATTACCTCTACACAGATGACTACCATCTATCCAACCCTAATCTCTCTACTAAAGCCCCAGTCTAGCGCTGTTGATTGCCTGCTGAACATTTTCAACTGGATGTCCTTATGTTCAGTATGGAACCTGTAATCGTTAGAATACAAGATTTGGTGCCAAGAGGACCTGAGTTTGATCCCTCCTTTGACACTAGTTTTGTGCCTACTGACAAATCATTTAATGTCTCTAAGGATAAACTAAAGACTGCTTAGGCTAGTGTAATGCCAGGCACGGTGGGACTTTTTTTGCCTTTGTTTTTTGTTTAGGAGTACTACTCAGCACTAAGGCAGTCAAGTACCTTTGATGAGTCTTGCCTTTCAAATGTTATGGCAAGCAAAATGGACCTTTTGTTGTCTTTTGTTTTAGAGTGCTTCTCAGCAATCAAGTGCCTTCAATGAGTCTTGCCTTTGTTTGAATCAAGAGTCATTGATTGGAAACAATGTATATGATGTGGTACTAGTGATTAAAGATCTTTCCCACACTCCTTTTTCTAAGTAGGTGCTGAGCCCTCAGGGTGTTCTTTTTGAAAAGAAACATTTCCCACCTGAGTTTGGCTATGAGGTTGAATTGACATTGCATAGTTGGAGTCTCAATCAAAATGGAAATGACCTTATTTGAAGGATAATAGCCCATATTTGCCTACTCCTTTTGGCCTTTGTTTTTTAACCTTTTTTCTAGTTCTGTCTCCTCCAGGTTTAAGTACCTACACCTTCAGAGGACTGATTGTTTAAGCTGGACATCACCCACTGTCCACAACTGTGCTATGTCATTCCTGGACCTGGTGTCAATCAAGTTCTGGGTGCCAGCTTGCCAAAGAACTGACCTCTTGAATGGGTCTCTTGACTTCTTGGGGCAGGGACAGTTCTACATCCAATTTCAGCAGGAAGAAGCTATGGAAGATGAAACCTTTGCCCCGTACCCCAAGATTTTGAACCCCATTGGATCAAGGGGGGGATGATGATATTGTTCTGTGTACCTATTTTGTATTATCCTTGTTGTATTGTTATATTGTTGTGGTATTATTGACACCAGTTTGCCATTGACCTATGTAATGGATATAAAGATGTAGGGGCTGACTGTGAGCCATGTGATCACTTTGGTGATGAGATGTTATGTTAAGTATTTTGCAAATGGGATGTGTTTATTTTGAGGGGATTTTGTTGTACTTAAGAAATGTTAGTATGTATTCAGACACAAGTTGCCTATGTAATGGATGTGAAAGATCTTGGGGCCAAACGTGATACCAATCAGCCATCTTTCCTGCCCATTCAATAGGCCTCAGGTGGGGCCAATTAAGAGAAGCTTGACTGAAGTTTGTAAGCAAGCCTTTACTTACTAGGCACTAACCCTCAGGCCCACACCCTTTTGCTGCTTGAGCATGAAGCCCTCAGGCCCTAAAAAGAGTATAACACCCAGAAGGTAGCCATTGAGAATTCAGAATTCAAAAAAGAAGCCAGAATTCAGAATTCAGCCTAAGGAGGAGTTGACAGAGCTGCAGAAGAGAGTTCTGAATGGAGAGTAGAAACCAGAGAGCTTCGGAGACCAGAGAACTAAGGGGGTAGAGAACACAGGCAAGCAGTTAGGATTCACAAGTGATTGTTTATGGGAAGACCCAAGCAGGGGGGAAGGTTACAGGATGACTTAGTTCCTTGCTGTAATATCGTGTTATAATTTCCTTATTGCCACACTGAGGTGGGCTTACTGGTTTTGGATTACTGCTATATAGAATTGGAGTTATTGGTCTTGGGATTTTATCCTCTGGAGTCTAAATAAATGGTATACTTCTTCTGCCTTCTACCTAGAGAGTTTTTCATACTTTGCAATTCCGAACCATACAGGCATGATCATGGTCATCCTTGAGGTCATGAACCTTGCCTTACTGATACAGCTGGCCTTTAAAATCAGCCAAGATCTGGCCTCAATATCTTTCTAGTTCTATTTCTCATTATTCTCCTGTATGTAGTTTATTTTTCTGGATTTCTAGACCTTTTAGACTACTATTTGCTCCCAATTCTCATCCAACATTCTACTACCACTAAACATTCACACACATACACTGTCTCCCAAGCCTCCAATACATTTCTTTCTCATCTCTGCCTGTCAAATTATTTCTCTTCTTTCTGGACCAAACTCAAGGACTACCTCCTCCATAAGGCCTTCTTTGATTCCCCCATCTAAAAGCATAGAAGCACTATGCAAAATAGAAACTATCCCACATTGTCTAAGTGACTTTGAACTCCTCAAATTTTTCCATAGCATTTTTTCTAGATCTCTCTCTAGCCCCATCACACTCTACCTAGTATAATTTATATTGATGGGCCCATTTTATTCTCCCCACCCCCACACCAGTAGATAGTCAATTTCTTTAGGGTAGGAGTTTTTTTGTGCTTTTCCTCCCTCTAATCCTCAGTACTTGGAACACAGAAGCCTAGTAATTGTTTGCTGAGTTGAACTGAACTGAACTCTGATGATGAGACTCTCTCTACTTAGCTCAGCTCATCCTTGGACAACACGCACCTAATTCATCACTAGGCCAGCACTCAAAGCCTTTATAACTTAGTAAACCCTGCCAAATCTTACACTTTGCTAGCATGACTTTTGAGGCCTAGAGTTACCTCTGTGCCATGAAAGAACATTAGTACAAGGTTAGGAAGAAAGCATTAACTGTAAAATACAATATACATGTGAATCATTATTTGAACCATTATTACTATAATTTATTTCTGCCCTCATTCACTTTGACCTCTCTGGGCATTTTAATACCTTTTATTACCTACTGTTTCTAGGTGTCCCTCCTCTCCTGCTTGTGTGACACTGCTATCTCTTGCTTCTCTCCTCTTTCTCTAACAGCAACTTCTGTTTCCTTTTCTGATTCTTTTAATGGGGTCTTCAATATCACCACAAGATCATAAGATTTAGAGACAGAAGTTTCTTAGTCCAATCCATTCATTTTACAGATTAAGAAACCAAGGTCCAGAGAAAATAAATGTATTCCCTAATGTCATGTAGATAGTAAGTAGCAGAGCCAGGATTCAAACTCAAATTCTTTGATTCCAAATCTAGTTATCTTTCTAGTATATTTCATTGAGAATTCAAAAGAAAAATTATCACCCCTGCAGTAGTCACAAGTATCACATCAATTTCATTTATTAAAAGTATAATTGTTTTGTTCCATTTAATTAAAAATGTTCTATATAAGTAGTTTTCATTTTACTGTGTATAAAATCAGATGAAGAAGCTTAATCAGATGTGATTAAGATGCTAACACTGGGTAAAGAGCTCAGAGTTTATTTTCAGGTCTATTTTGTTGATTAATGAAAAACAAATTAGTTTTTAAGGTTAAATTTCACCCTCATACTTTATCCTCACACTCTTTTTTTTAGTCTAACTTGTGATTTCATTAGAAGGTGAAATTCCCCAGGAGCAAACTTCCCCTACCAATGCAAATCAGAAATTTACTTGTGATTTAGGGAACTGAAAAGTTAAGCGACTTGCCTAGGGTCATATAGCTAGTGAGTGTCAGAGGTTGACTTGTACTCAGGTCTTCCTAACTTTGTACTGTTCTCACTCTTTGCCACTATCATCATAAAATATGTTTCCATTTTTTTTATTTAAGTGTCATAACATATGTAAAGTGCCACCATGCCTGACACATAGAAAGCACTTAATAAATGCTTGTCGACTGATTACTTCCTCAAGTAATCTAATATAATACAAAGTAATGATGAATCTTCCATAATGAATCTTCCACTTGACCAATAATAATAATAACTAGCATTTACATATAGGTATATATAGTACCTTAAAGGTTGCAAAACCTGTTTCTTCATTTGTAAAAGAGGACTGATAATTCCCATCCAGTTGTGAGGATCAAATGAGGTAATGGCTGTGATAACATTTTGTAAACCATAAAGCACTATATATAAGGTACTGGACACTATATTGAACCCTGTATTCTATGTTCCCAATTCCACCTTGACACAGATTCTAAATTAATATTTCTAAAGCACAAGTGTGACTATGTTACTCCCCTGCTAAAGAAAGTTCAATGGCTCCCTATTGCTTCTGGGATAAAGTACATACTCTGTTGTTTGCCATTTAAAGCCTTTTAAAGACAGATTCCAAACTATCAGTCGAAACTGATTCCCTATTATTTCCCATCATACTCTCTTCATTCTGGACTAATTTGCCTCCTTGTGGCTCCCTGACTCTCCTGCTAGTGTAGTATCTTATGCCTAGAGTGCTCCCCTTCCTCACCTCCACTGCTTGGAGACCCTGGTTCCTTTCAGGGGCTCAAGACATGGATTCAAGACATGAGTCCTTTCTTGATCCCCCAGTTGTTGGTCCTTCCCACAAAAATCACTTTTTGTTTACTTTGTATACACCTATTTATGATAAGTGTATACTTATCACAAATAAGTAGAGTCTAAGCTTTTTGAGGGAAGGTGCTATTTCATTTTTATCTTTGTATTGTTATGCCCTAATCCCCCCCTCCAGTTTCTCCTTCTTGCCCAGCTCACCCCACTGTTTTTATTCCCATTTCCATGGACCCCATTGTTTTTACTCCCATCTCCACGGACACCACTGTTTGCACTCCCATCTCCACAGAAATAATCCTGCCTCAGCTTGTCCCACTGTTTGTGTCCCCAACTCCACGGAAATCTAATTGTGTTCTTTCCCTTTAAGTACCCTTTCTCTTCCTTTGCTCGGGGCTGTTCCGTTTGAGTAGTTACTTCAAACAGTTGCTGCACGTGCTTGAATAAATCCACATCTAAATTTATATCTGGGTCTCTCTCGCTTTTTTTCGGCACAACAGTATCACCTATGCTCAGCACAGTGTACACATAGTAAGGATATAATAAATGCTCACTGAATTGAATGGGATGGAATTATGTAGTGGCCAGAAAACTATTCTGAGTAGAGAAGACCTGTGCTCAGGTTCCATCTCTGACACCACACTTACGGGCAGATGGCATGGCAAATCCTTTCATCTCTCAGGTGAACTCTCTTGCCTCAGGCAACTCTCTAAAGCTATAAATTACAGCGTAGATGTCAAGCTACATAAATAGAATTTCTCCACTTGGAATTCCCAACAACACTGAGGTCACAGGTCTGGACACCTTGCCCCCACTCCCCAAAAAAATCTCCTATTATGTCCTGTCTCCATCGCCTCATAACAAAGAGGTGACCTTAAAGTCTATACCAGTAGAGGGCAAACTTTGGCAGGTACTGACAGAGGTTGCAAAAGATTGGAAAGATATAGAACCAAGTTGAGTTAACAAGAATTTATTAAGTGCTTACTATGTGCCAGGCATTGTGCTAAGTGCTATATGAGAAACAATTCATTTGGACCCCTACTATATTCCAATCAGCTTGATATATTACATAAATCATATAGGGATAGAGAGGTTCTTGTGGTGGACCTCAAACATTAATGTAATGAATGTAGTACACAGTACAAGTTATGAGGCTCACTTGGGCAACCAGTAGAATGCTGACAAAGATATCTTCATCCTGTTTTATTCAAATTCTATGTCCAAATCCATCATGAATGATTTGCCTTGATGCTTTGGAAAGTCTCCCAATTTATTTTTGTACTCTCTTGTCCAACATGACCATCTTATGAACACTCAGTCAGTGGAAATGCCCCATGTTTCACCCAACCTGTCACCCTCCTGCTAATATGTCCTTTTTGGCCCATAAGAGCAAGGTTTATCAACCAATGAGATTCTATATGTTGCCATGCCTCTTTTGCATATTTATGTATTAAACCCTATAAAAACATGATACTAGAGTAAGGGAGCATCTCAGATTGTGAGGAAGATAAGAAGTCTACTTCCTTAGAGGGAGCAACGGACCCTTTAAGAAATTACCATTGGCTCAGAGTTCTACCTCAGTGTCTCTTATTGTAGGTTGGACAATTTTAATCCCCATAGCAGGAAATAAAAAAAGAAGCAAAAACAATGGCAGAGCTTGTCCTCAAGGAACTGACATTATAATGGAGGAAAAAAGCACATAAAAGGAAGGCTAAAGGGGGCAAGGAGAAGGGTAAAGAGTAAAAATGGTTGGCTAACCCTTTCTTAAAGTGGAAGTTTTAGGAAGAATTGACTAATCAGAGGAAGGGGCTGCAGGGGTAGAGATCTTCCAGGATGAGAAAGCTGCTGAGACATGATGGAGAAAAAAGTCTAGAGAGTGAGAAGCAGAGACTATAGAGGAATGAAGAAGTGAACATAGGTGGTCTGTACCCTTAAACTAGAGATCCCAGAAGGAACTAACTAGAAGAAAGAGCCATGGGGGCTGAGAGAGCTACTAGAGTGAGAAGGCTGTCAGAGAATAGTGGAGAAAGAAGTCCAGAGAGGCAAGCATTGAACTCAGAGATGAATGAAGGAGTGAATCTTAGGATAGGCCCTGGGTCATTGTCTGAAGACAGAATCATGGAATGTAAGAGATAGATGGAAGTTCAGAGATATCCAGTCCAACCCATGCCTGAACAAAACTTTTTCTATAATATTCCTGACAATGTTCATCTAATTTTTGTTTGCAAACATCCAAAGAGAAGGAACCCGTTACCTCTCCAGAAATCTGTAATTGTAATGTAAATTTGAAGATCTTCCCCAACCATTAATAGACCCATGTGACCTGCTTACATCATAGAAAGTCTAAGTTTCACGTGGTGGGAGGAGCTTGCTGAGCAGTGGAACAGGAAAAGGTGGAGCAGGCAGGAAGAGCAGTCAGAGCATTTAGAACTCTGAGAGAGAGAGAGAGGACCTCAGGCAAGGGGTCAGCTAGGATTTGTGAGTGTTTGTGGAAAGGCCCCAGCAGGGGGAGGCTATGGAATAGAGGGGCTCTCTGCTGTGATAATGTGTATTAACCTCTATGTTACTTGGATGGATTGGATTTACTGGTTTTGGGATTGGGGCTTCTGGTGTCTGAATAAATGTTTTGCTTCTTCTGCCTTCTTTGTGGAGAGTCAGCATATTCATAGCAATAGCAACTGTTGTGAATATTGCCTTGGTGATACAGAATCTTAATCTACTTTTTGACATATCAGGCCTCAATTTGTTCTTTATAACTTCTATCTAATTCTCCTTTTCTGCTCTCTGTGACCAAAGAGAACATGTCTGATCCTTTTTTCCATGTGAAAATTTTTCAAATATTTGAAGACAATTATAATTTCTTCCCTAAGGAAGTCTTTTTTTTTTAGGCTAAACTTTCTAAGATCCTTCAATCAATCCTCTTCTACCATGTTCTTCAGGCCCTTTTCTATCCTGTTTGCTCTCCTCTGGATCTCCTCCATCTTATTAATGTCCTTCCCAAAAAGTGAAGCACAGAACCAAACACAGTACTTCAAATGTGGTCTGACTAGGGCAAAATACAGAATTCCTACCACATTGCTAGTCTATGACAATTATACTTCCTTTAATTCAG
Source organism: Phalanger gymnotis (assembly GCA_028646595.1). Lineage (NCBI taxonomy): Eukaryota > Metazoa > Chordata > Mammalia > Diprotodontia > Phalangeridae > Phalanger > Phalanger gymnotis. The sequence continues at coordinate 291,269,179 of CM053625.1, forward strand.
CCTAAGATCCCATATGCATTGAGTTTGTAGTCCACTAAATCCTGAAGACAGCTTTTAGATACACTGTTGCCTATCACCCCCACCCCCACCCTGCACTTGTGAAGTTGATATTTTGAAGCCTAACATAAGATTTTACATGATCCTTGTTAGATTTTGCCCTATTATATTCAGCCTAATGTTCCAAGTACAATTACTGGATCTCTGTTAGATTTTGTCTTTTTGATTTGGCCAAATGGTCTAGTCTATAAGGACCTTTTTGGATACTGTCATCCAGTGTGTTATCCAACTCTCTCGGCTTTACATTATCTGTAAATTTAAGAAGCATCCTATTTATATACTCATCCAAATAACTGATAAAAATGCTGATCATTGGACTAAGCACAGATCCCTGGGGCACACCATTAGAGAGATCTTTCCAAGGTAACATCAAAACATTAATGGCTACTATTTCGGTCTAGCCATTTAACTTGTTCTGAATCCACCTAACTGCAGTAGTAATCCTGTCAAAGAAAGGAAAGGAGGTCAGTTAGTTTTTGACAAAGCCATGCTGGCCATTGTGATCACAAATACTTCCTTTTCTAGATGTTTATTAACTGTTGCTTTAATAATGAACTCTATAATTTTTGGAGGAATCAGAGTCAAGTTTCCTGGGCTATAGTTTGCAGATTCTATTCTCTTCTTTTTTTTTGAAAATTAAGATGTTGGCCATTCTCTAGTCTTGCCATGTTGCTGTTGTTCTCCACAGTCTTTCAAAAACCACTGACAGTGCCTCAGTAATCACACAACAGGCTTTTTTTTTTTAGTATCCTGGGATATATAAAATGATAAACTCTGGTGTTTGCACTTACAAAGGGCTATAAGGAGATTTGGTCAATGTTTAACCCAGAGGAACTTCTCTTTATAAGTCACTATCGTATCCAAATGGGTGGGGAATATTTTGGGGAAGATAAAGGTGCCTTCCACTTCCACTTCATCTTGATGGCTACTTGATTTGACTAGTTCTTAAGCTACCACTAGGGTAAAAAAAATTATACAACCTGTTTTGTGTGGTTCTCTAGTTTATTCAGTGCAGCAGTTTCTTTCATATCCATTAGAAGTTTCTCTATGATGTTTGGCTTTGGCCCTTGGGTTCACTCTATGTATAAAACTAAAGTAGGATGGAAGAGGTAGGAAAAATATTTTGGAGACTTGGGTTGTAGTCCCAATTCTGCCACTCGCCAACCATAATACTGGCAAGCAATTGGGCCTCAGTTTCTTTATTTGTAAAAGAAGGAGATGGGTCAGAAGAATCTCCAAGAGCCCTTTTGACTCTGACATACTATTATCTCATTCTCTTCCATTCCTTTTATTAAGCACCTATCTTATGCATTCTAACTAGGCATTCAAACAGGTCTGGGTAGGGTTCTTGTGAGCAAGCATAATGATACTTTCTTGGAATTAACAGTTTGAGAATTTCACATAAAGTAGGGTGAGTCCTATAGCATTAGAAAGCAGGGTACTTAGGTTTGAGTTCAGGCTCTGCTATTAACTCATTGTGTGGTGTAGGGTAAGTCAATTCTCCTCTCTGGGCCTCGCTTTTTCTTTCTATACAATGAGGTGGTTGGAATAGATTTTTTTGAACTTATTTGCTACTCGGAATATGATCATGCCACTCTATTTCTCCCAATTCCTACCACTAGTAACAATAATAAATCACCTTTCTATAGGTGTAGCCTGACTCCCAACCAAACTGGGTAGAGGAGAGGTAGCAATGTGCTGTATGCTATCTCAAGAACATGACTCTGAACTGGGGTGGGGATGGAGGTGGAAAATGCAGATGTGACCTTATATGACTACATGAAGAGTAGAGTTAGTATGAGAGCTTTGTGGTTCCCAGTTCTCTTGAGGACTAACTTGAGATATGTGGAGAGACAGACTTTGAAAGACAGACATGTAGGCAAAGTTGGCTTCCCAACATGTCCTTGATCTCTAATTTGCTTCTCTAGATACTTCTGGGAATTTCCCTTGGGTAAGAAAAGGCTCTCAATCTTGACTGGGAACAAGATCTGATCTTGTTCCATCCAAGAAGTTCATTCACTTTTGTGCATTTGCTAATATATTCTAATGTGCAGAACTTGTCACATTTCTGGGTTTTTTTTTAATCTGCTTAGATAAATAGGTTTATTCAGTACTCACTTGTATGATGTTCTTTTGTGTAAATAGCATTTGGTGGGAAGGAGTCAAGTGTGTGGGTGTAAGCTTGGGATATCTTTTCCATTAAAGGGATAGAAACCATGGAAACTAGTAGTTTTTTCTTTTGAACTACCCCTCCTGCCCCCAAGAAAAACAACATGCCACTAGATCAGCAATATTTAGGGGGGTGGGGCAGATATATATTATTCCAGTCTGGCATTCCTCTCTCTCTTAAATGATAACAAAGTAATCTGACTTCTCTGTTTCCTTCCAAGCAGGAATCTTAGTCTCCCCTGGAGAGGAGTAGGCAGTTTTCCAGAGGTATCTATCAATACCTCTCCAAGAACCAGGTAGACATTCTTTGTAGACATACCCATCACACATGGGCAGCACACATCTACATAAGTCTTTATAGTTATAAAGACCTTTATATATGTTATCTGATTAGATCCTCACAATATCCCTGGAAAGCAGATAGCATTAAGTAGCATTATCCACATTTTGCAGATAAGAAAACTGAAGTTTCGATGGAGAAATGAATCAGCCAAGGTCATCCAGCTACTAAATTGTGGGATAAAAGATAGAAAGCCAGTTCACACTAAGGGGCTATTTATAATGCGTTAGACATCATTGCATTTGCTACACCCTCTGCATGTGTCTACTGTCACATTAAAAAGATCCAGTCTTCAAAGTCTGGATACATGTCAGTTTAAAAAAAAGTTTTGTGTCATGGCTTTGTGAGAGGTTGATTAAATAATAGTATTCCTCTATTATCCAAGGAAGTTTCCTTCTGTGTCCTGATAAACCATAATATAGAGTATCAAGAAAAAAATTAGAGATAATGATGAGTATCGCAAGTTGTTTGAGATGGCACTATGACAGTTTATTTTGTTTAGGAAGAGCAGCTGGGATTTGCTAATCTGAGTGTGCACTGGGACTTGGGACAAAGTGTGTCTTCTCTCTGTGAACCAGTCTTGCAAAATAATTGAGGCAAAAAGAAAATTAAAGAAGGGAGATGTGCCTGCTTACTTATGATTAAATGGAAGCTATTTTAAAGATAGAATCATTTTTTTACATTATTTTTCTGGTTAATTTTTAATTTTAAAAAATGTTCAATTTAATTTTTTCTTAATTACATGTAAACAAAAGTTATTAACATTTAAAAAATTTTTGAGTTCCAAATTCTCTCCAACTCTCCCTCTCCAGAGAAGGCAAGCAATTTGATATAAATAATATGTGCGCAGTCAGGCAAAATAATCTCATATTAGACATGTTGCAAAAGAAAACATAGACCAAAAAAAACACCAAGAATGATAAAGAAAGTTTAAAAATTATGCTTCAATCTGCATTCAGACTCCATCAGTTCTTTCTCTGAAGGTGGATAGCATTTTTCATTTTTCAATCCTTCAGAACTGTCTTGGATCACTGTACTTCTCAGACTAGCTAAGTCATTCACAGTTGATCATTGCATAAGATTGCTGTTACTGTGCACAATGTTCTCTTGGTTCTGCCGAGTTTATTTTGCATCAACTTATGTAAGTCTTCCCAGGTTTTCCTGAAAGCATCCTGCTTCTTATTTCTTATAGCACAATAGTAGATGGAATAACTCTTGTTGAGAAGACAATACAGGGGTCCTTACTTTGCTTCCATACTACAAAAAGGAGTGTCAGCTGGAAGGGAACTCAAAGATCATTTAGACCAATTCCTTTCTTTTGCAGATCAGGAAACTGAGGCCTAAAGTATGGGGGAAAAAAACTCACTTAAGGTAACCCAGTGAACTAGTAGTGGAGTTAGGATTAGAACTTATGCCTCCTATGTCCCAAGCCAAGGTTTTTCTCACCACTCCAAACTGACTCCTACTTCTTTTTATGTAATTTTTTAAAAATTAAACTTAAACATCAGAAAAAGAGCATTTTCATACGTACACAGCAGAACACAAAAATAGGACTGTATATGAAAGCATGAATCTCCATTTCATACTACTTTTTAAAAAGTATACTTTCGAAACTGTCCTTTTAGTCTCTGCTTCCTTCTGAGTTTCTTTGTTCTCTTGTGTGCATTTTTACAAAAAAAGTTTCAATGGCCTTTTTTTGGGCAACAATATTGCTAACTCTCCCTGTCCCTGAAATGCTACCACCTCTCCAAATAAAAATAAAGAAAAGAAAAAAAACACATCCTTGCTACAAACAAGCACAGTAAGTAAAACAAATCCACATAGTAGTCATGTCCAAAAATGTATCTTTTTCTGTCCCTTCAGACCAGCTTGTCAACACCTCCTGTCAGAAGGATTTTTATCATAGTTTTGAAGAGTCAGTTGGTTATTGCATTGATCAGATGTCTTTAAGTCTTTCAAAATTATATTTTCTTTACAATGTTATTGTACTTGTATAAAATATTTTCTGAGTACTTCACTATGCATCAGTATTTCACTTCACTATGCATCAGTACTTCACTTCACTATGCATCAGTTCATGTTGAACACAGTTCTTTGCAATTGAGTCTTTTGTCATTTCTTTTTTTAATTTAATTTAATATATTTAGTTTTCAGCATTGATTTTCACAAGTTTCAATTACGAATTTTCTCTCCATTTCTACCCTCCCGCCCACTCCAAGATGGCATATATTCTGGTTGTCCTGTTCCCCAGTCAGCCCTCCCTTCTGTCACCCCCCCTCCCCTCACATCCCCTTTTCCCTTCCTTTCTTGTAGGGCAGGATAAATTCCTATGCCCCATTGCCTGTGTATCTTATTTCCTAGTTACATGCAAAAATTATTTTTTTTGTTTTTGAACATGTTTTTAAAACTTTGAGTTCCAAATTCTCTCCCGTCTTCCCTTCCCACCCACCCTCCCTAAAAAGGCAAGCAATTCAACATAGGCCACATACATATCATTATGTAAAACCCTTCCACAACACTCATGTTGTGAAAGACTAACTATATTTTGCTCCTTCCTAACCTATCCCCCTTTATTGAATTTTCTCCCTTGACCTTGACCCTTTTTGAAAGTGTTTGTTTTTGATTACCTCCACCCCCATCTGCCCTCCCTTCTATCATCCCTCCTTTTTTATCTTCTTCCTCCTTCTTTCCTGTGGGGTAAGATACCCAATTGAGTGTGTATGGTATTCCCTCCTCAGGTCAAATCTGATGAAAGCAAGATTCACTCATTCCCCCCAACCTCTTCCCTTCCTACAGAACTGCTTTTTCTTGCCACATTGATGCGAGATAACTTACCTCATTCTATCTCTTCCTTTCTCCCTCTTTCAATATATTCCTCTCTCATCCCTTAATTTGATTTTTTAAAATATCATCCCTTCATATTCAAATCACTCTGTGCCCTCTGTCTATATATGTGTATATATATATGTATATATACATATATATACACATACATATATACATACCTATACACATACATATATGCATACCTATACACATATATATATATACATACACACACACATATATATAGATAGATAGATAGATATAGATAGATAGATAGATAGATAGATAGATAGATAGATAGATAGATAGATGGATGGACAAATGCATATTCCCTTCAGCTACCCTAATACTGAGGTCTCATGAATCATGCACATGATCTTTGCAAGTAGGAATGTAAACAAAACAGTTTAACTTTAGTAAGTCTCTTATGATTTCTCTTTCCTGTTTACCTTTTCATGCTTCTCTTGATTCTTGTGTTTGAAAGTCAAATTTTCTATTCAGCTCTGGTCTTTTCACTGAGAAAGCTTGAAAGTCCTCTATTTTGTGGAAAATCCATATTTTGCCTTGGAGCATGATACTCAGTTTTGCTGGGTAGGTGATTCTTGGTTTTAATCCTAGCTCCATTGACCTCCAGAATATCATATTCCAAGCCCTTTGATCCCTTAATGTAGAAGCTGCTAGATCTTGGGTTATTCTGATTGTGTTTCCACAATACTCAAATTGTTTCTTTCTGCCTGCTTGCAGTATTTTCTCCTTGACCTGGAAATTCTGGAATTTGGCGACAATATTTCTAGGAGATTTCTTTTTGGGATCTAT
>CM053625.1:291275886-291286383 GCA_028646595.1 Phalanger gymnotis
GGAGTTCTGTTCGGGACAGACCTTACCCCGAGACCATCCAGGCTGACCTGGACTGGAGCCCTGCTTCCCTCTGCCCCTTTGTGGGTTCTGCAGTTCTAGAATTGGTTCAGAGCCATTTTTTCATAGGTTTTTGGAGGGACTTGGTGGGGAGCTCACGCCAGTTACTGCTTTCCAGTCGCCATCTTGGCTCCGCCCCCCCGATTATACCCATTTTACAGAGAAGAAACTGTACTTAGAGAGGGCAAGTGTCTTGTCCAAGGTCAAAGGGCTAATAAGTCGCAGAGTCAGAACTTAAGACTCAGGTCTCCTGATTACAAGGCCACTTTTCTAGCCATCATACCATAGTGCAACTTCAAAATGTAATGCATGTAATAAATCCAGACAAAAAGGAGGTAGGTGGTAATTTGTCCAGTTTGACAGAAGTGTAGAAGATATGAAGGAAAGTATTAGGTCAAGTGCTAAGATGAGTTAGATGGAACCCATACTTGTAGAGGGCCAGGAATGCTGGCTAATCAGTTTGGAATAGATTAAACAGAAAGCAGAAAGACAATGAAGGTCTTTGGGCAGAAAAGTGACATCATTAGATCTGTGTACTACAAAGATTATTATTTTTAAAGTTTTTACACCTTTTCTTTTTATATCACATTTATTTCTGCATAACCCATCCCCACTAGGCCAGTGAGCTTATAATAAAAACCCCTGTAATAAAGTTGCGGGTTTTTTTTTATGTCAGCAAAACCAAATGATACAGTAGCTAAGTCTGACAGCCTATGCAACATTAGGAAAATTATCTTTGCGGATTTGTGAAGCATGGAATTATAGAAAGAGGCTGGAGGCAGAAAGGCCAATCAAGAGTCTACTATGATAGTTAAAATAGTCTAATTGATGTGGCAAATGCTCTAGCTCTGAGTCACCTTTGCCTGGCAGAGAGGAAGAGGCACAGAAGAAAAGACACTGAATAGGGAGCCAGGAGACCTGGCTTCTAATGATTTGCTTCCCTTCTCTGCAAAATGTGTTGTTTGGACTAGATGATCCCTAAGGTCCTCTCCAGTTTTCATATTCTATGACTCTAATATCAGCCTGAGACAGAAAGTAGAGGAATAGCTGTGGCAGGGAAGGTTATTGCTATGGGAATTGTATGAAAAATGATAGAAGTCTCACAGGACAGTCTAGTATGAATGCAAATTGAGTTAGGGATCAGAATGTCTTCCATCCATCTTTGATGTTCTCATTTTCTAATTAGCTACAATAGAATGTTAAAACTGAAATGCTGAATACAGGCATATATCCTGTGACTAGATATATCTCCAATGTAAGGTATTATCAAGGTAGTGAATGAAAAGACTACTTGGAACTAGAAGAAGAGGACCTGAGTTCAAATTCTAGCTCAGCCATTTTCTACTTATATGACTTTGGACAAGTCACAACTTCTGAGGACCTAATTTTCCTCATTTGTAAGGTTTCCTCTAAGGTCCCTTCCAATTCTACATCTGCAATCTATGAAGGCAGCATGGTTCACCAGGAGAGTGCTAGACTTAGAAGATCTGGATTTCAATCTTAGATCTGATTTCTTTCCTCTCAGTATCTAGATGGTGGACTGTGACTGGGGAATATTTCATATACTGTGAGATGTGGCTGCTGTGTAAGCTGATTTTAACTTTTTCTTCACTGAATGGGTTTTATGAGAAGGAAGTGGTCTTTGGAAAGTAACTGTGAGGTAAAAAACAAAATATATCAAACAATTTTTAAAACTTGGCTCCCTTTCATCCTAGCTACGTAACCACATGACAAGGCACTTCACTGCTCTGGTTATCCATTATTCATTTTACTAAAAACAAAATAATAATTGCATAACTTCCTTCACAGAGTGATTGTAAAGATCAAATGAGATGATAAAAAGAATGTATTTTGTAAACCTTAAAATTAGAAACGGAAGCTATTATCATTATTGTTGTTTGGAAAGTCAGGTTTTTTTTTTAATCTTATCTAATATTATCTAATATAAAAATTACATGTAAAAACAATTTTAACACTCTTTTTTTTTCCAAGTGTTGAGTTCCAAATTGTCTCCCTTCCTTCCCTCTCCCCCACCTCGCTGAGAAGGTAAGCAATTTGACAGAGGTTATACATGTGTAGTCATGCAAAAACACATTTCCATGTAAGTCATTCTGTGAAAGAAAACATAGACAAAAACCCAAGAAAAATAAAGAAAGTAAAGAAAAAAATATCTTTGATCTGCAGTCAAGCTCTACCAGTTCCTTCTCTGGAGATGTACAATACTTTTCATCTTAAGTCATACAGAATTGTCTTTGATCACTGTACTGCTAAGAATATCTAAGTTATTCATGGCAGATCATCATACAATATTGCTGTTACTGTGTACAATGTTCTCCTGGTTCTGTTCATTTTACTTTGCATTAGTTCACATAAGTCTTTTTTTTTTTAAGTCTTTCCAGGTTTTTATGAGGGTATTCTGCTTATCATTTCTTAAATTCCTTCACAATCACATACAACTTGTTTGGCCATTCCCCAATTGATGGACATCCCCTCACTTTCCAATTCTTTGCCACCACTAAAAGAGCTGCTATAAATCTTTTTGAGTACATAGGTCCTTTTCCTATTTGTTCTTTTATCTCTTTGGGAAACAGAGCTAGCCCTTTGGGCACAGTTCCAAATTGCTCTCCAGAATGATTGAATCAGTGTACAATTTCACCAAAAGTACATTAGTGTTTTAATTTTCTCACATCCCCTCCACCATTTGTCATCCTTTTCTGTCATATTAGCCAATCTGACAGGTGTGAGGTAGCAGCTCAAAGTTATTTTAATTTGCATTTCTCTTATCAATAGTGATTTAGAGCATTTTTTCCAAAAGTGTTTTGCTTCTGACTTTTACCTCCCCGAAACTGCCCTCCCTTCTCTCAGCTCTTCCTTTCTCTCATCCCCTTCCCTTCCTACTTTCCTGTATGGTAAGATAGATTTCTACACCCAAGTGAGTGTGCATGTTATTCTCTCTTTGAGCAAATTCCAATGAGAGTAAGATTCTTGTACTCCCCTCCCTGCTTCCCCCATTTTCCCCTCCACCGTAAAATTTCTTTCAGGCCTCTTTTATTTTGTTATATTAATTTATTTATTTTTAGTTTTCAATATTCATTTCCACAAGTTTCTGAGTTACAAACTTTCTCCCCATCTCTCCCCTCCCCCCACCCCAAGAAGGCATGCATTCTGATTACCCTTTTCCCCAGTCTGCCTTCTCTTCTATCACCCCACTCCCCCCATCCACTTATCTCCTTCCCCCCTACTTTCTTGTAGGGCAAGATATTAGCAGGCCTCTTTTTTGAGGGGAGGGAGAAAGGCAGGGCAATTAGGGTTAAATGACTTGCCTAAAGTCACACAGCTAGTAAGTGTGTCAAGTGTCTGGGGCCAGATTTGAACTCAGGTCCTCTTGAGTCCAGAGCTGGAGCTCTACTCACTGCGTCACCTAGCTGCTCCAACAGGCCTCTTTTATGTCAGATAATTTATCCCATTCTACCTCTCTCCCCTTTCCTTCTCCCAGTGCATTCTTCTCTCACCCCTTAATTTTATTTGTTCAGATAATCATACCATTACACTCAACTCACACTTCTGTTTTCTGTCTATGTATACTCCTTCTAACTGCCCTACCTAATAATGAGAAAGTTTTTAGGAATTGTAAATATCATTTTCCCATGTTTAACCTTATTAAGTCTCTTGTGATTTCCCTTTCCCGTTTACCTTTTCATGCTTCTTTTGTATCTTGCACTTGAAAGTCAGATTTTCTATTCAGTTCTGGTCTTTTCATCAGAAATGCATGAAAGTCCTTTATTTCACTGAATATTCATTTTTTCCCCTGAAGGATTATATTCAGTTTTGCTGAGTAGGTGATCCTTGGTTGTAATCATAGCTCTTCTGCCCTGTGGAATATCATATTCCAAGCCCATCAATCCTTTAATGTAGAAGTTGCTAAATCTTTTGTTATCTTGACTGTGGCTCCACAATATTTGAGTTTTTTTCTTTTTGGCTGCTTATAGTATTTTTCCCTTGACCTGAGAGGCCTGGAATTTGGCTATAATATTCCTGGGACTTTTTATTTTGGGATCTCTTTCAGGAGGTGATTGTTGGATTCTTTAATTTCTATTTTACCCTCTGGTTCTAGAACATCAGGGCAGTTTTCCTTGATAATTTCTTGAAAGATAATGTCTAGGCTCTTTTTTTTTAACCTCTCGGGCAGGTTCAGTATTTCTCAAATTATCTTTCCTAGATCACATTTTCTTCTATTTTCTCATTCTTTTAATTTTGTTTGTTTCTTGATGTCTCATAAACTCATTAGTTTTCACTTGCCCAATTCTAACTTTCTTCAGTGAGCTTTTGTACCTCCTTTTCCATTTGGTCAATTCTACTTTTTAAGGAATTTTTCTGTTCAGTATATTTTTGTATATCTTTATTACATTTGGCCAATTATGTTTTTCAAGGCATTCTTCTCTTCACTGGATTTTTGTACCTCTTTTGCCATTTGGCTTGTTCTTTTTTTTAAGGTATTACTTTCTTCAGTACTTTTTTACTGAATTTACTGATTTATTTTACCAAGCAATTGACTCATTTTTCATGATTTTCTTCTATTACTCTCATTTATCTTCCCAATTTTTCCTTTACCTCTCTTATTTGATTTTTAAAATCCTTTTTGAGCTCTTTCATGGCTTGAAACCATTTCATATTTCTCTTTGAGACTTTGGATGCAGTAATTTTGACTTTGTTGTTTTCTTCTGAGCATGTGTTTTGATCTTCCTTGTCACCACAGTAGCTTTCTATGGTCAGAATTTTTTTTCTGCTGTTTGTTCATTTTTCCAGCCTATTTCTTAACTTTTAACTCTATGTTAAAGTTAGGCTCTGCTTCCCAAGTGGAAGGGGCACTGTCCCAAACTTGAGGCTTTTCATGCAGCTATTTCAGGGGTGATCCCGGGGACCTGGAAGTTTTCAGCTCTTTCAAGGTGGTATGATCTAAGGAGAGGTGTATTTACTAGTCTCCTGTACTGTGCACTGGTTTTTGAGCGACCACAGGCGTTCTTTCCAACACTTTAACTGTGACTAGGCTCCCTGCTCCCCTACAGCCATAAGCTCTGCTGGGCTACTGCTCCTCCTCACATTGGGACTAAGACCCAGGATTGTGACCCAGATCCAAGTACAGGCAAGGCAACAATGTTCTGCTCATGGTGCTGTAATAGCAAGTACGCTAGCATACCCAGGATGGCCTACTAGCACAGGTCCTTTGATCTGCTTTTATAGGAAATACTGCTCAAAAAGGGGTTAACAATCCTACTTTTAATTATACTCACTAGTTCAGGGGAAAGGTCAGCACCCTGAACGTCAGAGAAAATACAAGCACAAAGATCAACAGACAGGGCTCTAACTGCTTGATCAAAGCAATATTGCTATACACTTTACATACATCACTGGATCGAGAGAGCCTTTACATCTGAGTAGTGGGGGAGCTCTTAACATATGGCTACTCAGACTCTCAACCAGGAAATCAAAAGATCCTTCTCGTAAGTGAACCCTCAAAGCAAAATACCAACTGAGAGTACATATACACTTCTCAGAGCCAGAAGGCATCACAGCCCTCATGACTCAGTGCCTAATCAACTCAGTACCAAAAGGTAAGAAAACCTTCCTACAAGCAAGCCTCCCCTAAGCAAGGTTCCCTTAATGGGCTCCACATGAGATCTACTGATGGGCAGGGAAGATCTTCATATCCCATTAACACTACAGATGCCAGCAAAGGGACCCCCTATAAATCTCCTTCTGATTCTTTGTCCGATCCCCTTACCGATTGTGGGCTGAGAGATATGAGATATGGGCACTTCTATTGCTGCCACTAATTCAGTCACCCCAAGACCTGCTCCTGGTTTGCTGGGGCCCAGTCTGCATTGGTATGGCCTGCCCTCCTCTCTCACTCTAATACAACACTTTTCCTGCCAACCTTCTAAGCTGTCATGGGCTGGAAAATTGTTTCACTCCATCTTTTGTGGGTTCTGCCATTCTAGAATTTGTTTAGTCATTATTTAAAAGTATTTGGAGGAGTTTGGGGGAGAACTCAGGTGAGTCCTTGCCTTTACTCTGCCATCTTGGCTCAGACTTAAAAGTCAAGTTTTTAAAAAAGAATTTAAGTCTCATTGTTTATAAGCTTATAGTATTTGAAGATAAAAAGGAAATATATCATATAGTCAAACCCTCTCATTTTACAAAAGAAGATACTGAGAATGATTAAGTAATGTTCCTAAAGTCAAACAACTAGCAGGTCCTTTGATTTCAGATCCACAGCTCTTTCCATTATACTATAACAATTTATAAGATAATTGGATTTAAATATTTCCATCAATCCATTTAGAGGTTGTTCTGGAGATTTTTGTGCTAGCAATTATGAGATTTGAAATGAAGTTTCAAATGTAGTTTACTGAACTAAACTAGCAATATTCCCTTTACTCACCTTTCCTGACAATAATACTTTTAATTTATACAATAACTTAGAATTTACAAAGTACTCAATATGCATTATGTCATCCAATCAATATGAAAATGCAATGGTTACTACATGAGGGAATGAGTTTCCCATACTGGAGATCTTTATTCAGAGGTTGGATGACCACTTGGGATTTTGTGGAAGAAATGTTTAGGTAGGGGCTGGACTAGATGTCCTTTGAGATTTTACAATTCTAAGCACTTAATTGCCTATTACATGCAGGAAGTAGATTATAAAATGTGGCCCTTCACCTCATGGATGGGGAAGAAAGACCTAAGCAGATGTAACAAGAATGACCAATTTGATTAATTTAATTAAAGGTCTCCAGAGAATAAGAAGAGATTGGAATAGTTAGGTAAAACTTCATGGAAGAGTGATCACCTGTCCAAAGCTAAACATATTATCTTTTCCCTGAAACTCTCCCCTATTCTAAACTTCTCTATTACCAGCACTGCTATCTCCCCAGTCACTTGGTTTCACAACCTAGATGTCATCCTTGACCCCTCACTCTCTCATCTTCTGTAGCTAATCTGTAGCCAAGTCCTATCAATTCTACCTTTACATCATCTCTCCTTTGACACTGCCACCATGGTAGTGTAGGCCCTCATCACCTTAAGCATCAATCACTGCAATAGCCTTCTGTTTTGTATATATGTCTCAAAGTCTCTGCCTGCTACAGTCCATCCTCTATTCAACTATCAAAGTGATCTTCCTAAAGTGCAGGTTTGATCATGTCACACTCCCCCTCTCCCCAGCCCCCAACTGCTTTCAATAAATTCTGTCTGGGTGGGGAACCTGTGGCCTTCTAGGTCTTTGAGTAAAGCCTTTTGACTGAGTCCAAGTTTTATAGAATAAATCCTTTTATTAAAGAGATTTTTTTCTGTGAAGTTTGGATTCAATCAAAGGGCTGCACTTGAGGACCTAGAAGGCCACATATGGCCCTGAGGCTGAAGGTTCCCAACCCCTGTTCTAGTTACTCTCTATTACTTCTAGGAACAAACATAAAATCTTCTGTTTGGCTTTTAAAGCCCTTCATAACTTGACCCCTTCCTGCCTTTCCAGTGTTCTTACGCTTTATTCCCCTTTACATACTATAAAATCCAGTGGCATTGGCCACCTTGTTTATAATCTTGTTTGTAAGAATAGCATGTAAGATTTTGTTAATGTTTTGCCAACATCAGAATAAATTATATCTATAGCAGATTTACTAGTCTAGGGACAAAATTTTCAAAAGCAAATGATGTTAGCCTGATATGATGTGCTCTAGAAGCCACACTGGCTCTTAGTGATCACTTATTTCTTTTGAAGATACTTACAAACTATCCTTATTAATTAATGTATCTTTGAATTTTTGCCAGGAATCAAAGTCAAGCTCATTGGCCTATAGTCTGCAGACTTTATTCTCTTTCTTTTTGAAATTAAAAAATTTCTAATTATCTTCTCTGTCTTAATTAATAGATCTAAATTACTTCAAATTATCCTTAATCTAGACAAAATCTATTCTTAAGACCTGCTAAAATTGTTTATAATTTGGATGAAAACTGATTTTTTCCAGTCATTCCAACAATGTTGGAACTGAAAGGGAGCTTAGGTATGAATGATAAATCATTATAGAAGACCTTCCATATTATAGTGTAAGCTGGCTTCTTTTCCTTTCCCTCGTTCCCCCAGCTCTAGCAAGATCTTTAGACTTTCCTCTCCAACTGATAAACCTTAAGAATGGACCTTTCAGACATTCCTCTCTGGCTAATTGGCCCAAAACAAAAGAGTTGAATACACTCCTACTAGGAGACAGATAGGCCTTTAACAAAGGACAGGAAATTCGGTAACTGCTTCTTGAGGACCTAGCCAGTTCTCAAAAACAAAATGATTGACAAGATCTTCCCCTCCCAAGGGGAGTGGCTACCCCTTCTGGAGGGGAACATTCGGGACAGTTAGCAGTAGGCCCTCCTTGTTCAGGAAGCTATAAAAGTCCCCACATGGACTAGCTAGTGGGATCTCACTTACAGAGAGGAAGCTTCCCAGGATCAGTTTCCCTCTCAGGCCTTGATTGAGCTGGGCTGTGTAAACTGGGACCCCACCTTGGCTTTGAGAGGATCAAGTGCTGGAGTTCCCCCCGAGAGGTGATGAATTTATGCTGTTTGTGTCTTTGTCTTTGTTGTGTTAACTGTGTTTGTTAGAGTATTTCCCACCTTTCAATAAAAACCATGTTCTCTCAGGAGTGTGCCTTATTGCCAGCTCGAATCTGAATCCGAACCTAACTTAGCTTAACTGAACAAGGTACTATCTAGAATGACCTTTTCAGTCAGCATTTAGTGCTACCCCCGTTAGAATGCAAGCTACTTATAGGCAAATATGGATTCATTTTTGTATTTGTATCTTCAACACCAGCACAGTGCCTAGCACAGAATAGATACTTAACAAATGCTTACTGACTGACTGATTCATCAAGTGAAAACCCTACCAGAAATAGAACTCTCATCTCCCTAATACTTGAGGTCCCTGAGCCTCAATTCCTTTATTTATAAAATAAAAAGATTGGAACAGACAATCTCTATAGTTCCTTTTAGCCCTAAATCTAATCATTCGGCTTTGACTTATAGATTTCCAGTGACTTAACCCAGGAAACTCACCCTCTCCTGAGGTAGTATATTATATTATTTTTGATAACTACAATTATTTAAGAGTTCTTTATTTGGGGTCCACTCTGTGAATTCCATCCAGCAACTGTAGTTCTATCTATTGAGGCCTAGGAAAACTCATCTAATGTCACTTTTATAAAACAGTTCTTCAGCTACCTGAAGGCAGTGATCTAATTCTGTTTAAATCTTCTCTTCCCAGGATAAATACTTTCAGTTCCTTCAATTAATTCTCATATGTCCTGGTCTCTAGTCTCCTCACCAAGGTGGTAATACCAGTTTGAACCCATTCCAGTTTGTGAATGTACTCCATGAGGTATCAAGTATATAGCTATGCCATAAGCATTGTACAATTACACTGAAAATAAAGTTGGAATTACATTAAGTTCTTGCTTAATTAGGTATTTGTATTTTTGTATGCATACTAGGTATATGGCTACTTAAGAGTCTTTCTTAATTCATTAAATGGATATTGAACAGATGATTGTTTTAACCTAGATTATACCGTTTTCAATCATTTCATAAAGAGGCACTATAGGGTAGTATGTAGTATAAAAAGTACTATATCTGGAATTAGAAGAGCCAGGTGGAGTCCTGGCTGTTTTATTTATTAGCTGTGTTACCTTGAGTAACTCACTTATTCTCGGTTTCTTCTTCTGTAAAATAAAATAGCTGGTTTCAATGATTTCTTCCTATATCCTATATGCACTGAACTTTGAGAAGGAAAACTTAAGTGCTAATCCAAGCCACACCATTGAGCAACACAACCTTGGACAAGTCACCTAGCTTCCCAAGGTCTCAACACTGTGAATCTAATTGTTGACACTTTGCTCTGTGTGAAGAATACATCAGAAATACTATACTAACCTAGCACTAAATGTAGCCCCCATAGGTCAATAAGGGGCCAAGGCATATGTGAACTGAACTGTTATGGCACTCAAAATATATAAGGATAGGGGCGGAGCCAAGATAGCAGCTAGAAAGTAGGAACTTGCTTAAGCTCTCCCCAAATCCCTCTAAACACCTGTAAAAAATGGCTCTGAACAAATTCTAGAGCTGTAGAACCCACGAAATAGCAGAGGGAAGCAGGTTTCCAACCCAGGACGGCCTGGATGGTCATTGGGAAGGGTGTATCACATGAGAGTGTATCCACTGGGAGTGGATCCAGGAGAGATAATTTTAAGATTACTGGACTACCTGAAAGCCATGATCAAAAAAGGAGCCTAGATATCATCTTTCAAGAAATTATCAAGGAAAACTACCCTGATATTCTAGAGCCAGAGGGTAAAATAGAAATTGAAAGAATCCACTGATCACCTCTTGAAA
>CM053625.1:291286483-291321093 GCA_028646595.1 Phalanger gymnotis
TTCTCAATGAAAAGACCAGAGCCGAATAGAAAATTTGACTTTCAAATACAAGAATCAAGAGAAGCATGAAAAGGTAAACAAGAAAGAGAAATCATAAGGGACTTACTAAAGTTGAACTGCTTTATTTATATTCCTACATGGAAAGATCATGTGTGTAATTCATGAGACTTCAGTTTTAGGGTAGTTGAAGGGAATATACATAAATATAGACAGAGGGCACAGGGTGAGTTGAATATGAAGGGATGATATCTAAAAAAAATAAAATAAAATTAAGGGATGAGAGAGGAATATATTGAGAGAGGGAGAAAGGGAAAGATAGAATGGAGTAAGTTATCTCACATAAAAATGGCAAGAAAAGCAGTTCTGCTGGAAGGGAAGGGGCAGGTGAGGAGGAATGAGTGAATCTTGCTCTCATTGGATTTGACTTGAGGAGGCAATTATATACACACTCAATTGGGTATCTTACCCCACAGGAAAGAAGGAGGAAGATAAAAAGGGGGAACCATAGAAGGGAGGGCAGATGGGGGAGGAGATAATCATAAGCAAACACTTTTGAAAAGGGACAGGTTCAAGGAAGAAAATCGAATAAAGGGAGACAGGATAGGATGGAAGGAAGTATAGTTAGCCTTTCACAACATAAGTATTGTGGAAGTGTTTTACATAATGATACAAGTGTGGTCTATGTTGAGTTGCTTGCCTTCCTAGGGAGGGTGGGTGGGAAGGAAAGAAGGGAGAGAATCTGGAACTCATAGTTTTAAAAGCAGATGCTCAAAGAAAGCTTGGTTTTGCATGCAGCTGGGAAATAAGACATATAAGGAATGGGGCATAGAAATCTATCCTGCCCTACAAGAAAGTAAGTGGAAAGGGGATGGGGGGGGCATTGGGGTGACAGAAGGGAGGGCTGACTGGGGAATGAGGCAATCAGAATATATGCCATCTTGGAATGGGAGGGAGGGTAGAAATGGAGAGAAAATTTGTAACTCAAAATCTTGTGGGAATCAATGTTGAAAACTAAAGTGTTAAATAAAAATGATAAAAAAAATTAAAAAAAGAAAGAAATCTATCCTGCTCTACAAGAAAGTAAGGCGAAAGGGGATGGGGGGGGGAGGTGACAGAAGGGAGGGCTGACTGGGGAAAAGGGCAATCAGAATACATGCCATCTTGGAGTGGGGAGGAGGATAGAAATGGGAAGAAAATTAACTCAAAATCTTGTGGAAATCAATATTGAAAACTAAAATATTAAATAAATAACAAAATAATTTTTAAAAAGTAATATATATGTGTATATATGTATTTATATATATGGATAATTTATTGTGTTAAAGCAGCAGTTGTAGCAGCAGCACAATGTAGTAGGAAAAAACCCTGGGCCTTGTGGTCTTGTCCTAACTCTTGAGTTTCCTCCTCTCTAAAAGGGACATAACAATATTTGTGCTACCTACCTCACAAGATTATGAAGAAAGTGCTTTGTAAGCTTAATGTGAGTTATTATTGTTAGAGTTTTCTTCAAATCACTGACTAGGAAGGTGCTTCACCTACCTCCTTTGATCGGACTGTGAAGAGCAGATAAATCTTTCCTTCTTTAACCAACAAAGGTAGTAGGATAGAGTATTTAGTTGACAACCACTGGGAAAACTTGGTTCCAACATCATGCTTCCTTAATTGGACTATAGCTGTATCCTTGGTCAAATTTTTGCTAAGATAAAAACAAATTCATGAATTTTAGCACAGAACTTCTCTTAAAAAGTTCTAATTTTAGGGCAAATCACTTTCCCTCTCTGGGTTTCAGCTTCTTTACCTGTAAAATCTAAGGCTCTCTTTTAACTCTGACATTTTATGTTCTAAGCTTCCCCGAAACTACACAGAAATGAAAGCAGTGATAACATTAAGTACCAGCATGGGTTCAAGAACAAGTCATACAAGACTAACCTACATGTATTTATTTATTTGTTGGTTTGCTTATTTATTTACTTTGGGGCAAGGTTACTAGATCAGAGGAATGCTGTACCTGGATTAACAATAGAGCATTGAACAGTCTCTCATAATATACTAGTGAATGAGATAAAATGTGGTTGGATTAGATGTTCCATATATGAGGCTGATTTCTTTCAGCCAGTATTTTAAATTAGAATTTAGGGGTTTTTTCCAACTGTACTCTTATGTTGTAAGATCCTTTCTAGGTCTTATATCCTATATTTCTAAGATCTTTTCCAAATCAAAATTCCATGATCTAAGAAAACACCCAAGTGTGGCTTTTTTAATATTCTAAAGGCACTTTACTTATAAGATTCTAATTCTTGGTGAGGCATGTTTTTAGAAATTGAGCAACTAAGAGATGTTAAAATCTACCTATGCAAACAAAATTAGCTATAGGAGATACCCTGAGCAGGGGAGTTAAAACACAGGGCTTTAAGCAGTTCCTGGTGAAGCAGAATCAGATTAAAATGTAATTGGGAAATATTTTACAAAATAAATAAAATATAATAGAAAACAGATAATATTAATATGCGGTTTTCTAAGTCTATGACTCTCAGGGATCTTTATCTACTTTTTTTAAAAACTGAATTAGACAACAAAGACATAGAGGGGTCTAGAAAAATACTAGGAACATTTTCCCTGGCTAACCACACCTACCTTCAGTCATCCCTCTCAGCGATAGATAGTATCAATTTGCATCTGCAATTGTTGTAAGCTGTTGTAAGCTGTTGTAGCTGTCCTCACCTCTGATACATGTGTTTTTCATATCCTCTATTTGACTATAAATTCTTTTAGCTAAGGTTTTTTTTAGTGTCAAGAGTGGAAGTGCAGGAAGGGACCTTTGTACTCCCTCTAATGGGTACACAAAGTAGCCGTATCTCCATTAGCAGAGGATTTTAACCTCTTTGTGCCTGTCATGATCTCTTGTCGAATGGGGTCTTGGTGGAGCTTGTGAATCTCTTCTCAGAACAGTTTAGAATCGTGAAGGCCTGTATTTAAATCTAGGCTCAGATACTACCTCTGCGACACTGAGCAAACCACTGTCTGCTTCAGTTTCCTCATCTGTAAAATAGGGCAATAACAGCACCTCCCTCAAAGGGTTGTTGTGAGGATCAAATGAGATATTGTCAAAGTGCTTAGCCCAGTGCTAGGTACATAGTAGGACAATATGTTATTTTTATTACTGTTGTTATTCAGCCTGTTTCCTCATTTGTAAAATCAGCGCCTAACTCCCGGAGCTGTTGTGAAGATCAAATGAGATAACTGCATAACGCTTAGCACAGTGCCTGGCACATAGTAGGTGCAATATAAATGCTAGTTATCATTGTTATGTTATCCTTCAGCCTCAGTTTCCCAAATTAAAAAAACATTACAACAGCATCTCCCTCCCTGGCTTGTTCTGAGGATTAAGTGACATAACACGTGTAAATCACTTTGTTAACCTTTAGGACTTACATAAATGCTAGCTATTATTAACACACTAAGAAAAAGAAACAAAAAGTTCCGGGCCCCGGGTTCTGAAGTCCTACCCTACAGAGTTAGGGTCCAGGGCCTCGGGCTCCACCCCGGCCACACGTATAGGGACAGGCCCCCTCAGGTGGAAGGAAGAACGAAGCTGGACGAGGCGAGCGCGCTGACTCGGGAGAGCGGGGTCTGCAGACCCCGTCCTCCTCAGTACCCGTAGGGCGTCACGGCCCGCGGGCCTGCGGTCGTCCCTGCGATGCCGCCGGGCTCCCACACGACCCTCGCTGTTGCACTTGGGTCGGCCAGGCGGGAGCGGAGTGGGAGCCCCCACGGCAACACCCCTGACCCAGCCCGGGACTCGCCCTCCCAGGTCCGGCCTCACCATTGCGGCTCCATGGCCCCCAGCACCGCAGATACACATGCGCAGAAAGATGCCCTCCTTCCCAGTCTGGCTAGCGCCTCCGGGCTGTTGAGCATGCGCACAGGGCAGACTTGACGCCGAGCATGCGCACAGGGCTCCCGTACTGGTACTGGAATTTTAGATTGTCGGAGTCTCGATGACTCATTCTTCTTTCTGGCTCTTCCACTCTCAATTATTCCCGTCCCCCACTTTCCCAGAAAAAAATGCCGTCTAAGTACTTAGGGCCCCGGGTCTGAGTACAGAGTTGGGAGGGCGGGAGGAGCCAATTGGAATGCCCCACCACGTTGGTCCTTCTCAGCCAGCCCCTCATTGGCCCTGCCCCTTTTCCCTCTCGCTGTTGGTCCTCCCTCTATCCTGCAAACCTCACTTTGCTTTCTCACCTTTGAGACATTGGGATGACTTGGTAGAGACTAATCTTGGGGACAAGAGGGCGTGTAGCGAGGCTGGTGGAAGTTGCTTATAAACCCCTCCCCGGATTAAATCTTTTCCCCACACTCTTGGTTTGAGTTAAACTGCCCTTTTCTCTGCCTCGTTTCCATATTCCCATCTCTTGCCTTTGCCTTGGCTGTGAGCCAAGCCTGGAATGCACCCACTTCACACTTTGGCCTCATCGAATCCCACACTTTTTTTCAAGACTCGGGTCAGGCATCACCTTACATGAATCCTTTCCTGATCTCCTCCAACTGCTAGGGCTCTCAATCAATCAACAAGTGTATTTTTTAAGCACCTACATGTGCTGGGCAATGTGCTAGAAGTTGAGGCTGTACAAAGAATGAAACGATCCTTATTCTCAATGAGCTTTCCCCAACCTCGTTGTACTGATTTTGTGTTTGAGTGTGTGTGTATAGATAGATGGACAGATAGATAAAGATATACATATGTGTGACCCCATAGGGGACTTTAACATACATATTGACTCTCCCTCAAATACCCTATTTTTAGTTCCTACTCTCCTCCAATGAGCTACTCCTCCACCCCAACTCAACCACATACCAAGATGGTCATACCCTCCATCTTGCTATCATCCACAAATGGACGACCTCCACTTTCAAGAATTCTCAAATTCCCCTTATCCAACCTTAATCTTTTGGCTTTTCTCATCTCCCTCTCTCTTCCCTTACAAAACCTGAATCTTCATCCTGATTCTAACCTCCAATCCCTTGATCCCTCAATTCTCTCCCAAGCCATCTCCCCTGCACTTGTCACTCTCCCATCATCATTGGTGAACCCATTCAATTCTGTATTATTCTCCTCTCTTAAAGTCCTACCCCCCTTATCACCAATTCTGATTGAGCCCAAATTTATGTCGCACAACTTTAACTGTGCCTTCACTAATGCTAGGTAATCCTACTGTACCTCCCTTATCAATTCACTATCCTGCTCTCTGCAGCAGCTCTTCCAAACCTTTTCATCCTTCTTCAAACCTCATATGGCTCCCCTTCCTCCCGCTCTTCAGCTGAGACCCCTGCCTCATATATTACAGAAAAAATTGGGGCTATTTATTGTGAACTCTCTCCTCCCCTGTCTCATCTCCTATTACTCAAATTACTGTTTTTCCACTTTTTCTTCCTTCGCTTCTGTTTCACATGATGGCCTTACTCCTTACTAAGGCTAACCCTCTATCTGTTCAAATCCCATTTCATCCCATCTCCTCCAACAGATTGCTCCCTGTCATTCCCACTCTTTCACTTATTTTTGAACTCCCCTTCTCTACTGGCTCCTTTCCTATTCCCTATAAACATGCCCATATCTCCCTTTCCTAAAAACAACAACAAAAAAATCCTCACTTGTTCCTTCTATCGCTCTCACCCTATTTTTCTTCTGCCTTTTGTAGGTAAACTCCTTGAAATGTCCATCTATAATAGGTGCCTCCACTTTCTTTCCTCTCACTCTCTTCATAACTCCTTATAATCTGACTTCTGACCTTATCATTCCACCAAAACTGTAGTCTCCGAAATTACTAATGCTCTCCTAGTTGCCAAATCCAATGGTCTCATTCTGCTTCACCTCCCTGCAGCCCTTGAAACTGTTTATCACACTGTCCTCCTTGATACTCTTTTTCCTCTAGGTTTTCGGAATACCACTCTCTTCTGGTTTTCCTCCTACCCCTTCTCTGTCTCCTTTGCTGGAGTCTCCTCCAGATCACACCCTTTAACTAGAAGTGTCTCTCAGAGTTCTCTCCTAGATGCTCTTTTTTTTTTCCTGCTGTGCTACCTTACTTGGCAAACTCATTTGCTCTTATGGATTTAGTTGCCTTCTTTATGCTGATGATTCTCAAATCTACCTTTCCTGCCCCAATCTCTCTCCTGACCTCCAATCTCACATCTCCAACTTCCTTTCAGACATCTCAAACTGGGTGTCCAGTAGACATCTTAAACTCAATATGTCCAAAATAGAACTCATTATCCCCCCCCCCACCTTCCCTGTTACTGTAGAGGACAATACTATCTTCCCAGTCCTTCAGGTTTACATCCTAGGAGTCATCCTGTATTCCTCACTATCTTTTACCCCCATATCTTAGCTGTTGTCGGAGTCTGTCAATTTTCCTTTGACATTTCTTCAATATGCCCCCTTCTCTCTTCATACATTGCCATTTAGTGCAGGTCCTAATCACCTCATGTTTTGATTACTTCAATAGTCTGCTGATAGGGCTGCCTGCCTCAAGTCTCTCCTCACATCCCATCCATTCAGCCACTAAAGTAATTTTCCTAAAAGGTAGGTCTGATTACATCACCCCACCCCCCACTCAGTAAACTCCAGTGGCTTCCTATTGCCTCCAGAAGCAAATACAAAATGCTCTGTTTGGCATTGATTTGATCCAGGGACACTGGAATTTTCTCTGGTTGTCCCCCATGCCTGAAAACTACTGACCTTCCTCATTTCCTTTAAGACCCAATTAAAATCCTACCTTCTTCAAGAAGTCTTCTTCTTAATTCCAATACTTCACTTCTTTTAGTTACAGCTGTCCCTCAATCGTTCATGGGATTTGGGGTATAGGACTCCTGCAAATATGAAAAACTGAGAATAACTCTAGGCTCCACCTCAATCCTTTATTTTTAATAATTCTGATCATATTGTTAACACACACATACAAAAACAAATACTACAACACACGGCACCCATAAAAAAGTTGCAGTTTCAATAGAGAGAAATTAGTATCTTGCACACTTATGTGAGTCTTTGCAGCCACCAGAGTAGACACAGCAACTGCATTTCCTTCTCTCACAAAAAGCACAAGATATAGTGATCAGCTAGGTGGTTCAGTGGATAGAGTGCTAGGCCTGGAGTTTAAATCTGACTTAAAAGTTTTGTGACCCTGGTTGGGTCACTTAACTCTGTTTGTCTCAGTTTCCTCATCTGTAAAATGTGCTGGAGAAGTAAATGGCAAACCACTTGAGTATCTGCCAAGAAAACACCAAATGGGGTCACAAAGAGTCAGACATGACTGAAAATGACTGAACAGCAACAATAAAAATTAAGATTAGAAGTGAGGAATTTATCCTGGGAGGGGGTGTTTTGTATGGATTTGAAACCAGGCACATCACCTCTTTTAGAACGTAAGCTCCCTGGAGTGTTGTTTTTTTTTTTTTATTTGTAATGTTTGTGGATAGATTGGTTGATTGCCTAAAAATAGATTTAGGAAAATTTAGGAAGATTCAGGAAAAACCTTTCAAACAATTAAAGCCATCCAAAAATGGAATAGATTGCCTCAGAAGGAAGTGGTTTCCCCTTAATGGAGATCTTTCCGCCAAGACTGGATGACCAGTGTCCTCTCCAGTGTGTTATAGAAGGGCTTCCTGCTGAGATACTGTTTGGACTGGATGCCTCTGAGGCTCTTCTAACTCTGAGATTCTGAGAACCAGTCTAACCTGCTTCCCCACCATACCTCAGTTTTATAAATGAAGAAACATGAGTGCAGAGAAAATAAACTTTCCTAAGGTTGCACAGGAGACCAGTGGCGGAACTGGTACTGGAACCTGTCAATCAAAAAGAATTTATTAAGTGCCTCCTATGTGCCTGGCACTGTTCTAGGATAGTCTCTGCTCCAAAAGTACTTAGAGAATAACAGGCATATTACACGCCTCTCTGGCCAAAACAGAAACAATTGCTATTTACACTCATTCTGAGCCATCAAAACCCAAACAAAGACCTAGTGAGGTTGGGTTGGGACCTATTGTTGGCCAGTCAGTGAGAGCCAGAGTGATTTGAATTTAAGGTATGGTCACATAGCTCCATTTCAAACCCAATGGACTTTATCAAAGCCTGGTTTTCCAATGCTATATTTCAAGAAATCATAAATGAAACTACATGGAGCAAAAGAGCTAATCGAGAATTTTTCTATCATTTAATTCTCAAGAGGAAGAGGGCAGCAATGAGAAAATTTAAGCTTTAAAAGCAATGAGGGAAATTTAGGCTTTAGGAAAAAAGTTAAGAATTGGGAGCTATCTAAATGTGGAGAGATAGTGAGTTCCCCATTACTGCATATCTTCGAGAGGAGGCTGGATAGCCATTTGTTGGGTATGTAATGGCAAAGGTTCCTTTCTGGACAGGATTAAATTAAATGGCCACTGAGATCTCTTCCAACTCTCAAATTCTATGACAGCCTCTGAGGCCCCTGTTAGCTTTGCTTCTTATGTTGTCACTAACGGGACCAGGAACCCAGAACATAAGCTATTAGGATTCTGGCATGTCTATGAACAAAGACATATCAAGGCTGTGAAGCAGTTCAAAATTAGAATCATTTTTTCAAACCTGTCTATGTATACTGCTCAGAAGGTAATGCACTCCCTATTATGGGAAGTGTTTAAGAAGAGACAAGATGTTGGGATGTTGTAGCCATGATTATTGCTTCACATGGGGGTTGGACAAGGTTCCCTCTTTAGCCCCTTCCAGCTCTGAGATTCTCTGGCTCTACTTTTTGGGACATGAAGCCATCTAGGAAAATTATCTCTATGAAAAATACAGTAAATTTATTTCTAGTCAGTGCAAATGAAGTTGTTGTGGGGATTCAGGGCATGTGTGTACCTGGCATTTGTCACCCATTTTATTTTCAGTGTTGAACAATAAAACAGATTTATGATTGGGGAGTGAACAAACAGTTCTCTAAATTTCTGGGAACCAGACAGGCTAGAAAACAGCCCAAATGAAAAGGGGTGTTGGATAGGGTGGAAGGAGGAAGCTGTGAGAAATTCACTGTACATCTTATACAGTTCCTATAATGGCAATCATTCTCACTGCTATGAAGCTTTGTAATTACAGTGTGAGTATGTCACATGTATTTCATTTGAGGTTCATCATAGTTTTGTGAAGAAGACCGGACAATGATTATTATCTTCATTTTACAAAGAATGAAGCTCCCCTTTCTAAGGGAGGTAAACTGCCCAAGGTCCCACAGAGAGGTAATAGCAAAACTGTGGCTCCTAACTCCGAATTCAGTATTCTTTTTACCATTTCCCACTGCTTCATGTTTTATTTGTTTCTCTGAACTCCTAGAAATGAGATCTAGATTAATTATGTTTAGATCCTTCATTGTAAGCTTCCTGGAATAGTAAGATCAGTTAGCTTCAATTACTGGGAGCCATTACCCTGGAAAATGTTTTATCTTATCGATTAGTCACAATGACAGGCCAAGGAGGGAAGCCAGTGCTCTGCACTTAATTGGAGGCAGTCTGATGTACTAGAAAGAGCCCTGTACTGGGAGTCAGAAAGGCTGAATTCAAGTTCGGACTTTAGCTGAGTAATCTTGGCCACATGTGGCCTTCTAGGTCCTTGGGTGTAGCCTTTTGACTGAGTCCAGGTTTTACATATCAAATCCTTTTATTAGGGGGATTTGTTTTGTGAAGTTTGGATTCAGTCAAAGGGACACACTTAAGGACCTAGAGTGTCATATGTGGCCTTGAGGCTGCAAGTTCCCCACCCTTGGATAGACAATATCCTGGTATCTGATAGTATGAATGCACAATGATCTGTCCAAAGCAGCATTTACTTTTACTGTGTGGAATGCATATATCTCAGAATCTTGGAGTTGGAGAGGGGTTCAGAAGTTATCTAGCTTAACCTGTACCTTAAAAGGCATTCCTTCTTGGTCAGTTCTACAATTAGTTGTCCAGCTTCTGCCTGAAGACTTTCATTGTTGGGGAATTCACTACCTAACAAGAGAGGTCATTTTGTTTTTTGAGCAGCTCCAATTATTAAGAAGTTCTTCCTCACTTCAAATAAAAATTTATCTCCTTGTAATTTTCACTCATTGCATTTGCAATTGTCCCAGAGAGGTTAAATGATGTGCCTTCTTTTCTTTGCTTCTCCCAAATGCTTCCTGAGGTCCCTTTCAATACCAAGATTCTAGTAATTGGGCAAAATGTTTTGAAAGTAACCTAAATATGCCTCTACTCTTTAGAGAGGATTTTTATGCTGGCATAAAAACATAGGGAGACATTTGTTGAACAGTTATCCACATTTAAATAGCCGCCTAACTCCATTTGATTACTAAGGATATTCAAGGCTGCTAGGTGGCATAGTGAATAGAACATGGAACTTAGCATCAGCAAGACCTGAGTTCGAATCCTACATTAGATAACTTAGTAGCTATGTGACTTTGGTGAATCACTTAATTCTTAGGCTCAGTTTCCTCATTTATAGACTCACCTATACTACTGCTAGGCTGATACCCAAAAGAGATCAAGGAAAAAGGAAATGGTCCCTTATGTACAGAAATATTTATAGCAGCTCTTTTTATGGTGGCAAAAAACTAGAAACTAAGAGTATGTTCTTCAATTGAGGAACAGCTAAATAAATTGTGGTATATGAATGTGATAGAAATACTAATACACTGTAAAGAAATGAGGAAATAAGTATTTGCCAAAAGACATGGAAAGATTTGTATGAACTGATACAGAATGAAGTAAACTAAACCAGAACAATTGAGCTTGAGGACTTTTATAAAATGATAAAAAATGAAATCAGCAGAAACAACAATTTGTATAACAATAACACTAGAAAAATAAAAACAAAAGCTCTAACAACTATGACCGATACAATGACCATTCATTCCAGAAGACTAATGATAAAACATGCTATCCATTACAGAGACATGAAATATGCAGAAATAGACATACAGACATATATGCACATATGTACGCATATGTCCGCATATGTAATCAGCACCCTGAATCTGCCATGTCTCTATAACATATATATAATATATAAATATACACATACATATACACTCACATATGTGGAATATATATGTATGTATATATGCATGTGTGTGTATAGCCATTGAGGAATCTTGTTATACTTTATTATGCATAGTTATTACAGGAATTTTTTATCTTTTTTTAAAGGGATAGGAAGTAGAAGGAAGAGAAAATAGATGTTTGTTAATTTAAAAAATTAGAGGTGGAGGTTGGTGCTAAAGATGTGAAGTGTTACATGTGCTTTCGGATGAAGAGGCTGTATTATTAGTTTTACTTAACTTTTATTTTGGTATAAAAGACCACTTATAAAGTAAGAGCAAATCTGTAAATGGCTATAATGTAAAAAGAAGTGCATTAATAAAAAAAATAATAATAGCTTCTACCTCCTTTCGTTGTTGTGGGGATCAAATTAAATGAGATAATGTATGTAAAGAATTTTGCCAAAACACTATATAAATGTTTAAAACACTATATAAATGTTAGCTATCATTATTATTTTTAGAGATTGCAATAGAACACAGTGATTTAGAAAGAAAACACACATTTTTCCATCCTGGTCCCAAAGAAAGAGCTGAAAATATGTTCGTTTGTGTAGGGTGGGTTTTCTGTGTGATTAAAACAAGCAATGTCAAAGCCTGGGCTATTTTTAACCCTGATGTTTTTAATTTAGAGAGAACATTTCCCCTGGATCAGGTCCAAGAACATATGTTAAAGTCACCTAATTCAAATAGCAAACCAGGTTTACCGATCTCTGCAAGGCACTGGCAGGTTTGAAGCCAAACCACTAGCACCTACTATAGGGCCTTTATGTTCTGAGGCAGACAGAGGCCCATCTCCGCACTCCCCATCTGATGCCAAGAGAGATTCCTTGAGGAGGCCAGGGATGGGCTGGCCTTGAATATTTTTCTTCCTAGGCAGTGCTGTGTGGTTGAAATATTATAGAACTAGAAGTTCCTGATGTAAAGAATTTGACCTCAGGTATCACTGAGACTGGGCAGGAAAGATTCATATCTGAAATATGACTCTAGATGACTATTTCTGATTTAAAAGGAAGCGTTTAGGTTAAAAGAAGCAGGGGGCAGAGAATCATTGTATAAAAAGATGTGTATGAGAAAAGTGTGAAGAAACTCAGGAACCAGAGGGGGAAGCATGATGGAGGATATTTGGGTGAAAAGCAACAAAAAGAAATTATATTAATTTTGGAATATAATGCAGGTCAGCTGCATAGCAAAAGAAAACAAATGAGGAGTTTGGGAAATAGATCCATTACAAGCTTTGCCAGGAAGCATGCTATTGTAGTGATGGTAAATTTCAGGTTGGACATTCGTGAGAGCTTTCTTTCAGCTCAAAACAGAGGAGCTAATAATTCCTTGACTTATCTTAATTATATCATCCTTCAAAAGTAGAGGGACCCATGAATAGAAAGGTTATTCTTTGAGTCTGGAAAAAAACTTTTCTGAAATGGATATGAAGGGAACTTTGTGATGATGTGGGGATGGGAGATGACTACTCCTTCTAAGAATTCCTGATAAAGAAGGTGAGAAAACCTAGAAATGATCCATTGAAGAATGACTGAACAAATTATGGTACATAAATGTAATGGAATACTATAGTGTCATTAGATATGATGAAAGAATGGTTTCAGTGAAACCTAGGAAGACTTGTAGCAACTGATGCAAAATGAAATGGGCAGAACAAGGAGGACTATACAACAACAACACTGTAAAAACAAACAGCTTTGAAAGACTTAAAAATTCTGATCAACACCATGATCAGCTTTGATTCCAGAGGACCAATAATGAAGCTTGCTTCCTACTTCCTGACAAAGAGGTAATGGATTCAAGCTACAGAATGAGACACATACATTTCTGATGCTTGATCAATGCAGGAATTTGTTTTGACTATGCATATTTGTTTCAAGAGTTTTGTTTTTCTTCTTTTTTCAATGGTTGAAAGGATGGACAGGAGAGAAAATTGATTTTTGTTCACTGAAAAAAATTAATTTTACTAACGGGTATAGTTTGACATTTAGTGTAGTTTGAGGGGTTTTTGAAGGGTTCAGAGAATCAATAGGTAGGATCCCAGGCCCATGTTGAATTGCTTGACTTCTTAGGGAGGGTGGGTAGGAAGGGAAGAGGGGAGAGAATTTAGAACTCAAAGTTTTAAAAAATAGATGTTCAAAAACAAAAACAAAAAAGTTTTTGCAGGCTACAAGAAAATAAGATACACAGGCAATGGGGCATAGAAATTTATCTTGCCCTACAAGAAAGAAAGGGAAAAGGGGATGGGAGGGTAGTGGTGTGACAGATGGGAGGACAGACTGGGGAACAGGCAACCAGAATATATGCCATCTTGGAGTGGGGGGGAGGGTAGGAATGGGGAGAAAATTTGTAATTTAAACTCCTGTGAAAATCAATGCTGAAAACTAAATATATTAAATAAAATTTATTTAAAAAAAAAAGAATAAATCAGAAACACAATTTACAATAGCAAATGACCATAGTAATCCAGTGTTTGATAAACTCAAAGATCCAAGCTTTTGGAACAAGAACTCACTATTGGACAAAAATTGTGGGAATACTGGAAAGCAGTTTAGCAGAAATTGGATATAGATCAACATCTCACACTGTATACCAAGACAAGGTCAAAATGGGTACATGATTTAAGCATAAAGGATGATAGCATAAGTAAATTAGGGGAGCATGGAAATTTTTACTTGATAGATCTATGGATAAGGGAAGATTTTATGACCAAATGAGAGATAGAGAGCATTAAGAGATGTAAAATGGATACTTTGATTACATTAAATTAAATAGATTTTGCCAAACAAAACCAATGCAACCAAGATTAGAAAGAAAGCAGCAAAATGGGGGATTTATTTTACAGCAAGTTTCTCTGATACAGTCCTCATTTCTCATATAGAGAACTGCTGGAGTCTGAATGCAGATCAAAGCATACTTTTTAAACTTTATTTTTCTTGGTTTTTTTAATTTGTGTTTTTTGCAACATGACTAATATGGAAATATGTTTTACATAACTTCACATGTACACTCTACATGAAATTGCTTGCCTTTTCAAAAGGAGTAGGGAAGAGAGGGAGAGAGAATTTGGAAATCAAAATTTTTAAAAATGAATGTCAAAAAATCTTTTTTATATGTAATTGAAAAAAGAGAAAAATTTTTGAAAAGCAGCAAACAAACAAAAAAGAATATTAGAAGTTGGAACATTTAGCTTCCTGTCCCATCTCTGCTCATTACTTATTATGGTGGTGGTTGTTGTCCTTTTCGATCGAAGAGGACCAAAATGACATCACTATGTTGGGGTCAAGGTACAAGGTATGGCCAATCAGACCAATATGAGCTCAGATCTACCATAAGTTGGGCACAAATAGTCCATATGAACATTTGGAATGGAGATGTCTCTAAATTTATGTATCTAGTTTTTTTCTTTTGAGCTATTGAAATTCTGCTTTGCTCATAGAGCACAGAGCCTTCTTTGATGTGGGCATGCCATGCTGGGTGGTCTTGTGCCCATATCTCCCATGTCTCACAATCAATTCCAAAATTCTTCAGAGTGACCTTGAGAGTGTCCTTGTATTGCTTCTTCTGACCTCTGTGAGCACTTGCCTTGTGTGAGTTCTCTGTAAAATAGTCTTTTAGGCAAACATACATTTGGCATTTGAATAACATGGCCAGACTATTGGAGTCGCACTCTCTTCAGTAGAGTTTGAATGCTTGGCAGTTCAGGCTGAGAAAGGACCTCAGTGTCCAGTACCTTATCTTGCCAGATGATCTTCAGAATCTTCCTAAGACAATTCAAATGGAAGCGGTTCAGTTTCCTGGAATACAACAATGAAATCAGCATAAGGGCTCTGTAGACCTTCAGACTGACAAGCAGTCTAATGCCTTTTCTCTCCCACCCTTTCCTTTAGAGTCTCCCAAACACTGAGCTACCTCTGGCAAAGTGTGCATCGATCTCATCATTTATGTGCATAACCCTGGAAAGTATACTGCCAAGGTAAGTCAACTTATCCACAGCCTTCAAAATGTCTCCGTTTTCTGTTTGTCTTGGCTTGTAGCCTTTGCAAGTTAAATAGTTCACTGTCGGTGCGGTAACTGACCTTGAGGCTGTTTTCATCTTGGTGAAGGCATCTGACAACATTGCTGAAAATATCATGCTAAAAATCATGAGAGCAAGCACACAGATCTGCTTCCCTCCATTGGTGACTGAGAAAGCTCAAGAGCATTGTCCATTATCCAGAACCTGGGCAACCATGACCTTGGGCAGGACCTTGGTGACTTTGGACAAGTCACCTTTCCTATCCCTCTTTTCAAAATGGGAAATAATACTTTTGAGGAAATTGCATTGTAAGCTATAAAAGTGTTATAGAAATATGAGCTGCTGTTAAGCTATAAAGGGCACAGTATAAAACTATCATATCTGGGCAGATATTAAGCTATAAGAAGTTTAATAGGGAATTTAGAGAACATTAATTCAATAGGAAGGAATATAGTAAGTCAATTTGCTTCCATGTTTCATTGCTGTGCCCTTTGAAGATTCTGTTTATCAGAACTCCTGAGGCTGAAATAGACTGATAGAATATTAGAGCTGGAAAGGGACTTAAAGCAAAGAACAGAAATTATTGTCCTATGGCTTGGCACATAGTAGGTGCTCAATAAATGTATTCTGAATTTTAAAAAGCATGGCAGTGGGTTGTTGTTTTTTGTTTTGGGGTTTTGTGTTGTTTTTCTTTACTAGCCGTGAAACAGGACCCTGATTATACATTCAATGCCTTACTCTTATTTAACCTGTCTTCTCCTGGGCCTGTGCAGAATGAAACCATGGGAAAAAATTCTTTCTAAATCTTCTTCATAATGTTTAGGAATTCAGAATTAGTTGGTGTTGTCCTCTCTTATTTGGTCTTATGTCTAAAATAACAGAGCTATAACTAGAGAGGGTCACTTGAGCTTTGTCTCAGGGTATTGAAATTTAGAAGGGTAGGAAAGCACTTGTACTAAAACAAGTAGAAACAACTGAGCTAAGCAACTAATTAAAAAGAGAAATAGAGTTAAAGTAGGAAACTAGTTGATGATGAGTTTCCTACCCTACTTTACCCCATGGCCACACTTTTGGTTAGCTCTGACCAGTCTGACCATACCCTATACTCTCCCACCACGATGGCCTTCACAGTAATGGCCTCCTGGTGGGCCATGCTTTTAGAGCCTTCACTCACAAAAGACATTGAACAGGTTCTCTGTCCTCATGGAAACTTAAGCCCAAGATCACTTCCCAAAGTCTCTCCTCTACCCCTTAACTAAATTACTTTTAAAAAGATGATTTGAGTGCAGCTTTCATGCTGATTGATACATTTTGTGATACTTGCTCCGAGAGCTAGAAGTGCTCATTGAATGTACAGAAATCAATGAAAATACATTTAAGTTTCTGTTACATGGCAAACACTGTGCTAGGCATTTGGCATAAAAATACAAAGTGAGAAAGTCCCTGTCCTAGATAGCTTACAACTTGATAGAGAGAGACAACACATACAGGGGGTATGGTGACCAGAAAAGGGAGCTTTCATGGTGAGTAGAGCCATAAGGCAGTTGATGCCTTCCATTATCTATATTTCCAAGTCAAGAGGATGGAAAGATGCCAGGCATAGGCCCTTATTTCCTAGTGAATGGGATGTAAAGCATGATAAGGGGATACCTAAATATATTGTACATTATCTGAGGTTTAACTCAGCATAGCTCTCTTCCAGAAAGGTATTGTTCTAGGTGGAGGGAAGGGAGACTGTGGCAGCACAGAAGGAATGATACCCAAGTAGGCCCTGTTTTCTTGGTGGTTGGTTAGATAGGAGGTGGTATTTATTGTTCTATGAGAGAGAAAGAAGAAGTATTTGATTAAAAGGATACAAATTTTAGATCCGGGGTCTTAATAGGTTATAAGATCAATATAGTTTAGTAATGTGACCAGAGTACATGGCTGCCCCCCAAACCTAAAGTGTTCTCAGTCTGTTTTAATAGAGGCCTACTGTCCAGAATAAAGAACGTGATAGGCTCATTATACTTTGGTCAAATTTGGGAAAGATAGAAATGGATCCCTGTGGGCTACCTATTGACTTAGTAAACCACAAACTAACTTTATCTATATTTTATTGTATTTTTATTTATTGTATTAAAAATTTCCCAACTACATTTTAATCTGGTTTTACCAAGAGTTTTGCCAAGGCCCCGAGTTTGACAACAGTGTTGTAAAGGGCATTTTTGATCAGGCTCAAGTGAAACTAGGTGACCTCCATGGTCCCAGTCATCTCTACAGCTTATTAAGGCAGAGGTAAATTAGAGCTAGCTATAACCTACTCCCGAGAGTCAAGTGTTAAATTTTCAGTGTGAGCGCTTAAGAAATTGGCAAATGCTACAAATCAGAGCTTGGCTTATTGATTATCTAGATTAAGCAAGTGATGGATGTAATATTATATTCGCAGATTAAATTGAAATGTATTATGAGTACTTTTTTTCCTTCTTCAGAGAGATGGTGGTTAAATATTTACTAGCACATTCCTGTATTAAGGTGATGATTCCATTGTACTCAGCCATTCCTTAAATATCACCTTCAATCTGGGTATAACATTTTAGGAAGGACATTGAGAAACTGAAATAAGTGCAATGGGAGTTAGGCAGGGGACCAAATGTGGATTGACTGAAGGACCTGAGATTGTCTTACCTGAAGAAGGAACAACTTTGGGAGAAGATAGTTGCAGTTTTCAATGTTCGAATATACAAGAAGTATTAGCTTTGCTCTCTTTGGGCTTAGAAGATAAAATTAGCAGCAACAAAAGGAAGATACAGAGGGGCAGATTTCAAATGGAAATAAAGAAAAACTTTGTACCAATTAAAACTGTCCACTGCCTGGAAAATAGTGAATTCCTCATTATTGGAAGTCTCTAAGCTGGGGGTGTATAATTTCTGTCAAGGCATTCATGCGCAGTGGATTTCTACACTGTGCAGAAGTTTGGATGAAATGACCTTTAAAGTCCTTCCCATTTCTGCATTCTCAGATTCCACAATTTATCCAGAGCCATGTGGTAATGTATAAAGATCAAAGTCCTCAGGTCAGGAGAGACAGATTTCCTGGCTCTGATACTGCTTTGCTGTGGGGCAGCAAGCAAGTCCCTTACCCTACTTGAACCTGCTTCCTGCTCTATAAAAGGGGATAATAAATAATTTACCTAACTCGCAGGACAATTTTGAGTAAAGTTCTTTGTCAACCTTAAAGCGCTATAGAAATAAGAGATACCCAAGAGAAGAAAACGGATTACCTGTTGAAAGGCTCTTAGAGGAACAGTACACTTAAGCAGTAATATGAAGGGTATGATGTAGACATAAGGAAGATTTCAGGATACTGGAATGGAAAGCCAAAGGAACTTGGCTTTCCTATGGTGACTTTGGCCAGTTCCTTAACCTCCCTGGCCCTCAGGTTCCTCATTTGTAAAATAAAACCCCAGTGGTAACTTCCAGCTCTAAATGCTGTTATTCCTATGATTTTGCCCTCAGATTGGGCTATACTAAGGTTAACCTAGCAAGAAAAATTTGAACAAATTTGTCTTTTATAAAGTACTTACTATATGCCAGGCACTATATTAAATATTGAGAACTCAAATGCAAGTAAGCAAGAGAGTTCTTGCCTGCAAGGAGCTTGTATTCTAACAGGGAGAGCCAATCTATAAAGGGAAGTTAGAGAATGAGGGGGGGATAGGACTCTTGTAGGTATGATTTGGAGATGTGTTGGCCTGGTTCTGGGCAAGGCAAAACAAAAGCTCACCTACTAGGGTCTGATGTTCTAGGACAGAGACCAATTTCTATGGGAGATACGAGGATAGCCAAAGGATAAGCTTCATGGCTTGGAAATGGCCTGGAAGTAATGTATTGGTCTGCTTTTGGCAAACTTGTGGAGGTCTTTGGAAAGGGCATTGATTCATATCTTGCTAGGTTAACTTTAGTATAGCTCAATATGAGGGCAATATCATAGGGATAATTTAGAGCTGGAACAGACCACTGGGGTTTTATTTTACATGTGAGGAAACTGAGGGCCAGAGAGGTTGAGGAATTGGCCAAACTCACATAGGAAGTTAGAGAACGAGCCAAGATTTAAGCCCAGGTCCTGAGAATCCAGATCCAGTGCTATGAATTCACCACACCACATTGCCATTCAGGCTACAATTGCCTTGTGGGGTAGGTAGTTCAGGTAATATTATCCCCTTGACTCACTTCTTAAAGAGGCCTATTCACTAAATGGGTGTTACCTCACTCTAAGTGAGAACCTGAAAAGACCATGAAAGCCTGAAAGGGCCATGGTCTCTCATTGCATCCTGGGTCATCTCCAGTCATCCCGATGAATATCTGGTCACCAGACCCAGATGGTTCTGGAGGAGAAAGTGAGGCTGGTGACCTTGCACAGCCCTCTCTCACTCAAATCAAAGTCAACTGCAAGTCATGTCATTATTTCCCTGATGTCATGGTCCTCTTAAAAAACAAAGGACAAACACAACAACAACAACATTTTACAAATGAGGAGACAGTTAAGGGCCTGGCCAAATTTACACAAGAAACAAGTGGCAGGGCCAGGATTCCATTCAAGGTCCTATAAGTGCTTCATTTCATTCTCTTCTCTTTGATCATCTTCTCCACAACCTCACCAACCACCTCAAGTCTATGTCAGGGACCATGCCCTGGAGGAACAGCCCCCCTGAGTCCCTGCTTTCCTGTTGGTGGCTTCTCCCAGGCCACTATTATCCATATTGGGAAAGCCCCAGCCATATTTCTTTTTACTCCTTCCTCTGGTCATCTTCTCTACAACCTCCTTGCCAAATCATGCTAGCCATGAGTGCATCCTTTTCTGAGTTCAGGAACCATAAATCATGATCAATTCCATTCCTGGATGAGATGGGTCCTTTGGTCCCATTCACCATCCCTGTAATTTTTAGGACCAAAGTGCCTCTCTCTGGCCACCTCTCTCCTACACATATTGTCTCTCCTGTTAGAACATAAGCTCTTTGAGGACAGGGATTGTCTTTGTTTTTGTATTTGTATTCTCAGATGCTTAGCATTGTGCTTGGTACATAGCTAATGCTTAATAGATGCTTTTTCATTCATTCATTCCAAATCCAGGGCTTTTTCAACTACTCCATGCTGCCTCTAAAACTGGAACTTGGCATCCTTTCTGAGACGAGTAGGCACAGATCAAAATATTTTATCAGTTTCAGGAAAACAGTTGGATGCTTAAGAAATATATAAAGGCCTGTTTTTAGGTTTCTTTGGAAGAAGCAGCTTCATGGGCTACAGTAAATGTCAGTGAACAGGGAAACTA
The DNA here is from genome assembly GCA_028646595.1 of Phalanger gymnotis. Lineage (NCBI taxonomy): Eukaryota > Metazoa > Chordata > Mammalia > Diprotodontia > Phalangeridae > Phalanger > Phalanger gymnotis. The sequence goes on from CM053625.1 coordinate 291,306,911, forward strand.
TCTTAAGATCTGATGTAATTAGCCTTGGCCACCTTTCATCAACATATGGGTGGCTGGTATAACATTGCCACTTTTCTTGTTAGTTTTTGCAATTCTGTCCCCTTCTATTCCTCTGAAAATGGTTCACATTTGTGCCTACTTCACAGACCTGGGAGGTCTCATGTTCCCTCTCTTTTGGGGAAACTGGCAAGAAGCCAGCTTGTCACTGGGGAGGCCATCCTGACCTTGTGTGCCCTCAGCATCCTCCTCAGAGACTTTGTCCTTGTAGTTGTCAGGCTCATCAGTTAGAGTCAAACTTTCTCTCCAGCCTCCCACTTATAGTAATTATTGAAAGATAGTGTGATGTTGTGGCAAAAGCCCTGATCTTTGAGCTAAAGGAATGAGTTCAAATCCTGTCCCTCTGTAAGTCTTAGTTTTTTCAACTGTAAAACTAAAATAATAATACTTGCAATACTTATCTCACCAGGTTGTTGTGAGAAAAGTTTCTTTGTGACTCTTAAAGTGCTATAGAGATATGAATTAGTAGTACTGTTACTACATTGTCCAGGGCCAGTGCTCAGAAATGGTATTGGAAAGAGGAAATCAGGTACTGTCTCTGTTCTTAAGGTACTTTGCAACACATACACACATAAGCACAATATAAGGTAATATATGATCAACATAAATTTGGCTCTTCCAAAATATGTCAGATTAATTAAGGTTACATTTAATGAAGATAAAAGTAAATTTCAGTACTCGAGTTAAAAGATTCAACTTCACAAGTGCAGGATAAGAGAGTTGGGGTTAAGGAAACAATTCATGTGCAAAAGATCTGGGAATCATACCAATGTAAGCTTAATGAGTCATGTGATAACCAGAAAAGTTAAATGTGGTCCTAAACTATATTGTGTAGTATTGTAACCAGCACAAGGGTTTGACTCTACTGTGCCCTGGTTATATCATATATGGAATATAGTGACCAGGAATTCTATTTTCTTGTTGTTTGGTTAGAAGATGAAGAATACCTTTTGAAGACCCCTGATATGAATATAGGCAATTCTGGCCTACATCCCTTTACACATGACCTTTCAGTTCTGGGCTCTACATTTTATTAAAAGATATTGACAAGCTAGAATGAATGAATCTATTCTAAACCATGAAAGAGTTTGCTCTCTGCAAAGAACTGTGCTAAGAACTAGGAATCCAAATACAATATGGAGACTGTACATAGTTGCCATAACAACCTCCTCATCCTGGAAGTTCACTCTGTCCCTGACTTTCTCACATATGGAATTTCATTCTGCCCTTTAAGCTCCTTCTTATTTATTATAACAACAATAATGAATATAGCATAACTTTATACTATTGTTATATCAATTATATCAAATATATATATATCAAATATATAATTGTTATATCAATCACACATAATATGTAATTATATGTAACATGTTATTTATTGTATATTATGAGATATAGGTTATATATCATATATTATGTATAATTATACACCATTATTATGATAAATAATATAATTATACTATCATATTACATATAATTTATATAGTGTCTACTATGTGCTAGATGCTTTACAAATACTATCTTATTTGATCCTCATAATCACTCTGAGAGATAGGTGCTATTATTATCCCTTGAGGCAAATGGAGGTTAAACAAATTGCCTAGGGTCACAGGGCTAGTAAGTAGCTGAGAGCAGATTTGAACTCAGATCTTCCTGACACCACACCCAGAACTTGATCCAATGTGCCATCTAGCACTTTGGGTGGCTCCTCCCAGAACCTCTATTTAAAGGAAAGGCCCCAAGTCAGCCATGTCTTCATTCCTTTCCCAACTCTACTCTTTACTTTCCCTAACCCTTTTCCCCCACTTTGTGTACTTTCTCCCTTTCTTCTCCCTTTTAGAATGTAAACTCCTTGAGGGCAGGGACTCTTTCTTTTTATATTTATATTCTCAGTACTTAGCGCAGTGCCTGGCACATTGTAAGGGCTCATTAAATACTTGTAGACTTGACTTGAGATGGACCCTTCCCTCGAGAAGTTTATATTCTAAAGGAAGATGTCAAAAAAATATGGGAGAGAAGTGGCCAGGGTAAGAACTTATGCTCTGTGAAGTCACAAAGGCAGATAGTGAAAGTATACAGAGTAGTCCTTCACACACCCTTTCCAGAAGCTATGGGAGTGGTGATTTGATTACAGTTCTCCCCAGAAAAAGGCAGATGGTTGGAAGAGTGGAAGAGTATTTGAGGCCGCAGGGTGGAAAATGGCAGAGGAGAAGGTGAGGACATGGTGCCAAGAAGGTTGACAAGGATAGAGAGCAACTAGAGACCAGGCCATACAAGGATCGGTCAAGTCAAGCCAAGCCAAGTCAACAAGCATTTATCAAACATTTATAATGTGGCAGATACTATACTAAACACTGAGAACACAAATACAAGCAGAAGAAAAATAATCCCTGCCCTCAAGGAATTTACATTCTAATGGGGGCAAGAATACACATGCAAGGAAGCTGGAAAGAGCTTAGGGCTATGAAGATAACCAGCAAGTCAGCAGCACAGCTTTGAGAGGAATGAAAACATGGCTAGCCTGGGTATTTTCCTTAAAATGGGTGGTTTAGGAGGAACCAGACAATGAGATGGAGAGGCAGGGGTGGTGGGTACTTCCAATGTGAGAAGGCCAGGGGCAGCATGAGATTCTAGCATGACAGGGTTACTGCAGCACTATAGATTGTATGCAGGAAAGTCAAGAGTGCTGCCTGGATAGGACCAGGTGAAGAAAAGACTTAGAAAAAGTAGCTATTTTCATGTATTTGAAGGCCTGTCATGTTGAAGAGGTATTCCACATGGCCTCAGAAGAGAGAAGTTGGAAGATGCAGAACAGCAGATTTTTGCTTGTAGAGGACACATAAGGAAAATTTCATAGCATCAAGACTATTGGTATTTACAGTATGTGAATCTTCAGCTCTCAAAATCATAGTCAGATACGTTTTTTGCCCTTCAGCAGATTAATGCCCAAAGGCTCTTAAAATGGCAGGGTTGTTTTCTAGGCATTAAAATGATGACCTTTTCAGAAGAGGGAAACACATGGTAGGGAAAAGATAAGAGTCAGTTACTTGGCCGACTGATAAATAAGAGTTGCTGACAATTTACCCATTAACAGCTTTTTTCCTTAATTACCTGAGAATGGATTCAGTTTATATTAGATTAGAATGAAATAGAAAAAAAATTAATGAGACTTTCAAACCAAGTAATTGGAAAGAAATGCTGTATGAGTGTTCTCATTAAAGAACTTACTCTGTTTCCCACACCAGCCTAAGCCAGAACCAAGCTTTACAATTACAAATTTGGGAACATTTTCTTTAGCACTATGGCTTACACTTCAAGGTTTACAAAATGCTTTCTTTAAAAACAACTCTGTGAATTAAAGAGTGGAAAATTATTATATCCATTATACAGATAAGAAATATTATATCCAAAATGCTTTCTTTAAAAACAACTCTGTGAATTAAAGAGTGGAAATATTATTATATCCATTATACAGATAAGAAATTGAGGCCCAGAATGACTTAAGGCAACATGGCTAGTAAGGAGTAGGTGGGGGAGTGCTGTTTTTCTATTTTTTAAGAATGGAAAGTATTTATCAAACAGTTTCTACATGCCTGATAGTATACTAAATTCCAAGGATACAAATAGAAAAGCAAAACAGTTATTTACCTTCAAAGAGCTTACATTCTAATAGAGGAAGACAACACATATAGGGGAGTAATATTCACGGAAATCCCCAAAATGGTGAGTGGAGTCAAGTGGCAATCAACATGTCTTTCTAGGAATGGTAGTATCGACCTGATTGTTGGTCCCAGAGCTAGAAGATGAAGAAGAAAGAAGGAAGGAAAGGAAGAAGGAAAGAAGTATTTAAGTACTTACTCTGTGCCAGGCAATATACTCAGCACTTTACACATATTCCTTTTGATTTTCACAACAACCCCAGGAGGTAGGTGCCTGCATTATTGCCGTTTTATAAATGAAGAAACAAGAGTTGGGCAAACAGAAATTAAGTGACTTGCCCAAGGTCACACAGCTAGTAAATGTCTGAGGCCAGATTTGAACTTTGGACTCTCGGCCTAGTGCTATATCCATGGTTCCATCTAGCTGCCTAGGGAAAGGATATAAATGTACCAGTATGGTATGAAGATGGCCAGCAAGCAACATGGTAGGTGAGGGTTATTTAGGTTTCATCAGTGAAAATTCCAGGTCCTCAGAGTGAGAGATGGTATGTTGGATTTGGAGACAGAGGCTAAGAGTGTAAGAGCAGAACAAAAACCTGGAGGAGAAGCAAAGTGGGTGTGTGTCAGGCTAGATATGGAAAATCCTCTCTGGAATGCTGATGAACCATTTTTTCTCCTCCCCTTATTCTCTCCTTTTCCCTTTTCACCATCCTCAATATTCTCATCATCAACTGGATGATCTGTAAGGTCCCTTCCAGATTTAAATCGACCGGCCTATCATCATCATTAGCAAATATTCACTTAGCAGAACACTATGTTTGGTACAGGACAGCTGGGTGGTACAGTGGATGCAGCATTGGGCTTGGAACCAGGAAGACTTATCTTCATGAATTCAAATTTGGCCTCAGACACTTCCTAGCTGTGTGACCCTGGACAGGTCACTTAACCCTGTTTGCCTCAGTTCCTCATTTATAAAATGAGCTGGAAAAGGAAATGGCAAACCACTCTAGTATCTTTGGCCAAAAAAAAAAAAAATGGGGGTCACAGGACATCAGACACAACAGCAAATGACTGAACAACATGTTTGGTGATGTGAAAGAATACTAATCAGTGTAAGACAAGGTCTCTCCTCTCAGGAAGTTGATAGTCTGGTAGTGAGACAAGGCTCAATGGAGTGGGAACCAGGAAATCCTAGGTCGAAGTCTGAGCATTGCCCATAACTTTATGTGAGAGCTTAGGCAAGTAATTTCTTCTTTCTAGTCCCAGTTTCCTGATTTATTAAATGTTGGAGTTGCATTCTAAGATCTTTAGGCTCCCCAGACACCTGATGTTTTATGTTCTAAAGTACATTCCAGTTCTGACATTCTGTGTGTTGGGCTTTGGGTGGAGAGACAGAATGTGTGCATAAAGAACAGTCCAAAGTAATTCAATGCTAAATACATAATAGAGACATCAAGGCCTTCAAGAATTATCTTAGAGATTGCTCACTGTGTGATGGGTGATCTTGTAAGCATTCATGAAGAAGGTGGATCTTCATCTAGGTCTCAAAGGGTATGTGGAATCCACTGGGGGATAGAACTTGCTTAAAGGGAAAGCTTGCTTATGGGGAGGCTTGCTTGCTTGAAGGCTTTCACACCTTTTAGAAAAGTAGAATCTACAAAAGGTTAGGTATCCCATGCAGAATGAATAATGTGAGTGACAGCAGAAAAGTGGGGATTCACACAACGTGATCAGAGGACTTCCCTGACTACGTTCCCAACTCCCATCTATTTTACCCTGTTGTAAATCGAGACACAAAATTGAGATGTGGGAACAGGATGACAGTAGTTGTCAGTGGCCCTAAGAAGGGCCTCTCCTACAGTGAGGTTGCAAGCAGATAGCAGAGAGAGCCAAGGCCTCTGGGTTCCTAAATTGTCCGTTATACTTTAGCCATAGAACTGAATGTGTTGGAAGGAGGAAGAGGGTCGGATGAGTTTTTGCAGGTAGAACAGTGTAGGTCTGGGGAGCTACCTATGTGGCTTTCTTTGTGTATCTGTGTCTAAGTTTCCCTGTGGGGTGTGGCTCCCTGGTAAAGTCTGTATGGTATGATGCTGTAATATACTAACATCCATCTCCTCTCTTCTAATTTCCCTATTCTATTCCTTCTTCCATGCTTCTCTGTCTGTGCACATTATCCCCTCAGCCCTGCTTTTCTTGAGGATTCATTTGAAATATTAGGACTGCCCTGATTTCCCTCCAAGAGAACAGTTTTGAGTTTTCATAGAAAATGTGCTAGAGATAAGGGCTTAACTGTAATGTTAATGGAATGGAATAAAATGGAATAAAAAGATCTTGACCATTCATTAATACACAAATATACATGTGTTCATCTCACACCTGTGATACATCCTGAATCATGTGGAATCCATTGCGGAAAGAACATGCTTAAAGGGAAAGCTTGCTTATGTGGAGGCTTGCTTGCTTGAAGGCTTTCACACCTTTTGGTAATTAGGCACTGAAGCACAAGGATTATTTCTGGTTGTATATATATTCTGAGGTTAGCTTTTTGCTTAGGGGCTCACTCATGGGAAGAATGTGTGTGAGATCTGGCCAGATGACACTCTGGGTTGCCGTTAAAGAGCCCCCTGCCCTTGAAAACCCAGATCTTGGTGGTTCCCTCTCTGGTAACTATGTATGTATTACTCTGGTCAGACAGTTGGAAGCCCTGTCTGTTGATTCGTGCTAATTTCTCAAACAATTAGAAGACTTATTTGTTGATATGTGCTGTTTTCTCTATCTTTTCTCTGCTTGTCTCTACATTCAGGGTGCTGACCTTTCCTCTGAACTAAGTGATGATACATATATGTATACACATATATATACATCTATATGCGCTTGATTAAAGTAAGATTGTTAACCCCTTTAAAAGCTATTTTTCCTTTAAAAGAAGATCAAAGAACCCGTTCTAACAGGCCATCCTGGGTATGCTAGGGTGCAAACAGATAACAGCAGAATGAGTTTAACCAAAGAGAGTGTTTGGGCTGCTCCTTCCTAGGATGGCCCCTGTTCTCAGTGCATACTTCTTCACCAAAATGAACGGAACTTACATCCCTATACAAGATCAGATGCCTCTGCACAGTGTCAGATAACCAATTGGCATGTGCCTAGTGGTCACCAAAGTGAGATCCTTCCCCTACTAGCTAAAATAATTTTTTCCTTGGATTATGGGAATGAAAGGACTATCATAGGCCCTATAAGGGACATCTGAGGTCATAATCTGCATCCCTCCCATCTTCCAACAGAGGGGAAAACTTAGGTCCAGAGAAAAATGGTCTGACCAAGGCCATACAGGTAGCAAATCTAATCAGATCTAAATTTTCTGACTCTATACAGAATTTCCTTTTCACTACACGATTACAATTGGGGTAATTATTCTTAAGTATATACCTTTTTTTTTTTTTAATTTTAAAGACATCTCATTTTAGGTGCATAGCACTTATCTAGGAATAGCTTATACTTATAATAATATGATATTATCCCCACAGTATAAGTGCTGAAAGTGAGTTCCTGAGAAGTTAAATAACTTGCTTAGAGGTCTGATACCTAGTCAGTAGCAGAACTGGGACTTTTGACTCCACAGACATTTTGATTCCAAATCCAGTGGTTTTTCCACTAGAGGACATTGCCTTTCAAGAGCCACACCTTTTCTCTGTGGGGTTTCTGTTCACAGATGAGAAAACTTGTCATCAGAGATGTTAATGAGCTGGCCTAAGGTTATATAGCTAATATTGACAGAGTTGGGAATCAGATACCTATGCTTTGCTTCTCTTGGGGGAGGGTTTCCAGATTTTGGTTATAGCTCATTTCAAGTCTGAAATCGGCTAAACCAATAGCCAGTTGGCTCTCTCAATCCAAGATTCAAGGAAAAAGGCTGCATCTGCTCAGAAACAGAGAAACAGGGCCCCAGAAGAGTAAGCTGGCTATTGCCATAGCAACGTGGATGTGCTTTACAGAATACTAATGTTAGGATCTCTTTTCTCTAGGAACTAGCAGCTCCTGGCATGGACACAGAACAAGCACAATCATTATAGTTTAGGGATTTTAAATATTTTATACCCAGATTTTCTACTCTGCAGCCAATAACCAGGAATTCCATTTTCCACTTGCTTAACTGGAGAATAATGAACATCTTTTGAGCTCCCTTAATACACACATAGGTAATCTCAATCTACTTCTTTCCCTCTGCTCATAACCTGTCCTATACCCCTGACACACTATTATATAACCATTTTTTTCTTCTGAGCAAGGCTCTTTAACCAATAATGTGCACCTGTTTTGAGGTATGGAGATAAGATTTATTTCCTTACCTGAGCCTTTATTACACTTTCCCAATCATTTTCCTTTCTTTCCTTCCTATCGTATTCCATGGGACTCAATTCCCCATACTGTGACTTGAAAATCCAGCTGTTTTGCAAATCTTATTCCAACACTAACATCCATCAGAGTCTATGGTTCTAATCCTATTATTATGTGATTGTTAGGAAGTTTGGACTTTCCTTGGTTAGGGGTGGTGGTGGGGGATAGCAATCAGTCTCTACAACTTCCACCAAACAGCTAGGTGGGGCAGTGGATGGAACCCTGGGCCTAGAGTCAGGAAGACCTGAGTCCCAATTCAGCTTCAGACACATAATTAGCTGTGTGACCCTGGGCAAGTCACTTAGCCTCTGTTTGCTTTAGTTTGCTCATCTATCAAATGAAGGTAATGACGTGGTTGTTGTAAAGATCAAATGATATAATTATAAAGTGCTTAGCACAGCCTGGAACATAGTAAGTACTATATAAATGTTAGTTATCATTGTTATTATTATTATTAGTTTGGCTTTCTGAGGTCAACCTGGGTCAAGTCTAAGTCTTCTTCTAAATAGGATAACCCTTCAGACATTTGAAGAGAGGGTGAAAATCATGGAATCTCAGAATTGATGGACCAGTAGATAGGCAAGGTTCTCTTCGAGAACAAAGAACAAGCAACGACAACAACAATCCTCTGATTAAGCAAGTGAATTTACAATCTGTAGTTCACAGCTCTGGGGCCTAATGTGCAGAATTTATAATCCCTACTCCTATGGAATCATATCAAACTGATTAGTACTGATTGGAATAAAATAGGGGTCCAATTAATCATGGCACAGTGGATAGAATGCTGGGCTTGGAGTCAGAAAGATGTGAGTTCAAATTTGATCTCAGATACTTACTGTGTGACCCTGGGCAAGTCACTTATCCCTGTTTGCCTTAGTTTCCTCATCTTTACAATAAGGGTATATAGCTCCTCTATGTGGATGAAACCATTGTTGCTATTGCCCAATCATTTCTCGTCATGTTCCACTCTTTGCGATGACTCTTCATGACTCCATTTGAGGTTTTCTGTGCAAAGATCCTAGAGTCATTTGCCGTTTCCTCCTTCAGCTTTGTACACTTAGGACTCATCTGATCTTATACAAGTCACTTAACTTAAGGCCTCAGTTTCCTTCTCTGTAAAATGTCTAGTGAGGACCAGACAGTCCATGAGTTCTCTTCCAAGTTTAAGTTGCTGCCTCTGCTTCTCAAGGGTGATGTTATTAAGCGTGAAGGGAATGGGGAGATGCAAAACTATCATTCTGCTGTCATTGTATCAGAGTAGGGATGGATTGCTTATTGCAAGAAGGCAAAACTCACCCTTTTCTATCAGGCTGCCCATGAGTAACCTAAAGTGGGAGGAAGGAGAAGTCATTGTGACAACAGCTGCATCACTCCAGTCAGGAGTTTCGCATAACGGGGTGGCTTCCAGACATCAATTGACCTTATAGCTTCATAGAATCTCAGACCTGGAAGGTACTTTTGAAATCTCTTACTCTAGTTCCTTCATTTCACAGAGTAGGGAACTGAAGCCCAGACTGGGAAAGAGTCTTGACTGAAATCACACAGCAGTGCTGGGATTTGAATCCAGCTTTTCTGATTCCAAAGCCAGAACTTTTTGCAATACACAATGGACATCGAAGCTAAGATGAAAAATTTCTTTAACTCCTAAAACAGATTTGGATTTAGAACAGAATCAACGTTAAGTCATAGAAAAATGAACACTTGCACCAAATGAGTTGGGAATAATTTATCTCCAGCTATGGGCCATAGAGTCAGGAAATTTATTGTTGTTCGGTCATATCCAACTCTTAGCGACCCCATTTGGGGTTTTCTTGACAGAGACACTGGAGTGGTTTGCTATTTCCTTCTCTAGCTCATTTCACAATTGAGGAACTGAGGTAAACAGGGTTAAAGGACTTACCCAAAGCCAGATTTGAATTCAGAAAGTTGGTTGATAGACCTTGCCCTTGACCCTCCAGTAGGGTCTACACAAAATACAGAATCCCATTGGTTGGCACTCTATCCACTGTGGTGCTTACCTGCCCAGATAAAATCATAGTTCTGGACAAAATGTGTATGTGTATGTGTATACATATAACATTATATATGATATATAGTAATATGATATTATACATCATATACTATAATGCATTAACATATAACAGAATTATTATACCATTATATAATATGTGTTAATATATTGATGTTATATAATTATATATTATATCATATGTTGATATATCAATATAGCAATTAATTGTATATTGATATACAATATATTATATTACACTAACATATATAACATATTATCCCATAATGTTGTTATAATAATTATATTGCATATAAAATATAATATTATAAGATGATATATTATATATTATGTATATATCTCATAGTGCAAATTGATTATCAGCACCAATGAAATAATACGTGATTTTTTTTCTTTGCTTTAATAGTATACTTTTTTTTCAGACTGATTTAGTCAAGATGGTAAAATGTCCATCTGCAGATTTTAGAACTTTTTAGAAGAAAGTTTAATGTTGGGCCTCAGACAATACTAGAACTAAAAAAAAAAATTATTATTTTTACTTTCTGACCTGCATAATTTCCTTTTTTAAAAAAAACAAGTTTTTATTTTTATTTTCTGTTTCTTGCATCACCATAGTATTCCATGTTACTCCTCCACTTCTCTCACCCTGCCCCAATCATCTCATATGTTTTTGGCAGCTAAATGGCACAGTGGAAACAGTGCCAAACCTGGAGGCAGGAAGTCGAGTTTAAATCTGGCCTCAGCCACCTACTAGCTATGTAATCCTAAGCAAGTAACTTAACCCTGTTTATCTCAGTTTCTTCATCTGTAAAATGAGCTAGAGAAGGAAATGGCAGACCACTCCAGTATCTTTACCAAGAAAACTCCAAATGAGAACATGAAGAGTCAGACATGACTGGAATGACTGAAGAACAGCATTTTTTTAGAGAGAGAGAAAAAAGTCAATACAATTGATCAATACACTGAAAAAGTATAAAAACATATGCGACATGTAACATTTGTGGCCCTTCCCACCTCCATGAAGGGATGGCCTTCTTAGGGGTGTCTTCTCATGTCTCTTCCTTTGAGTCTGTATCATTTTCTATTTAAATTAGCTGCTTTGGGTCTTGCTGCCAAACATCACATGCCAAAAAGGTGATGGCTTGGTGGGCTTGAAAATATGGCTGAAGCAAGGATGGAAGCTTCTTTAGATCTCCGTTGGATACATGGCTTCTAAGCCGAGTTGTAAATTACAATAACAAATGCTTATGTTTAACACAGCTTCTAAGCTCTGCAGCATTTTCCTGATGTTAAAAAATAAAGAACTCTCAGTTTTTATTGCATCACTGAAACAACAGATGTCTGTGCCTGCTGAATACAAGTCAGTGTGAATGAACGAATAATAAGGCATTAAGTGTTTACTATGTGCCAAGCATTGTGGTAAGTGCTGGAGATACAAATACAAGCAACCAAGACAGCCCCTGTCCTCAATTCACTTACATCCTAATAAGGAAAGACAACAGATAAAGAGGAGCTAGAAGGGGATGGGGTATGCACACTAAAGCTTGCCTCTAAGAGCCCAGCTACCCAAAGGCACAGTTCAGGTGGTTCCAATGACAGACTGTTGAAAAGCAGGGTCAGAGTACAGTGGTTTGCAAATGACTGAAAAGTCAGTAGAAACTGTCATAAATAAGCTATGGGTTATTAGATATAGTCTTAGTTTTCATCATCACTAGTGGTACTAATACTATATAGACCAATTACTTTTATATATTTTAATGATAGAATGTTTATACTAGACTAACCTCTTGAAAACCCATTTTAAGTGGGAAATTCATTGATAATAGAACCTTTGTTATTGTGTGCTTTTTATTTTTAATGTCTTTGTTGGTATTTTTTTTAATGTTGCTGTCATTTCCACTTCCCAAAAAGCCCTGAATCACCCACTACCCCAATGGAATTTTCCCTTTTGTGATGTTATTGTGATTAAAGATCTTCCTTGCCCGTTAATCCCATTAATAGATCTCAGGTGGAGCTAGTTAAGGGAAGCTTGATTGGGGGAGGCTTTTTTGTAGGAAGGCCCACACCCTTTTGCTAATTAGGTCAGAAGAGGTGTGAAGCCCTCTGGCCCTAGAAAGGGTATATGTATATGCTCTGAGGGTAGCTTTTAAGATCTCTCAGGACTTCGGGATGACTCTTTACTTGGAGTCTATCACTTCTCTATCCAGAGGACAATGGTAGGTTTCATCATCAGTCCTCTAGAATTATGACTGAATATTGCCTAATCTGAGTTCTGATTACTCTAAAGGTTGCTTAGCTTTATACTGCCATAGTGGATGTCTATGTTGTTCTCTTGATTCTGCTTATTTTACTCTATATCAGGTTATATGAATATCCTCAAGTTTTTCTCAATTCTTCATATTCCTTATTTATTATATAACATGATAATATTCCATTATATTTATATATAGAACAGTTTGTTCCTCCTCTCCCTAACTGATTAGTACCCATTTTGCTTCCAGGTTGGTTTGCTTTTGTTTGGGTTTTTGCTGTTGTTGTTGTTGCTAGTGTTTGAGATATTTTTTTCTACCACAAAAGTTACTATTGTAAATATTTTGCTACATATGGGACTTTTCCCTTTGTCTTTGATTCACTTGGGGTGTGTGCCAAGTAGAGATGACCTTGAATTCTTCAAGGCTGTTCTAATAGAGTTAAAGCTTTGGCAGATTCAGCCAAAGTGGAAAGGCTTGCTGGCAACAGACCCACTCAGGATTAGGATAACTGACTGTGGAGAAACTTGACACTACTAGACTGGCTGCTAGGTGATGAATTCTTTGGTCATAGCATCCCATAAAACAGCATAAAATACAAAATGACCCCTAGTCCTGGGCAAGCGCCTTCTGTTCCCACAGTGATTGGGGAAGAGTGGTAGAAAAGGCTCTTTTTTTAAAAAAAATCATCTGTAAACATATATAATTTAATTATTGAAATTTTTGTCCAATGACGAAGTCAACACATCTGTGAAGGAACTGGGCCACATTAGTACTGACATTCTTGCTATAAAGTGAACCAGAATGAAATTGTATCTAACTAGAAAGACAGTGCCAAGTTCTCCTTGGAGAGGCAAATAAAGAGGCCGATTTGATAAAGATTTGATTACAGTGTATGCTCAAAGGCAACAGGAAATGTCGTTTTGTAGCACCATTGGGTATTTTGCCTTGAAGTGGTCATTAATTAATTAATTAATTATTCACAAAAAGATAGCTCTAAAAGATGACCATAGTTTTTGCACCAAAAAGTGTCATAGTGGATGAAAAGGTAGGAAAATTCTATGAACTTGACAAGATCCTCCAAAACAAATAGATATATTTTTTGAGACTAGGTGACTTTAACACCTTAGAAATTCCAGTCTGACATTAAGAAATAAAACAATCCGGGGGGCGGAGCCAAGATGGTGGCTGGGAAGCAGTGACTGGCGTGAACTCCCCACCAAGTCCCTCCAAAAACCTATAAAAAAATGGCTCTGAACCAATTCTAGAGCTGCAGAACCCACAAAGTGGCAGAGGGAAGCAGGGCTCCAGCCCAGGACAGCCTGGATGGTCTCTGGGTAAGGTCTGTCCTGCACGGAGCTCCCAGCTCCCAGCTGAGGGGAGCGGAACTGAGCCCAGCAGAGCCCAGCGTGCGCTGTGCAGACCGACCACGGACTGACCAGACCAGCAGCCAAGCGGAGAGTGCCCTACAGTCCTGAATGAATGAGCTGTGGCATCTACCAGACCTCTCAACCCACAAAGAGCAAAGACAACAGAGAAGGTTAGTGGGAAAAGCTGCAGGACTGAGTTTGCTGTTCGGCCACCATCCCTGGGGCAGCAGAGGTGGGGCAGCTTTAGAACTATGGCTGCAGTTGCTTCTGGCCCCAGGCCCACCTGGTGGGAGGAATTAAGTGGCAGATCAGAGCAGGAGTGAACAGCCTGCTGAAGATTTAAGCCCAGTCCGGGTAGGGGGTTCTTGGGAAAGGAGGAGTGCTGGTGAGGCAGCACATCCTCCCAAGCGTGGAACATAGA
>CM053625.1:291321593-291372988 GCA_028646595.1 Phalanger gymnotis
CCCAAAAAGAAATCTCCCAGGAATATTGTCGCCAAGTTCCAGAGTTTCCAGGTCAAGGAGAAAATACTACAAGCAGCCAGAAAGAAACAATTTGAGTATTGTGGAAACACAATCAGAATAACCCAAGGGCTTCAAAGAAGTCAAGAAGAATGAAGATTAAGGTATTTGATTTGGCAATGAAGAGATGCTTAGTAACTTTGGAGAAACCAGTTTCAGTTAAATGATGAGACTGGCTGCTAGAATGTAAGAGAATTAAGAAGAGGGTAAAAGGAAAGGAAGTGGAGGTACCTAAAGAAGGTTGGCTATGCAAGGCAGGAGAGTTATGGAGGGACAGTTAGCAGGGAGGGATGATCAAGTGAGGGTTTTATAAGGATAGGGAAGACATGGGCACATTTTTAAGCAGCAGGGAAGCAGTCAGTAGACAGGAAAAGATTAAAGATAAATGAGAATGGAGAGACAGTACTTTCCCTCTATTGATTAACTTTAATTCATCCTGTTTGTACAAGGATGTTTATATGTTGTCTCACATAGGACTACCAGCTTCTTGAGAGCAACGACTGTTTTTTGACTTTCTTCGAATCCCCAGCAATTAGCATACAGTAAGTACTTAATAAATACCTATTGACTGACTGAAAATGACTATAATAATGGAAATGAAAATAACACTAAAATGAAATTCAATGCTGTGTAATTTTAATGATCAGTCTTTACCCTGGAGAAGAGATGTGGAAATATACCTTCTCTTTTTTCTTTGTAGAAGTAGGGGACTATAAATGCAGAAAGATGTTGCATAAGCCATTAGATATTATCACTGTGTCAATTGGCTTTGTTTTGCTATCATTCTTTGTTGTCACAAGGGAAGGGGCTCAAGGGTGGATGGAATGGAGTGTCTCTGGAAATGACTGTGATGTATTATTGTTTTTTAATAAGCCATCAAAAATGTTAATTTTTTAATAGGCTGAAACTAAGTGGTGAAAGGCTTTAAATGCCAAGCTGAAGAGCTTGCATTTTTTTTCCTTAAAGGTAATAAGGAGCCATTAGGGATTCTTGAGGCAGGGAGACATGCATTTTAAGATTATTTCAGTAGTTATGTGGAGAATAGATTGGAGAAAGGAGAGGCTGGAAGCAGGGAAACCATTTAAGTAGTCCAGGGGAGAGATGGTAAAGGCCCAAACTGGAGCTGTGGCTTTGTGACTAGAAAGAAGGGGGCAGATGTGAGATATTATAGGAGTATAATACACCCAACTTGACAATTGATTGGATATGGGGATTGATGAGAAGGAATAAATGAGAATGACTTTGAGGTTGTGAATTTGGGTGTCTTGAAAGATGGTGGTAACCTCAACAGAAATAGGGGAGTTTGAAGTTGTGGTCTTAAAAGAAAAAATCATGAGGTATATTTTGAACACGATGAATTTAAGATATCTACGTGGAGATGTATGGTGGGAAATCTCCTGACTCAAGCTGACAAGAGATATTAGGACTAGATAAAGAGTATTGGATTTGGAATTGAAGGTCTTAGAATCATTACTCTTTCATTTGTTATCTATGCAACCTTAGACAAATCACTTCACCTATTTTGGCCTCAGTTTCTTCATCTGTTCAATGAAAATCTTTAAGGTCCTTTCAGTACTAAATCTGTGATCCCATATCCCAGTCCGCACTGAGATGATATTAGAGGCTGCTGGGTGACACACTGGATAATGTGTTGGACTTAGAGTCAAAAAGAACTAAGTTCGATTTATGCCTCAGACAATCATTAGTTGTGTGACTTTAGGGAATTTGCTCTAAGACTCAGTTTCCTCATTTGTAAAGTGGGGATAATAATAGCACCCATCTCACAGGGTTGTTGTGAGGATCAAATATATGTAATGACAATATATGCAAAGTGACTTCTAAATCTTATAGTGCTATACATAGGTGAGCTATCATCATTATTTTAATTAATCCCAAAGGATTAGTAATGAGTTGATGAGATCATCAGGACAGAGAGAAGAACCAAAACCTAAAATCAAAGCCTTGCAAGAGATCCATGATTAGGAAGCAGTATATGGCTGATGGTTTATCAGAAGTGGTTAGATATGTAGGAAGAGAAGCAGGAGAGAACTTTGTCAAGAAAGCCAATGGAGAAAATAATATCCAAGAGGAAGGAACAGTCAACAGTCAACATCTACACAGAAGTCACAAGGACTAAAAGTCGTAAAACTTAGCCCTTAAGAGATCGTAATGATTGGTCTTTGCCTGGAGAAAAGATGAAGAATGCACCTTCCTCTTTACCTTACAGGGGTGAGGACTATGAGAGTATCAATTAAGTGGTGGGATTATAAACTAGATTGCAAGTGGTTGAGAAGTGAATAGGAGGTAAGGCAGTGGAGTCTCTGAAAGAGAGGAGCAGAATGAGGTAAGAGCTTGTGGGGATATCAATATTAAGTAATGGCTGGGTTTTTTTTAATGAATGGATATATTTTTAGGTAGCAGGGAATGGATCTAAAGATAAGGAGAAATTGAAGATGGGGTGGAGTGGTATCACAAATACAAGCTGTAAGAGGAGATGGAAGGGATCAAAAGCACAAGTAGAGGGGCTGTCCATGGCAAGATGGTAGGCAGGGGCATGCTGGAACCATTTTGAATAGGCTCCCAAGCTGATTATATTAACTATAAGGTCAGGATTTTGAAGAGAAGAGAGACCAAAGCAGGGGCGATAGACTAAGAGAGAAAGGGAATGACTGGAGGGCTCTGTGAAGACATAGAATAGGTTTAGGAGGAGGGAGGGAAAGAGAGAGACGGAAGAGAACAGAAAGTCATCATAGATAAGAATATCAGAGTTCTGGAATATGGAGGTCAAACAGATATGGGTGATGGGAAGACAAGATTCTTGTAAGATGAAACAATCATTCTTGTATGTGGCTGAGGTGAGATAAAGGTGTAGATTATAAGAATTAAGATTAATGAATTAGGAGACCAGGATGTTTAATAATATGCCAACATATATCAACATATATGCTGAAGCCCTCAAGTGTAAAGGCAAAGAGGTTTGAGAGAAGAGAAAGCCTGGGAGTCAAGTCTTGAACTCCTTCAGAAACGAGGAGAAATGACCTGAGGAACAGCGGATCACAGAAGATATGGGCAGGACCTTATGGGCATCTAGGTGTTGCAGTAGATAGAACACTAGGTTTGGAGTCAGGATAAACCTGGAGTTCAAATCTGACTTCAGACACTTACTAGCTGGGCGACCTGGGCAAGCTATTGAATCTCTGTTTGCTTCAGTTTTCTTATTTCTAAACTGGGAATAATAATAGCATCTACCTCCCAGGGTTGTTGTGAGGATAAAATAAGATTGTAATCATAAAGCACTGAGCATAATGCCTAGCACATAGTAAGTGCTACATAAATTGTAGCTATTATTATTATAGAATGGTGGCATAAACCTCAAAAGAAGAGAAGTTGCTGAATGTTGTTGGCAGAAGGAGGTTCTGGAAGTGATGGTGAGGAGTAAGGAGTATACCTAGTCTTCTTGGTCCTGTTTATCAGTGGCATGAGATAAAGTGTGCCTAGAACTAGAGATGATGACCAGGAACGTAGTGGTTTCTGGAGTTGGTGGGGGTAGGGGGAGGTTTCCATGAGTAGAAGAGATTGGAAGCATTATGGGAGGAAGAGCATTACTATAAAGGGAAGTTTGACAATAGAACTGGGGCTGTAGCAGAAACAATAGGAGGGAAGGTCAAGATGGGGATGAGAAAGGATAGGGCTGAGGAGGATGGAGAAGAGAGATAGAGGGAACAGTACCAGGGGAAGGAGGCAGTCAGTAGGCAGCTTAGTGACTCTGAATCACACAGAGTAGGAGGTAGAAGTTTGGTAGCCAAAGGATAAGCAAGCACCATTTGATTGGGGCTTCCACCCTCTAAGGTCTTGTGATGACAAAGGACAGCATCAGTTTCTTCTGTCTCAGGAATAAGAAGAGAGATTGGGTCATGCATCTGAGTCAGTAAATACCTGCTGACGAGGTCCTTAGGGTCTAACTAAATTCACATTTAGTACCAGTTTATCTTCCTCATCTCAGTTTAGCAAGGGAGGATGAGCAATCCAAAGATATACTTGAACAAAGAGTATGTTCCTGGGTCTTGCTCAGGGTTGGTATCTAAGGCCTTACTCCAGGATGAAATATTCTTGGCTCTTGACAACGGCCAATAAGCTTAAATAAATTAGCATTTATTAGTAATGATATTGGACCCTTTCAGATAGGTTGCTACTGTATTCTTCAGGAAGGGCATTCATTAATAAATAGCACCTATTAATGTGCCAGGCACTGTGCTAGGCACTGGTGATAAAGTGAAAAAGTGAAACAATCCCTGCCCTTGAGGAGCTGACATTTTGTCAAGGAAACAGCATGTCCCAATGGCTGTGCCCTTCCAGCTGGGATGCTCCTGCATACCTTCAGGAAGGCCAGAGGGGCCTTTAGCTTGGGATTGGCAGAGGCTCCTCCAGTTTTTCTCCCCAAGGGCTTCGGTTTTGAAGATTGCTGCCTCCTGTTCTTGCTGTTCACCTTTCCTTTTCAAAGAACATCAATGACATCACAAGGGTGACATCCTAACTTGATCATGCATTAGATTTAGGTGAGGCAGAGCCGTGTGAAGTCGTCAGTCTCACTCACCTAGAATCATCAAAGTCCAGTGGCAGGACAAAAATCAAAAGACTGGCCGTGGCTGGGGATGCAGCGGATGACCTTGGTGTCTTTGGTGTCTGACCAAGCTCTAAGCTCCACAGCACCTCCTTCAGTCGCCTTCATGGCTGTTGAAAAACATTATTCTCATCTGCGCATTCTTCCAGCGGGAGGAGGGGGAGTCTTCACATGCTTGGGGTAGACATCCCCCTAACTCACTGACAAGTTCGAGGCCTGTCGGTTACCCTCAACCTGATTTAGCCTGTCAGTTGAGAAGGTTTATAGGGTGTGGCTTCTACACATGCTACAGCTTCTTGGAGTCAAAGGTGAAAGTTGAGTGAATGATGGACACCGAAGGTGGATGAAAAGCCCTGAAAAGGGCTCGGCAAGCACTCATAGCAGAGGAACTAATCCTGAACACACCATACGTGCCATATATCTACCTGGGAGAGGTGTATACTCTCCTTTGGGGCAATTCTTTCTGGTTCAGAACTAGGCTTCTGCAGTAAGAGACCACACCATAATTTATGATGACTATCCAGTACGTAGCCAAATCTTCCTCTCTGCTATGCAAATGAGGGGCTGGGGGCAAAGGTATAGAAGCTTTCCATACCCTGAGGTAGTAGAGGGGGACAGTCTTTTCACAGGAAAATCAGCTACTCAGATCCCCTGCTAGAGTGGTGCAATGTTTTAACCCCATTTGAAAGGGTCTCACCTTTAAATCTCATAGATTCAAAGTTGTTTTTTTTGTTTGTTTGATTTTTGGAGACTAGCACGGTTAAGTGACTTGCTGAGGTCACATAGCTAGTAAGTTTCTGAGGCTGGATTTGAATCAAAGTCATTCTTAAAAGAATATTGCTGTTCTCTGGGTTCTGTTCATTTTGCTTTTCGATTATTTAGTGTAAATCTTGCTATCTGCACCCAGAGAAAGAACTAATAAATAAAAGCATACATATGCATAGACATACGCACATATGGGTGTGTATGTATGTATTCGTGTATATATATTTGTGTCTAATGGTAGCCAACTCTAGGGTAGGGGGGTGGGGGGGTGAAGGGAGGGAAGAAAAAAGGGGGAAAAAGAAAATTACATGACAAATTTATTATATATTTAAAAGGAATAGCAAGTTGTACACAGTAGATTTGTAGTTAAAGGGGCAATCATCTTTTTTTTCTACTATGTTACTTGTTTTAGGTCTTAAGTTCAGAATAAAATAAACAAAATTTAAAAAAACTCATAATCTCTGTTTTTGCCCCTATTGTTATTATTCAGTCATTTGTTTGGTTTTTTTCCTGTCATGTCTGACTTTTCATTATCCCATTTGCAGTTTTCTTGGCAGAAATACTGGAATGGTTTGCCATTTCCTTCTCCAGTTCATTTTACTGATGAGAAAACTGAGGCAAACAGGGTCAAGTGACTTACCCAGGGTCACACCGCTAGTAAATGTCTGAGGCCAGATTTGGACTCAGGAAGATGAGTCCTCCTGACTCCAAGTTTGGCACTCTATCTCCTGTACCGCCTAGCTGCCAATTTTTAGCTCCTAATGACTTTCGACTTTGCTAAAGTCTAAAAAAAGCTCCATTTTTAACAGATTATTGGAAGGGGCAACAGACTCCTTTTTTTTTCTTTTTTAAAAAACTTACTTTGGGGGCCAAAGGAGGATTGAAGGGAGGATAGAGTCATTACTAAGAATTGGGTGGAATGATGATAACTGAAGACAGTGAGAAGGAACTCTTGAAGTCTTGGTGTGTGTCTATTTTTTCTTTTCAGTATGTTGTTGGATGGAATAATAGCAGTAAGTAGGGAGGAGTAGAAAGAGTGCTGGGTTTGGAGTCAGAAGACCTATGTTCAAATCCCACTTCTACTTATTATCTGCAGGATTTTGGATAAATCACTTGAACTCTCTTTGCCAGAGTTCCACCATCTTGTGAAATAAGTAGGCTGGTCTAGATGTCCCTCTTAGCACTCTATGATCCTATGACTAAAAAAGTAAGTGATGAAATGATCAGACAGTTTAGCAAAATCAAAAAGTCTGGATGAACTACACCTTCAAGTACTGAGATAATTGACACTTAGATATGGTGGCTGAAACTGTTTTTTAAAAAGCATTAATTTAATGTTAATATTTTTCCTAGTAGTTCTATATGGTCACTTATCATGGGATACCTTATTTCTCAGAAGACTCAGTGGTATTGGTAACCCAAATGGCGATGGTTAAAAAATGGTGAGTGTAAGCTGGGTGCAGCATGTTATCAGTTATGACTTATGAATAAGATGTGTCATTAAAGACATCATTGAGAATGACTTTGAGTAAATAAGTTATTTTGACTATTATGAATACCCAAATTAACTATAAAGGACATATGAAGAAAGACCTTATCTACATCCAGAGAAAGAACTGATAAATAGAAGTATATATAGAATAATTTTACATATATATGTATATAGATATAGATATATAGATACAGATATTTGTGTCTAATGGTAGCCATCTCTAGGAGGGGGGAGATTGAAGAAAAAAATAAATTTACATGATAATTTTATCTTACATTTGAAAGGAATAGCAATTTGTGCATAGTAGATTTATAGTTTCATATGCAATCATCTCTTTATTGTATTATGTTATAGAAATGCTTGTTTTATTCCATAAATTAAGAATAAAATAAAATAGATTAAAAAGACATCATCGAAGCTATGCCTGGAAAACAATCATGTAGGCTAGTCCTGGTGCTGCACAGATATCCAAACAATTTTAAAGGAAACAGAGAAAGACCTTCAGGAGGAAGTCTCCCTTCTGGCTAGAGGATCACGGATTGGTCATAACCTCTCTGTGCTTCAGTTTCCCTGTCTGTAAAATGGGGATAATATGGTCTTTCTCTCACAGGGTTGTGAGATCAAATAAGGCGCTATAGAAATGTCACCTATTGTTACTATTATTCTTATTTTCCGTGAAGGATGAAGGGAAAGTCCTGGATAAGCATTGCACAGGATAAGAAGCCATAGACAGATTGTGATATGTACTGGGGGACAGAGCACCCCTCTCTATGGGACCCCGATCCTAGACGCCTGGTAGAGGAGTGCCAATCATGTGTTGTATATTGCTGCCCTCTGCTGGATGTTAGATGGAGCTTGAAAGTCGGCCTGGAGCAGACATGTTTCTTGGACTGAATTGGGGATATTTAAATACCATGAGCAACCATTTTAGTCTTGTTTCAGACAAAGTCCTCGACGTGTGATTTGATAACTGGTTTTTAATAATAACATATAATAAGGGATCTAGATTATGAGCAGTGCACCAGAGATGGTATCTCTCTATGTGAAGGACCTGAGAAGCCTACTTCTGGGAGAACCATGATAGCATGTAAAGGAGATGCCTTGGAGACAGACTGTGGAGTATGTGTAGATATTATGTAACCGGCTCAGGTTGGTAAACCACATGCTATAGAGCAAGTTCTTTGATTGGCAGTGGAGGCATTCAAACAGGCCTGTCAGCTTCTCTTTGTCCCATTTGCTCTGGGGGACCTTGGTGACTCTCAGCCTTGGGAGAATAAGCCACAAGAATTTAGGAATCAAGATCCAGGGTGGGTTTTTTACCACCAATGAAGCATCAATACCCTGAGGACTCAAAGATTGATCTTTGGGAATGACCTTCTGGGCTTCAATCCGGTATAAGATTCATTTGGCTATCCTACCATATCTGGACCTGAACTTGGTAGGACCAATGCTATACAGAAACTGAGGTAAATTTTGAACCTACTATCCCTGAAGACATAGATGATGTAGGGGAGAGTATGCCTCAGAGGTGTTGGGGGAAAATGTTTGTATGTTTGTTCTTGCTATATCTTTGAAGTAAAAATTCCTGTGTAAAAACTACCTGATGCTATTTGATTAAATGGAGCTAGCAGAGCACGTCTCTGGTCCCTAACAAATGGAGAGGATTCAGTAGAGCGAAAGCCACTCTCAAACCCTCCAGGATACCCTGGAACCATGAGGAGGATATAGCCTTGCCTGGCTCTGGGAGAGAAGGCCAGAACACATTTGCTACATGTAATTGCTGGCATTTCTGAAGCATGATACAGCTTTTCTCATAATAGCCCTGTCATATGGGTAGCATGGGTGCGATTATCTCCATATTACATATTAGGAAACTGAGACCCAGAAGGAGAAAGTGTCTTGCCCAAAATCACGTAACTCTAGGAATCACGACTCAAGCTTATTATCTCCTGATTCCAACTTCAGTGACCTTTCCACTACCCTGTCCGGCTCCTATTACATCAGGGCTGTTAGGATAGAGATAGAACGATGAGCATTTGTCCTTAGCCCTGTTATTCAAAATGTGTCCAGAGACTAAGGATCCAGATAGAAATGTGAAGGAGGCACCTTCAGGTGAATATTTGTCCTTCTCCTGTCCAGCTTTGCCTCTGAATGTCTGTTCAATTGTTGATGTACAATAAATCCCAAAGAGGAGGCAGCTAGGTGGCCCAGTGGATAGCATGCTGGGCCTGGAGTCAGAAAAGACTCATCTTCCTTGGTTCAAATCCAGATTGAGACATTTACTAGCTGTGTGACTCTGGGCAAGTCACTTAACAGGTTCCCTCATCTGGAAAATGAGCTGGAAAATGAAATGGCAAGCGACTCCAGCATCTTTGCCAAGAGAATTCCAATGAGGTTTCAAAGAGTCTGACATGAATAAAACAACTGAAGAACAACAAAAACTCCTGAGAGAGGTCGTAGTGTTCTTTCCTGACCTTACAGGACCTTTCAGCACCTTCATTGACTCTTTGTTTTTATTTTCATTTTAAAACATATTTTATTAATTTTGTTAAATATTTCCCAATTGCATTAAAAAATCTTAACATTAACTTTTAAAAATTTTGAGTTTTATATCCTTTTCTTCCCAACCCTCCTCTACCCCTTGAAAAGATAAATAATATATAGATTATACATGTGAAATCATGCAAAAAATTTTCGTATTAGCTGTGATGCAAAAGAAAAAACACACAACCAAAACAAGAAAAATAAAGAAAGTGAAAAAAAGTATGCATTAATCTACACTCAGAATTCATCAGTTCTCTCTCTGGAGGTGGATAGCATTTTTCATCATGGGTCCTTTGGAATTGCCTTAGATCATTGTCTTGATCACAGTAACTAAGTCTTTCACAATTGATGGTCCTTATAGTATTGCTGTTATCATGTACAACGTTTTCCTGGTCCTGCTCACTTTGCTTTGCATCAGTTCACATAAGTCTTCCCAGGCTTTTCTGGAACTATTCTGCTCACCATTTATTGCACAATAGTATTCCAACACAATTATATTGTTTAGCCATTTCCCTAATGAAGGGCATCCCCTTAGTTTCCAATTATTTTACCCCACCAAAAGAGCTACTATAAATATTTTTGTACAAATTGGCCCTTTTCCCTATTTTTTTTAATCTCTTTGGCATACAGACCTAGTAGTGGTATTGCTGGGTCAAACGGTATGTACAGTTCTATAACCAACCATTTGGGCACAGTTCCAAATTGTTCTCCACAATGCTTGGGCCAGTTCACCACTCTACCAACAGTGCCTTAGTGTTCCTATTTTTTCCAGATCCCCTCCATCATTTTTGTCATGCTAGCCAGTCTGGTGGGTATGAGGTGGTATCTCTCAGTTGTTTTAATTTGCATTTCTATAGTGATTTAGAGCCTTTTTTCATGTGATAGACTGATAGCTTTGATTTCTTCTTCTGAAAACTTCATGTTCATAACCTTTGACCATTTATCTTTTTTTATTTAATTTTTTTTTTATTTTTAGTTTACAACACTCAGTTCCATAGGTTTCTGAGTTCCAAATTTCTTCCCCTCCCTCCCCTCCCCTCCTCCCCCAATATGGCATGGAATCTGATATATGTTCTACATATACCTTCCCATTAAACGTATTTACACAATAATCAAGTCATAAAGAGGAACCATGATCAGTGGAGTGAGTCGTAAAAAAGAAGAAACAAAACCAAAAAAAAAAAGATATAGAAAAAAAGAGAGAGCAGATAGTTTCCTTTAATTTGCATTCATACTCCATAGTTTTTTATCTGGATGAAGATAGCTCTTTCCATCATGAGACCTTTGGGGCTGTCTTTGAACCTTGTATTGCTGAGAAGAGCCAAGTCTATCAAAATTAGTCATCACAGAATCAACATGTCTGTGGTGGTGTACAATGTTCTCCTGGTTCTGCTCCTCTCACTCAGCATCATATCATGTAGTTCTTTTCAGGTTACTATGAATTCCTTATCTTCCCCATTTCTTATAGCACAATAATATTCCAGTGGATCAGTGGAATAGGTCAGGTACACAAGTTGCAGTAGTCCATGACTATAGCAGTCTAATCTTTGATAAACCCAAAGAACCCAGCTTCTGGGCTGAGAACTCACTATTTCACAAAAACTGCTGGGAAAATTGGAAAAATGGTATGGCAGAAACTGGGCATAGACCAATATCTTACACCATATACCAAAATAAAGGCAAAATGGGTTCATGATTTAGGAATAAAGGCTGATACTATAAGCAATTTGGGAGAACAGGGAATAGTTTACCTGTCAGATTAATGGGGAAGGGAAGAATTCATGACCCAACAAGAGATAGAGAGCATTACAAAATGCAAAATGGATAACTTTGATTATGTTAAATTGAAAAGTTTTTGTATAAACAAAGGCAATGCAACAAAGATTAGGCAGGAAGCAGAAAATTGGGAGAAAATCTTTACAACTATTGTCTCTAATAAAGGCCTCATATCTAAAACATACAGGGAACTGAGCCAAATTTATAGGAATACAAGTCATCCGCCAATTGAGAAATGGTCAAAGGATATGAACAGGCAGTTTTCAGAGGAAGAAATTAAAGATATCTATAGGCATATGAAAAAATGCTCTGAATCACTATTGATTAGAGAAATACAAATCAAAACAACTCTTAGGCACTACATCTCTCCTGTCAGATTGGCTAACATGACAAAACAGGAAAAATGATAAATGCTGGAGAGGATGTGGGAAAATTGGAACATTGTTACATTGTTGGTGGAGTTGTGAACTGATCCAACCATTCTGGAGAGCAATTTTGTGAACTGATCCAACCATTCTGGAGAGCAATTTGGAACTATGCCCAAAGGGCTATAAAAATGTGCATACCCTTTGAGCCAGCAATACCACTTCTAGGTCTATATCCCAAGGATCATAAAAATGGAAAAAGGACCCACATGTACAAAAAGATTTACAGCAGCTCTTTTGTGGTGAAATTATGGGGATATCCATCAGTTGGGGAATGGCTAAACAAGCTGTGGTATATGAATGTAATGGGACACTTGTTCCATAAGAAATGTTGAACAGCCAGACTTCAGAAAAACTTGACAAGACTTCCATGAACTGATGCTGAATGAAGTAAACAGAACCAGGAGAACATTGTACACAGTAACAGCAACATTGTGTGATGACTAACTTTGATAGACTTAGCTTTTAGCAATGCAAGGATCTAAGACAATTCCAAAAGGCTCATGGTGGAAAATCTAAATGCAGATCGAAGCATACCATTTGCTTGCTTTTTTGTTTGTTTGTTTGTTTCTTGTTTGTCATGGTTCCTCCCATTAGTTCTAATTCTTCTTCACAACATGACTAATGTGAAAATACGTTTATATGAATGCATAGGTAGAGCTTATTTCAGATTGTAGGCCATCTTGGGGTGGGGAGCGGGGAGAGAAGAGAAAATTTAGGACTCAAAATCTTATGGAAGTGAATGTTGAAAACTAAAAATAAATAAATTAATTAAAAAATATTTTCCCCAGTTTTCTGCTTTTTTTTTCCTAATTTTGGCTACATTGGTTTTGTTTGTATAAAACTTTTTTTAATTGCATGTAATCTAAGTGATCCATTTTACTTCTCATGGTTCTCTCTATCTCTTATTTCATCATAAATTCTTCCCTTATCCACAGCCCTGGCAGGTACATTTTTTTCCATGTTCCCCAAATTTACTTATGCTATTATACCATCTTATCTCAGTATATAGTGTGAGATGTTGGTTTATGCCTACTTCTGCCTAGAGAAGACTGGGAGAGTTTAATGATAATAGCTCTCATTTATAAAACACTGCTTTCTTCATAGCAGTCCTTTCAGCCAAGTAGTGCAAGTTTGGGAGATTTTTTTTTTTGGTGAGGGGAGGGAATTGATTTGATCAATGTGGGCAACCCCTTGTGGAAACTCCCTTTACCTATTCAGATGGAAGCTCCCCTGCAACTCATGGTTTTTGAAAGTTTCCTTGAGGACTGAGAAATTAGGAGACTAACCCAGGGGTGGGGAATCTGTGGCCTCAAAGCCAGAGGTGGCCTTCTAGGTCCTTGGGTGAGGCCTTTTGACTTGAGTCCAAGTTTTACAGAACAAATCCTTTTATTAAGGGGATTTATACTGTGAGGTTTAGCTTCAGTTAAAGAGCCATACTTGAGGGCCTAGAAGGCCACATGTGGCCTAGAGGCTTCAGGTGCCCCACCCCTGGGCTAGCCTGAAGTCACATAACAAATTTGTGTTAGAGGCAGGGCTTGATCCCTTATCTACTATTACATGTCATCTCTCAAGTATTATTGCCTGCATTTGACATTTGAAGAACCTGAGGCCTGGCTTCCTTCAGGTCCTAGCTAAGATTCCACCTTCTATAGGAAGCCTTTCCCAAACACTTTTGACTCTAACGCTTTTCTTCTGTTGATTTTTCCTATTTCATATATATGTATATGTATATATGTATACACATATATGTACATATGTGCACATATATATATGTATATGTATATATATATAGAGAGAGAGAGAGAGAGTTTACTTGTACATTATTGTTTGCATGTTGTCTCACCAATTGGATCGTGACCTTCTTGAGGGCAAGGACTATCTTTTGTCTTTCTTGGTAGCACTTAGAGCAAAAGTGCTCGATAAATGTTTATTTACTGATTATAAATAATTTACTGATTATAAATAATAGCTCACATTTATACAACACTTTAAGGTTTGTAAAGTATTTTCCATACAACAACTCTACAAGGTAAACATGGCGGCACAAATATTATCTCCATTTTATGATGAGGAGTCTGAGGTTCTAAGAACTTATGTGATTTGTCCATAGTCACTCATCAGACCCAAGAACCCAGGTCTCCTGACTCCCGGTCCAGTCTTCCATCTATAATCACACACTATGAAAAAGCTAATATTATCCTAGATTGTATTAAGAAAGGCATAGTATCCAGATTGAGGCTACTCTTATCTTCCTTGTTGAAACTCAGGCTTCCTGATGACTCAGAGGTAAGAAAGCCACTAAAACTGAGAGAACGCTGCATGAATAAAGAGAAAACTGGAGAGTAACCTTGAAGAGAGAAATTCCACTCAAGTGATAAAGTCAGAAGCCAAATTACAAGAGACTGAGAAGTGAATAGGAAGGAAGACATATGGGCAATGAGCATAGACTGTTTTTCTTAGAGTTTTGCTATGACAAGTGGAAGAGATGTGGGATGATAGCTTGAGAGGATGGTAGGGCCAAATGAAAGATTTTTTGTTGTTGTTGTTAAAGAATGGGAGAAATTTAAGTATGTTCGTAGGTAGCAAAGAAGGATGAAACGAGATTGAAAATTAATAAGCAACAGAGGATTGTTGAAAGGACAAGATAGTGGAGGAGACAGAAAGAGGGATTAGATTAAGGGCACAAATACAAGGGTTGGTGTTGCCAAGGAAAAGAATCATTTCTTCATGAGAGACTGGAGAAAAGGAGGAGAGGACAGAGGATGACGGTATAAAACTGGGAAGAAGAGGAAGCTCAAAACAAATGGCTTCAACTTTTGTCAGTAAAGTATGAAATAACTTCCTTTTATGAAGGGAAGGGTAAATATGAATGACAAAGAGAGAAGAGATCTGGAAGAGATAGTGTGGAACATAGGAGAGAAGGGAAGAATAAAGGAATTGTCACGAAGCAGAAAGGGCTCACTTAGGACTGGACAACAGATTTGTGGTGGAACTAGTCTGCAGGATTATTTAACTTCCTCTGGTGGAGACCAGTAGCACACAAATAGGAGGGGGGAAAGGCAGATGGTAGAAGTATCAAGGGTTCAGGTTTGGGAAAAGATGGATGATAGTAGGACAACAGAGATGGGAGAACAGATAACAATGTAAAAGCTAGATTAGTTAACCATATGGGGTCAAGATTTTGGAGGGAGGATAGTGAAGTCAGAACAAGGAGCATGCTGGAGAAATCAGAGGTTAGAGTAACTGGACAATGTAGTGAAGATGCCGAATAAATTTAGGAGAGGATAAGGTACAGGAAGAGATGGATTTCTTGAAGGTTATGGTCAGATAGAAAAATGACACTTATGGATTGTGAAGGTGGAACACTTGTGGGTGATGATGAGGTCAGAACTATACTTGTGTGTGGCTGAGGTTGAATAAAGGTACTAACCATAGGAGTTGATGAAGTTGATAGACTAGTAGCAAGAATGCTTGTGGAAACACTGACGTGTAAATTAAAGTCCCCACATATAAGGGCAAGGGTTGGGTGAAGAGGAAGATTATGTCAGTTATAGAATTCCTTGGGAATTGCTAGGGAGCCAATGCACAATTGCCTTCAGGATCTGAATAGTGGGCTATATCTAGATGGAGACAGCCTTAAGGGAGAAGACATTGCTATGTGATGCTATTGGGCAGGGGTTCTAGAAATGAAAGTGAGGTGTAAAAAGAATTCCTATTGGCATGACTGCCTCCTAGCACAGTGTGTCAAGAGGCACAAGAGAAGGCATATCCAGTATTAGTGAGGTTGATCAAGGGGCAAGCCATCTCCTCTAAATGTAATGAGAGGGAAAGAACATTAGAGGAAGAGTTCTAATTAAAATGGCAATTTGTTAAGAGTGGCAAGGGTTACAGAGGACACAAAGGAAAGGTAGGGCTGAGTGGGATAGAGATGGGCAGGGTAGACCTAAAGTGGGTGATTATGGGATAGTGGAAGCAGGGGAACAGTTTCCATGTAGGCAACCACAGGAATTCAGAGTGGAGGAGAAAGTCACATAGCTTGCTGGTCTCTCTGCCCACGTTCCCTCCATTCTCATCCATTCTTCATTCGCAGCTATGAAATTGACCTTCCTAAAGCACAGGTCTGGCCATGTCACTTCTGCCTTCCCCCCACCCCTGGATAAACTCCAGCGGCTCTCTAACCACACTTAGGATCAAATGTCAAATCCTTTGGCATTCAAAGCCATTCACAACCTGGCCCCTTCCTACCTTTCCAGTCTTCTTAAACCTTACTCCCCTCCATAGTCAGTAATCTATGACACTGTCTTTTCTGTTTCTCACTAAAGTGTTCCACCTTCCTACACTGGAAGATACCCAGGCCTGGTACTCTCTCCCTTATTTTTGCCTCCTGGTTTCCCTGAAATCTCGATTAAAGTCCTACCTTCTGCAAGGTCTTTCCTGATTCCCCTTAATGCTACTGCTTTCCTTTGAAATTTGCCCTGTATTTTGTTCGTACAATTGTTTACATGCTGTCTCCTCCATTAGATAGTAAATTCTTGAGAGCAGGAACAGTTTTGCCTTTCCTCATATTTCCTAGGACCAGCACAGTGCCTAGCAAAAGCAAGTGCTTAACAAATGATGGTTTATTTATATATGTTTGTTGAGTGCCTAATGATTGCTGTTTATTATTGTTACTTATTATTTATGTTAATTATTAAATGCTTAATTAATGATTGTTTATTATTATTACCCCATACCCAACCCAAGTATAGAACAAGTAGTTTATTTCTACACAGAAGTAAATGCTAAACATGAAAGAATCAGCACACCTTAACAGAATTAACAGGTTTAATAGGATTCAGTAACTTCACTTATAACTACAGTTACAGTATATTGGGAGGCTAATATTTAAATATCAGAACATAAAGCAATTTTTCAAGAATACAAATTGATGTTATCTTGGCCTTGCATTGTTCATCCACTCTCGGCATTCTTTTGCTGTAGCATGAGCCAGTCTTCTTGTTGGTGGCCATGCTGTCCAAAGCAGAAGCTAGGAACCTTCAGATCTAAATTCACAAGGCCTAAAATTCACACTGCTAGAACTAGATGCATGCACTACAGGATACTTGTTTGCCTAAAACTAGATAAGAACAAACACAAAAGACAGGGGCAGCCACATTCTGATGGCTGCATGGAGGCCAGGTGGGAGATTGGGAAATTGTCCCTTCTCCCACCTAACACTGGGGAGCCAGCTGGAACCAGTCTATTACATGGTTCACAGCTGGAGAGGAAGAAAGCCCTTTTTGTCTATCTGAGTCTACTGAGCTCTTTTGGCTCAGGAGACAGTTAGGAGTCTTTAAAAAATCAACAAGAATTTATTAAGTACTCACTATGTGCCAGGCACTCTGCTAAGTGCTAGGGATATAAGAAAATAAAAAAGTCATTGTGGGAGATACATATTACGTGGATGGTAGCCATCTTTTACAAACCCCTCGTTGATGAGTCACATATGGCCAGAAGCAGGCCCTAAAGTCCCCACATGGTTGAATAAGAAGCAGGTAAAGAGTATCTCCCTGGGCTCTGTACAATGCACTTTACATATAATTAAAAGGTACAGAATCACAGAATCTCACAGTTCAAAGAGACCACAAAGACATTCAGTCCAGTCCCCTACAGCATTGAAAAGAATCCCATCTACACCATACCCAATAAATGGTAAATCAGCCTTTGCTGGACATCCTGAAAGGAGGGGGTACCTATAAACTTCTCAGACAATCTATTTCATTTTGGAACTGTTCTAATTATTCGGAAATTTGTACCAACAAAAGGAAATTTGCTTCTACGCCTTGTCTCCTTCTGCTTCTGACCCAACCCAGATGTCTGGGCTCAATTCTATTCCCTTCCTCAAGGAAATTTCATCTGAGGACAGTAATAAAGACATCTCCCACAATGAAGTATCATTAGCAGCAAGTCCTGGGGAGCTCGGTAACTGCTCCCCACTCTTCAAAATAAGGAGTTTCTCTCTATATAAATATGGAATAAATATACACATCTCACAGGAACAGGATTGGCAAAGGGGGTGGGGAGGAAGGATGGGTGTTGGGATTTCCAGGGGAGGGCATTTACCAAGGAAAGAAGGAGGAGAAGACAGAGACAGACAGACACAGACACCATCCCCATCCCTCTACCCCCCTCCTACTTCCTCCAATGTGGGTGCAGTGGATTTGCAGCCAGAGGATTTGGATTCAAATTCCATCAGTGTCAGTCATTTACTATCTGCATGACTTTGAGCAATCCACTTATCTGTTTTGGGCTCCAGCCTTCCCCTTAAAACTGAAGTTTTGGACTAAATGGCCCTTAAGGTTCCTTCCCGCTCCAGATTAATGAACCCTGCTTACAAGTTCTCTCCATATGGACAGGAGAGAGTGGGAAAACAATAAAACCCCCAGTTCCTCAAGGGAAGGGGTTGTTTCATTTTTGTCTTTGTGTACCCAGCGCCAAGCACATAGTATGCACTTAATAAATACTTGCCAAATTGTATTAACTTGGGGGGAGGGGGGAGAGATAGTCATAATAACACAGGTAGGAAAACCCTCGAGACTGAGGAAGGATGAAGTGAAAAGAGGCCCCTCCAAGTCCTTCAGAGGTGGAGAAGGGAAAGTGGAACATAACTACAAGCCTTGTGTGGGCTCGCTCCATCGGGGGCACAGAGTGTGTGAAGAGGTCCATGGTGTTGAGGATGAGGCTTCTGCGCAGTCCAGACATAAAAGACATGAAGAGAGAAGGGCCTAGCCCCTTCTAGATGACAGTGAAGAAGACTAGACAGTCATCAGAACAAGAAAATGCAGACAGGTCGCAGGTTCAGGTCAGGATACCAGGAGAGTCAGAGGCCAGGGCATCAGGAGGTCCCCCTTGGTGGGTTCCTTGCTCAGGGACTGGCAGAGGAAGGCGTAGCTGGGAGCCAGGACAGAAAAACAGAGTGAAGGATGCCCAGGAGCTGCTGGTCAGGTCCATCCATGGCCCCCGGGTCCTGTGACCTTAGTGAGTGACCAGACTGATGGGGAAGGGGGGTGGTCAGGAAGGGCCAGAGAAAGGTCCTGGAGTCCTGCGGGCTGGACCCTGCTTAGGTGGGCACATCGGGGTTGCAGAGGCGGGGGATGCTGGGCCGTATGCCTGCCTGCCGGAGCTTACGGGGCAGGGTGCAGGGTCCATGTCGTGTCTCACCCGTGGCAGTGACAGCAGATGCTGCCCCTCCCCCAAAGACCCCCGTTGCTTCTAGAAACACAGCCGGGCCCACCCTGGAAGGCTTCTCAGTCCCTGCCCCAGGATCTCCTCGCGGCCAGAGGGCACTCCTTCGGGAGCCATCACGTCCGAGGCGGGCGGGCAGTGTCGGGCAGGGCCCCAGCAGAAGCTGCAGCGCGGGGAGGCGGGTGCGGATGTCCAGCCGCTCCCAACCTCTAGGTCAAGTTCAAGGTCAAGATGGCGGCTGTACAGGAAAAAGATGGATGAGAGGTGGGGGGTGGGGTGGTGCAGCCGCCGCCGCGAGGCAAACGGCCAGGGCCGGTGGGACGTTCAAGGCTCGGCTTTTCCCGCAGCCACAGCAGCGCGGTCCGGCCAAAGCTGCGGGCGGTCGGAGGGGCGGCCTCGAAAGGGATCTCCAGGCAGTGGCGGTCCGGGGCCCGGAAAGCAGGAACGCGGCGGAGGCGGGGGTGGCGGCGGCATCGCCAGCGGCTCTGCAGGTGCCCGCCCTGGAAGGGCTGGGCCGGGATCACCTACCTACTGCTCTGCGGGGCGAGGAGAGAGAGACCCCGGCAGCGGGAGGGCAGGAGAGTCACCTGCGTCCAGCGTGCAGCCGCAGGCCGTGAGCTCTCCCAAGCACTGCGGCTGGGCTGCTGCAGGGCTGCGGCTGCAGGGAGGGGGACTGCGGACAAGGAGGAGGACGAGGAGGAGGGGGAGGAGGGGGCGAGGAACCTCCCGCGGCACCTTAAAGGGGCCTTCCCCAGACAGTCCGGTAATCGCCTTCCTCTGAGCAATGCCGATGTGATCCTCCGCGGCCACCGTCTTAGAATGGACCTGCACGGTCTCCATGGGGATGGTTGTCATAGAGACGGTCGCCATGGAGACAGTCGCCATGACAATAAGCCTGCCCCCCCCTTCTCTCTCTCTCTCTCTCTCTCTCTCTCTCTCTCTCTCTCTCTCTCTCTCTCTCTCTCTCTCACTCACACACACACACACACAAATATTAGCTTGTCCCCCTGCACCTACCCCTCTTACAGGTTTAACTATTTCTTTCTGGGTCACCACCTCCCAGTCATTCAGGTGATGTCAACTTCTCACTCGCCTCTACCCCACATACCCAATCAGTTGCTAAATTTTGTTTCTACCTCCACGGTATCTCTAACATAGGTTTCCTTTGCCTCCCCCTTCCCCCTTTCCCCCTCTTACCCACCCCCAATTAGTCAACAAGCCTTAAGTGCTTAGTATGTGCCAGGCACTGTGCAAAAAACTCTGGGCATACAAAGAAGTATAAAAAGAGTTCCTGCCCTTAAGGAGCTCCTAACTTAATGGGAGAGTCGTTCAGTTGTATCTGACTTTATGTAACCCCCATCGACTTTGTCCGTGGAGTTTTGTTGAGAAAGATACTGGAGTGGTTTGCCATTTCCTTCTTCAGTGTGTCTCCATTTTACAGATGAGAAACCGAGGCAAATAAGGGTTAAGTGACTTGCCCAGGGTCTCATAGCTAGTAAGTGTCTGAAGCTAGATTTGAACTCATGTCTTCCTGACTCCAAGCCTCCTGCTCTATCCACTGCACCACAGAGCTGTTGTGGTTGCAGGAAAAATTGAGCCTTGAACATCTCACCGTCCCTGGTGCCTGCCCTTGTGGGAGAGATAACAGGCAAATGATACATACATATGGGATATATAATAATAATGCATCATAATACACTATAACATTTATATAACAATAGCTACTATTTATAGAGCATCTACTATGTTCCAAGTACACTGAGGCAAACAGAGGTTAAGTGACTTTCCCAGGGCCACACAGCTAGTAAGTGTCTGAGATTGAATTTGAACTTGACACTGTTTATTCACCACCTAAGCTGCCTGTAACAACAATGCTGCTACTTGCCACTACTGTGGCTGTGTAAGACCAACAACACTAGCAAACAGGAGGGCTACTAGCACAGATTCTTTGATCTGCTTTTCTAAGGAAAGTAACTTTAAGGGGTTTACAATCTCACTGTAATTAAACATACATACATTGTTCACTTAGTTCAGGGGAAAAATTCAGCACCCTGAACTTCAGAGCAAACACAAACAGAAATTACAAACAGAGAAAATATAAACAGACTAACAGACAGGCTTTTGTCTGACCATAGCAATACATGCATAGTTACCAGAGAGACAAAGGCAACAATATCTGGGTTTTTCAAAGCTGGGGTTAGAGGGCTCCTTAGAGGCTATGCAGAGTCTCTTCTGGTAAAATTACACACACTCTTCCAGTGAGTGAGAGCCCCCAAACAAAACACCAACCTCAGATCAGAAATACCCTTCTCTGGGCCCTGGGGCTTAGTACCCACTTAAAAAGATCTAGGGCCTGGGGCCTAGAGCTTTCTTGTTCTTAAACAAGTCATCAAAGACTCTTGATTCAATCAAAGACTCCAGCTTCAAACAAAAAGGAGACTCATCAAAGGCGCTTGATTACCTCAGTGCTGAGAAGCACTCAAACAAAAAACAACAAAAGGTTCACTTTACTTGCCAGATTCAGACAAAGGCAAGACTCATTAAAGGCACTTGATTGCCTTAGCATTCCAAAAGAGAAAACAGTAAAAAAGTTTCACCCTGCTTAACATTACAGCTGCCTTATATACTGTGTAAATGGGAGGTAATCTTGGAAGAAGTGCACTAGAAGTGGGGAAAGCGGAACCAGGAAAAGCCTTCTGCAGTAGGTGGGGTTTGAGATGAATCTTGAAGGAAGTTAGGAGGCAAATACAATGAGTTCAGTGCCACTCTCCCCCACTCTCCAATCTCCCTTACCTTGTGCCTAGACTATTGCAGTAGTCTTCTAACTGGTCTCTCTGCCTCAAGTTTTTCCTTTCTCCAAGCTAACCTTCGCTTAGCTGCCACTAAACAATTTTTTTTTCCTAAGTGCAAGTCTTTCCAGGTCAGTAAATTCTAATGGCTCCCAACTACCCCTAGGATAACAGATAAAGTGCTCTTTTTGCCATTTAAAACTTTCACACCTTGTCTCCATTCTACCTTCACACAAATCACTCCCAACAAGTACTCTCTAGATCTTTGTCCTTCTTTCTAGAAGAGGACCATGACACCAGGAAGGTGATGCCATGACATGCAAGTGAATTGGATTTAAGTGAGGGAGGGCTGTGCAAGGTCGCCAGCCTCACCTTCTTCTCTAGAACCATCTGGATCCAGTGGCAAGATATAGATCAGGACAATTGGAGATGGCCCTAGATGCAATGGGGAACCTTGGCTTTTTCAAGCTAAGGTCTTTAATGGGTCTTGGTTTGACTGAGGCAAAGCTTACTCAGTGATTAAGGCTTAATAAGAAATGAGGCAAAGAATGGCCTCTTTAAAAGAAAAAAAGATCTAGGAGGGGAAGACCCTCAGGGTTTCTGGCCAAAACAGGAACAATTGCTATTTACATTCATTTCTGAGCCAATCAGAGCCCAAACAATGACCAAGTAGGTTCTGCAGCTAAGTGATTCAGTAGAAATAGCACAGGCCCTTGAGTCAGGAGGACCTGAGTTCAAATTCATCCTCAGACACTTGATGCTTACTAGCTATGTGACCCTGGGCAAGTCACTTAACCCTGATTGCTGCCCCCACCCCCACACACAAAGAATGCTACGTGTACTCTCAAGCACAGTCAAATAGGCCTATTTGCTGTTTTTCACATGCGACACTCCAGCAGTCATCTTTATGCCTTTGAACTTGTCATTCCACATGTCTGAAAATGTCCTTTCTTCTCACATCCACCTAGGCTCTTTGAACCCTCAGCTTCCTCATCTATAAAATAAGTGGCTTTGACAGATGATCTTGAAAATCCCCTTCGGCTCTGGCATTCTATAAGTCTTCCACCTATTTCTTTCTTTACAATCAGAAAATAAACTGGTATTTACTAAGTGCCCACTATGTTCCAGGCACTGGGCTAGGCCTCCAGGGGTACAAGTTCAAAGAATGAAACTATCCCTCTCTTAAGATGTTCACGTTCTTTTTAAAAATACTTTTTATTGATGCCTTTTTTAATCACCAAAATTTCTCTCAGTAACTACTCTTCCTTACCTTTATAACAAATACTGTTTTTGCAGAAAAAGAAGAGAAAAAAATCAAAACACCAGTACATGAAAAAGGCCTGAAAATATGTGCAATGTGCCATACTTGTGGCTTTCCCACTTCTGCAAAGGAATGGAGTGAGTGGAGCCATGCTTGTCATCTATAAGTTGGTTTTTCTTTCCATTTATGTTGTGATTATTGTATATTTTGTTTTCTTGACTCTGCTTACTTCACTCTACATCATATTGAGTAAATCTTTGTATACTTCAGTGTATTTATCATATTTGTCATTTCTTATAGCATGGTAATATTTCATTACGTTCATGTAACAAAATTTGTTTAGCTATCCCTCCATAGGTCAGCATCTACTTTGTTTGCTATTACAATAGCGCTGCTATAAATATTTTGATCAGTAAACAAATATTTATTAAGCTCTTACTTTGTGCCAGGTGTTGTGCAAAGTGCTGGCAATACAAAGAAAGGGAAAAACACATTCTCTGCCTTCAAGGAACTCATATTCTAATAGGGGAGATAATATACGGACAACTATATACGAGAGAGAGATTAGATAGATAATCTCTTGTGTGTACATATACTATAAAAGGGAAGTAATCTCAGAGGGAAGGCTGTAGTGAGGGAAAGACGAAGACCAAAAAAGATCTCTTGCAAAAGGCAGAATTAGCACTGAGTCTCAAAGGAAGCCAAGAATTCCAGAAGATGGAGGTGAGGAAGGAGAGCGTTCCAAGAATGGGTGAGAGCTTTTGGGAGATGGACCATGGTACGTAAGGAGAGTAAGAAGTCTAGTGTCACTGAAAGGTAGAGTACGGGGAGGAGAGTAAAATGAAAGAAGAGTGGAAAGGTAGGAAGAGGTCACATCATGAAGGCCTTTAAAAGCCAAACAGAGCGTTTTATACTTGATCCTGGAGGTAGTAGGGAGCCATGGGAGTTTACCGAGTGGGAGGGGCAAGAGAGAGATAGTCAGATAGGCACGGTCATGCTTATGGTGTAGGAAGATCATGTGGGCAGTTTTGTGGCAGGTAGACTGCAGTGGGGACACATGTGAGGCAGGGAGACCAGCCAGTAGGCTATGGGAATACTCCAGGCTTCTCACTGAGGCCGCTCACTGGCCACAAAGATGATCTTTTCAAAGAAAGTGGATAGTGGTACATATTGGTGTACACAATACTTGCAACAGCTGGTTGTTGCCATTGCTGACCATAGTGTACTTGATTTTGATGTAACAGACTTTCCTTTCCCTCCCTTTGAACAGAGAAATGGAGCTCCTATAATGTCACTCAAACTGTATATGGGGGCTTTCTTCTCATCAGTGGGGTAAAATTTCTGGGTCAAAGGATATGGATATTTTAGTTACTTTATTCGTTTAATCCCAAATTGCTTTTCTGATTCACAGCAGAGATCTTACCTTTTAATGGGAGCAGACAAGAACATATCTAAATGTACTCAGTGTAAATAAGAAATGAATAATTACGAATGTATACAAAATAGTTAAATACAAGATAGTTTGGGAGGGAGCGCACTGGTAGGTGAAGGAATCAGGAAAGGTTTTATGTAAAGATGGTGCCTGAAACCAATGAGTGGATTGTTTTTAGCATAAATCATGAAAATAAATGCACAGTAGGCGGCGTGCTTTACCAGAGTTTAGACACTGCAAATCCTGTAGCTGGGATTAGCTCACTGTCTGAAGCTTTGGTGGTTTGTTTTGTTTTTTTGTGTGTGTTTTTGGAGGTCTTCAAAAGTGGCCTTCCTTCTTCCTTATAAACAGAAGGCTAATGATGGAGTTGAGGAGAACCAGGGCCAGATGGGGACTACTCTGTGTGTTGTGGAGCTTTGGATGCTGAATTCACAAGCCCTTCCCATAAGAGAGTCAGCACATGTCAGGGACTGCCAACAGTCCTGGCCTGACCAATGTGTCTGATAGGAGCCACTGGAGCATTGAAAACTTGAGAGGAATGAATGCCACTTGAAAGTGTTTGCTCTCAGGCAGTCCAACCAACTGCTGATTTGTTTAGTCAAGGAGATCATTAAGGAAACTCCAGTGGCTTTCCAGGAGCTCGTAGAGCAGCCATTTGGGGGGGCTTCTTGGCACAGGCAAACAGAGTGGGGAAGTAAACAACTCCTCTCTGGTATTGATAAGACTCACATTTCCACAGCATTTTCTGGTTTACAAAACACTTCAGTGCAATTCAACAAGTGATTGTAAAGTGTTTATTATGTGCTAAGCTACTTCTGCATGAAGTAGGTAGTGTACATATTTCTGGGGGATGAGGGAGTTGTGATTTAATAATAATAGCTAAATATTTAGCTAAATAGCTAAAAATGGAGATAAGTTTTGCATGACTTCCCATGCATAATTGATATATTACTTATTTTCTCAATGGCTGGTGGAGGGGCTGGAGGGAGGGAGAGTATTTAAACTCAAAATTTTAAAAATTGAAGGTTAAAAAAGGTAAAAAAAGTGATAGCATTTATAGAGAACTTAAAGATTTACAAAACACTCTACAAATGTCATCTCATTTGATCCTCACAAGAACTCAGGAAGGTAGGTACTATTTTTAGTCCCATTTTACAAATGGGAAAATTCAGGTAGGTAAAGGTTAAATGTGAAGGGAACCAGCATTTACTAAGTGCCAACTTATGCCAGGCACTGTGCTAAGTGCTTTGCAGATATCCCATTCAATCCTCACAACAACCCTAGGAGGTAGATGCTATTATGTTATAGATAGGGAAACCAAGGCAGGCAGAAGTTATGTGACTTGCTCAGGGTTTCGAAGGCTGGATTTGAACTCAAGTCTTCTTGACTCTACTTTATGCACTATTGTAGCAACAATTCCGATAGCAGCTGCTGTGGGGGGTGAAAGACCAATACAAGCCCAACAACAACAACGCTGCTAACACAGGTTCTTTGATCTGCTTTACTAAGGAAAGTAACATTAAGGGGTTAACAGTCTTACTTTAATCCAGCATATACATAAAAACTCACTTAGTTCAGGAGGAAAAGCCAGCAACCTGAACTTCAGAGCAAATACAAACAAGTTACAAACATACATAATATAAACAGACCAAATCATAATTCATAGTTGCCAAAAAAAGGTCAACATCT
This sequence comes from Phalanger gymnotis, assembly GCA_028646595.1. Lineage (NCBI taxonomy): Eukaryota > Metazoa > Chordata > Mammalia > Diprotodontia > Phalangeridae > Phalanger > Phalanger gymnotis. The sequence continues at coordinate 291,347,672 of CM053625.1, forward strand.
GGGTTAACTAGCTGGGAGGTTCTTAGAGTGGCTGCCCAGAGTCCCATGCCAACACTTCTCTGGGAGTGAGAGCCTCAAGCAAATAACTCTGTTCTCTCTTTTTATACGGTTTTCAGACGTCATCAAATGTCATCTGGGTGACCAGAACTTAGGTGCCTAGTATTGGCTCTGGTCTTAGCAACTCCCCTTAGGGCCCTGGGGGCTTCATGCCCACATTGGCTTAGCACCTAGTAAACAGGGGTTTGGGCCTAGGGCTTTGCACCTAGTAAGGCTCAATCAAAGACAATTAATTTAGTATTCTCAAACAGTAAAAAAGTCCCAACTTAATTAATATTACAACTGTACCAGGTATAAGGAACCACGATGAATGTTGGTCAATTGTACTTTATAGTCCTAGAAGATTGTCCACTACACTACAAAAGTTGAGTGATTTGCCTGTGGTCATATAGCAAGTATGTTAGAAGCAAGACTTGAAGCCAGATGTCATTGACCTCCAGACCTGCTGCTTCATGCTGTCTCTCAGTTCAAGTATTATTATGCTCACTTTACAGATGGAGAAATTGAGGGTTTGTGACCCATAACATTCCCAAGTGCTGCACTGAACAGACTAAAATGTAATTGGAAAATATTTAATGAATTAACAAAAATACAATAGAACATAGATGACTTTAACATGCAGTTTTCTATGAGAATATGTCACTGGTATGGATCCTTATACACAATTTAGTGGCCTGGTTTCCATTTGAGTTTGATACCCCTGATCTGCTCCACCCACTCATTTTACAGATGAAGAAACTGAGACTAAGAGAGGATAGAGGACTTGCCTAAAGGTCTTCTGATTTGAAAAACTTAGCTGGGTTTACATTGCAGTTCCACCACTTACTAGTTCTGTTACCTTGGGCAAGACACTTCCTCTTTACAGTTTGTTCATCTACAGTACTGGGATAAAAATATTTGTACATTATACCTCACAGGGCTATAGCAAGGAAAGTACTTTGTGAATTGTAAAGCCTTCTTCCATTAGCTTCTCCTGTTATCATTCAGCTTTCAGTAGATCACAAATGTAAAAGCCCAGCTGCCAATCCAATCCCTTTCCCAAGGACCGGGGTCATGAAAATATGAAAAGAATGTGTTTGGCTCTGCAGATTTTGTGTAACACAAGTAGCAGAGTTTTAAAAACTTCACAGTGTTGTTCTTTGCCCTCAGGAACAGACTCCATTCCTTTGCCTGGGATAGCCCCAGACAGGATCTGTTGTTACCCCAAACACAGTGCAGGGAGCGTGGCTATGTTAGAAAGCTAGGCTCATTCTGGGTCCCTTAACAGAACTGCTGGTTGACAGATCCATTGTTAAGTTTATATTCAAACCCTTTCCTGCTTGGTTGTAATAATAGTGGAGCAGCTAGGTGGCTAAGTGGATAGAGCGCTGGGCCCGGAGTCAGGAAGACTCCTCTGGCTCAAATTTGGCTTCAGACACTTATTAATTATGTGACCCTGGGCAAGTCATTTAATCCTTTTTGCCTCAGTTTCCTCACCTATAAAATAAAGTAAAGAAGGAAATGACAAACCACTCTAGTGTCTTTGCCAAGAAAACACCAGATGGGGTCATAAAGAGTTGGATACAATCGAAAAACCACTAAACTAAAATAATAATGATTAATAATAAATCCAGTGTGCTATTTGACCAGGAAACATTCTGGCTCATGTCAGGTAGTTTCCTTCCAGATACAGAGATTCTTAGATAGAGAGTGTCAAAGGTGGAAGGTACCTTAAAACAGCTCTGGAATACTCAAGTTAGTACATTCCTTAGACCATAGCATATCAGAAAACAGAGGGAATCTAGAACTTAGAACCTAGAATGTCAGAGTTGGAAGGAGCTATAGACCCTGATCATCTGGAGTGCTCTCAGTCCGAATCCATAGCAAAACTACAATTTAATGGGTCATTTCACTTCCTCTCTTAATGTGCCAAATTGTAAATGGATCTCAAAGGTCTGAATGCTGTAAGCAGAATTTATTTTTTTTATAGGAAACTTCAGGTTATGAAACTTCCTCTACCATTGCAAACTGATGACTGTTCTGCAATTTATGGTTTTAAAGAATTACATTAGGACAGCAGATCTCAAAATATAGTCTACAGACCCCTGGGGAACTCCAAGGAGTCATCAAGGTCAAAACCATTTTCAGAGTAATAATGCTAAGATGTTATTTGCCTATAAAAATACTCCTCCTTTTCCCAACTGCATATCTGTGTGATGCTGGGCTTTCTTCTTATATTTCAATTAAAACAATATACCTCAACAGTTTGAATACAGAAGCAAATATGAGAATTGAGCTATCTTCTCTTAAGTCAGACATTAAAGTGATTTGCAAAAATACGTAGAATGCCACTCTTCTCACTGTATTTTTTGTTTGTCTGTAAAATAAGGTTTTTATTTCATAAAAATATTATATTAATATGTAATGGATTTATCGTTGCTATTTTTAATGAATTAATAAATATTTTTAAAATGTTATGCTTTAATTTCTAAAACAATAAATACTGATAACTATGACCCACAGAAACAAAAACTCTTTGGTGTCTACAAGACGGTAAAGGTTCTTGAGACCAAAAAAGTTAAGAAGTGCTGCCTTAGAGTATTGAATATTAGAAATAGAAGGGGACCTTAGGATCATAAGTCTCTAGTGAAATGCATATAGTGTAAGAGTTGGAGTTAGGGAGACTTGAGTTCTAAAACCAGCCTCAGATACTTCCTACCTATGTGTCTCTGGGCAAATCACTTAAAGCTTTGTCTTCCTTAATTTCCCATCTATAAAATTGGGATAATAATAATAATGTCTGCCTCCCAGGGTTGTTGTGAGGAGCAAGTGAGAAAATATTTGTAAAACAGTTTGAAAGCCTTAAAGTTCTGTATCAATACTAGCTATTATTAGCAGTTTTTGGCCTCATGCCATTCACCATGCTCATCAATGACTTTTATTAAGGCATATATAATAAATGACCTTTATTGATGTGGCTAATTAGATGAGCCCCTTCACCTGAAGGCATAGGAGGGATATACAGCTAGAGACATCTATCCATGAGTTCAGTCCTTGAATCTTAACTAATTTTACCACTTGTGTTTAGGCTTGGAGTATTCAGAAGCAAGGGAGGTTTGTTCCCACTTACTTAGTATATGCAGCTCCCTTTGTCCACCTAAGTATAAGCCACCACAGCTCCCTAACATTATGAAAGCAAAGCGATACAATGGAAGAGCCCCAGGTTTGTCTTCAGAAATCTTGGGTTTGAATCCTAGCTCGGACATTTATATTTGCTTGACCTTGGGCACTTGACCTCTGTTGGGCTTTCATCTAGAGGTTTTATCAATTTTTCTCATCTAAAAAATGAGGAGTTTGGACTGGATGGTCTCTGAGCCCCCTTCTAGCTCTAGGCCCATAATCCTATTACTTAGAACTAACTAGGATTCAGTTAGACTCCATACTTCCCTTCTCTAAACTAGGCTAAAGCAGGTACCTGAGGATGGCAGTGAGATGAAGAAGGCTCATCTCATGTATCATTTTTGTATAAATGTCCATTAGGAATTGATATACTATCAATAAACACTATGAATAGATCAACTTAGTGGAGACTTCATGTTCTTTGAAGTCTTATATCTTATAATCTCACTTTTTGTATATTATTTCATATGAATTTCCCAACAATCCTGTAAGGTAGGACTGCAGGTACAATTATTCTCATTTTTTAATTGAGGAAACTGAGGCTTAGAGAGATTAAGTGATTTGCCCCTGGTCACAAAGCTAAGAAGTGTCAGAGGCAGGATTCAAATTTAGGTCTTCCTGACTTCAGATCCAGTATTCTATTCATTATATCACAGGGCTTATCAAAGGAAATGCTAATCAAAATTACAGATAACATGAAAGTTGCATGTAAGATGATAAGATCTCAAATATAATAAGGTAGAATGATTGCTAAATCTAATTAAGATTTAATAGAGATAGATATAAAGTTCTAAACAAGAGTTAAAACTCAGTTTCACAAGTATAGGGCAAGGGAGGCATGGCTAAACAGGACCTGAGACATTTAGGGAATTTAAAATACCCACTATGTAATTCTGCAATTCAAAAGACCAGTGCGATCCTAGCCTTCATCAAGAGAGTCATAGCAGGGTGGGGTGATAGATCCATTCTACCCTGCCCTGATGAAATGACAATTTAGATTGGAAGATCTTTCCCACCCATTAATAGGCCACGTGACCTGCTAATGTCACAGGAAGCCTAAGTCACATGTGGTAGGAGGAGCTGGCTGAGAGGAAAAGGAAAGTGTGCCACAGGAGATGCTCAGAGATCTGTTATAGCTGAGGGAGAGAGCAGACGTGGCCTGGCTGTGCTGTGAGTGATTGTTGGTGGCAAGGCCCCAGCAGGGGGCAAGGAAGTTATGGGATGGCTTGGCTCCCTGCTGTGATATCTGTTTTATATTCTTTGCTGTTATTATGAAGTGGACTTACTGGTTCTGGAATTTCTTTGCTGCTATGATGAATTAAGCATATTGATTTTGGGGTCTGGTTCTCTGGTGTCTGAATAAATGGTTTACTTCTTCTACCTTCTATATGGAGAGTCTTATATTTTGAGATACAGAACTACATAGCCATATTGACAATTACCATCTATATTGTGATTATTGCCTTGCTACTACACCTGATAAAGCCACACATCCAGAGTACATTAGATTCAGTTCTAGGCACCACATTTTAAGAAGGATCCCAACTATAGTACATTCAGAAAAGGATGTCTAAGATGGCTAATGGACTAGAGGTTATTCCAAAGGAAGATGGATTGAAGCGTATTTATCCTGGAAAAGGAAAGACGTGGTCTACAGCAGGAAGGAGGAAGGATGATAGCAGTCTTCAAGTATTTGGAGGGCAGTAATATAGAAGAGGAACTAGAATTGTTCTGCTTGGCCCAAGAGAACAGAGCTTTGAGTAAGTGGTGGAAGATATAGAAAGAAAGATTTTTGGACTGATCGAAAGACTTGTCCAAAAATGGAATTTGTGGCTGCGACAGGTAGTAGATTTCTCATCACTGAAGGTTTTCAAAAGTTAAAAAGCCACCTGTCACCATTTTCTAGAGAAGTTTCTGAGCTCTAACTCCAAGATTCTGTGACTAGATGAGCATATAATGTCAAAGCTAGGAAGGAATTTAGAACATAGAACATGGAATGTCAGAGCTGGGAGGGCCATTAGGACATAAAACATGGAGTGTCAGGGCTGGAAGGGCTTTTAAAACATAAATTGTCACTCGAGGCTGAATTCTGGATAAGTCAACATGTCGAGGCTGTCCCACAGGATTGTCAAGGAAATCCAGGGTTTACTGGCAGAATCCGTCCCTGGAATAAAAGCGGAACCCGATGAAATCAACGCACGTCATTTTCACGTGGTCATTGCAGGCCCACAGGATTCCCCTTTTGAAGGAGGGACTTTTAAACTTGAACTTTTCCTTCCAGAAGAATACCCAATGGCAGCTCCTAAAGTACGTTTCATAACCAAAATTTATCACCCTAATGTGGATAAGTTAGGAAGAATTTGTTTAGATATTTTGAAAGATAAATGGTCTCCAGCGCTACAGATCCTCACAGTTCTGCTTTCAATCCAGGCTTTATTAAGTGCCCCTAATCCAGACGATCCATTAGCAAATGATGTAGCAGAGCAGTGGAAGACCAACGAAGCTCAAGCCTTAGAAACAGCCAGAGAATGGACGAGGCTCTATGCTATGAATAATATTTAAATTCAGTCTGAACTTCACAGGTATCACTTCTCCTGATCTGCCAAGATCTCTTACTTGTTTGCAATGAATGGATACAGTCCTAGAAATATTACAGAATAAAAGCCCAGGCCATCTTCAACCTTTTGGAGATTAAATACACTTTAGCAAGTCTATATACCTTGTCCTCATTCGCTTTTGTAGCACATGGGCAGAGGCTAGAAGAATCATCTGTGTTGTTATGAAACTGCTTGAAAACAATGGTATACCTCGACTCTTAGTCTTTTCCCCTACCATGGTTTCACAGAATCACAGAATTTTAGAGTCAGAAGGAACCTCAGTGACCATCTATTCTGACCCATACACACACTCAACAAATGGTCATTTATCTTTTGCTCCAAGGCCTCCAATAAGGAGGAATCCACCACCGGCCTATTCAACTTTTGGATACATCCAATCGTTAGGAAGCTTTTCTTTATTAACTGTATATTTGTCTCTTTGTAATTTCTATTCATTTTTCTTGGTTCTGCCCTCGAATATAATACTCCCAAAATGGCCTGCCAATATTCTAACATACTAGTCAATTTGTGATCTCATTGATATGGGTATTTCTTCCAGCGAGGCAGATTGCTCACTTCTATGCCAGCCTCTCCTTTGTGGTTCTCACACAGGGGGTTGACTCAAAAGGTTGGGTACTTCCTTCGATTCTCTTGGCTTTGTGAAGATAATCAGTAGAGAATTTGATGAGTCCCTCACTCTTGCCACAGGACTAGCCCGTCTTTTTAATCATACATTTTTTGATGCCATCTTTTAGACCCTCTTCTCTTGAATAATTTTTTTTAAAAAATGTCCTCCAACCTGGTCAAACCCATCATGTGCCTCTTCCTTGTCCTTGGGTTCTCTTTGACCTCAGTTCTTTGGATATAGTGTTCTATAACTCAAAGCCATCCATCACTAGAAGAATAATGACGTCTAAAAATATGGGCATTTGTTTTAGTGAGAAGCTTGGGATGATTAAAATGTTTGCAATTTCCCAAAGATATAATCTATCCAGGCCTCTTCTTCCTCTTTAACTCTTTAACTCCAGCTCACAAGTATCTGCTCCAAAATTATGTAATATATTGATGGATGCGTTCTATATGTTGTCCATACTACTGCATAATCTAGTATGGGCAATATTCCTCTTCATCCTCTTTGTTTTTCCAGTGTGAAAAGTTTGTACCAACTCTTTTGAGTGACTATTAATCTCATTTAATGACTCCATACCGTTCTAAGCCTTGATGTAATCATCCCAATAGACTACTGTCTTCTTTTTTAAGAAGCTGTGTACCTCAAGTTTAAGTATAAATACTGTGAATGAAGGTAGGTGTTATGGTTAACTGTAGGACTGTTTCTTTTTTAAAAAAAGCTTTTGTTTCAAGTTCTTTGGACTTCTTTTCCCATTTAGTGGTGGATAGAATGCTTGACTGGGAGTCAAGAAGACCTAGATTTGACTACCACATTACATGCTTACTAAGGATGTAACAATTCATGAATCATTTGACTTCTCTCATTCCCAGTTTCTTTATCTCTAAAATGGGATAGTTTTAGCACCTATTCTGTAGGGTTATCATGAGGATCAAATGACATCATGTTTTCAAAATGTGATATGATTATGATCTCTTCATATTACCACGGTGATGCTAATTGCATAAGTCAAAGCAGCTTGCCAGTTATGTTTTAGTACATTATTTAGCCAAGTCTAACTTTTTAGACCTTATAGATGGTTAAGTTTAAGTTATTTGAGCAAAAATCAGGAATATTTTAAAAATCGTAGCCATCATTAATAATGTGATTTTGCTGTTGAGTATAGAAACTTGCCAATGAGAATAAAGCTTTTGGCCATTTTGCATGACTTATCTGGAAACTCATATAAATCTGATGTTTTAGTAAGATATTTTTTGTTACTCTAAAAAATGTAGAAAATAAAAAAAAACATAGATTGTCAGAGCTGAGAAGACCTTAGGATGAACAAAGAATATAAAATCTCAGAACTGGAAGGACACAGAGGGAATCTTCTATACTCACCTATAGAGGGGAACTGGAATCCTCTTTACAAAATCCCTTTTGATAGGCAGCTAGATGATGCAGTGGTAGAGAGCTGGACCCAGAGCCAGGAAGATCTGAGTTCAAAACCGGCCTTATTAGTTGTGTGACCCTGGGCAAATCGCTTAATTCTCTCTCCTCATCCATAAACTGGGGACAAGAATAGCCCCTACTTCCAGGGTTTTTGTGAGGATTAAATGAGATGATATATGTGAATTATTCTGTAAACATTGAAGTGCCATATGAATGTTAGCTACTGTTTTTAAGTCCATCCCTCACAAGTTGTCTTGTCTCTACTCTGAAATCCGTGATGAGGGGAGATCATCAATTTAGGTCATATAGTTAGGTGTTTTCTTCATGAAGCTGGCATTTTTTGCCTTGCAATAAACTGAGCTTTGTGGATGGGGTGGGGCAGGGAAAATAAAATTCAGCCATTTTTGATGTCTTCAGGGCTCATATAACTCAATACTTACCAGGCAGCTCATAGGATCATAGATTTAGAATCAAAAGGGATCTTAATGGCTATCTAATTTAACCCCCTTGTTTTTAGAAATGAAGAAACTGAGTCCCAGGAATATTAAGTGATTTTCCCAAGGCTGCACACATAGTAATTGACAGAGTCAGGATTTGAACCCAGGTTTTATGATTTCAAATCCATCTTTCCCCCCTCATTGTACCACAGTATCTCCCATTTGAGTCAGTTTTAAATGAATTTCTGTCTGAAAGAATTTTCTCTTCCTTCTGAGTCAGGAAATTAAGGGTCGCAATGACCAATAAATGTACACAGTATATGATGCCCATTAGGTGTAGCATATATAAATAATTCCCTTCCTTCATCTGGATCTGTTGTCATTGGGCATACAGAAAGTGCAGACCTATGAAAACCCAGAAATGGCATTTCATGTTTTTTGCCTTGTGACAAACTGGGCTCTGTGGATGGGGTAGGGCAGGGAAAGTAAATTTCAGCCCTTTTTGATGTCCTCAGAACTGGGCTCATACAACCCAGTATTTACCATGCAACTCCAAGGATCATGGATTTAGTCTCACCATTTCCACCTTTGGCGTCCTACCAGATGTTTGGTTACCTACACAGACATCCGTGGTCCCATGAGACCTAATTTGAAGATCCACCTAGTTCTAGTAAATGTCATCCTTTCTTTGGGACCTACACAGTGTCTCTTTGAGCTAGAATTTACCTCCAGCACATTTGCTGCAAACTTCTTCCCTTTTGTAAAACTATTCATTGGTGGGGTGATCCTGAAGAGAAGTTTTACACATCCTCTTTCCCACCGGGCACTGAGGGACCACAGACTTCTTCTCTTTTCACTGGGAACTAATATCCTACAGTGTAGATCACAGGAAGCAAATATAAGACTGAACTTTCCCTGCCCTTGTCTCCATAGACTTCTTTATCCCTCAGATAAGTCTGAAATTGACCCAGGCATCTGAATCCTTTGGTCTATTCTTCATTCTGCCAAAGACGGTAACTGAGATAAATTTAATCCAGTACCTCCTGTGATATTTTCAACATAATAAATGTTTAAATCTAAGCCATATCCTTGATACATGTAACTAAATTCTTTAACACACAATGTCATTACAATATGGGTGGTGGAGAGGAGAGGGGGGAGACTATGACCAGTATCTGACTTCAATCAATATATAGGACCAGAGTATGTGATCTTAGTTAAGCATATAGCCCCACTCTCATTTGCATCATACTAAATGCAAAGTTATCCATGCTTCTCTCTGACTCTCAGATCTTTGGCTACAATGCACCTCTTGACTCTATCCATTTGTAGGTAGTGTCACTTCTCTGTCATTAGCTTAGGGCAGGGGTTCCTAACCTTATTTTGTGTCATAGACCCTTTTGGTAGTCTAATGAATCCTTTGGACTTTTCCCCGGAATAATGTTTTAAAATGCACAAAATGAAATATATAGGATTACAAAGGAAATCAAAGATGAATGAAAGACATAATTTTTCCCCATCCAAATTTACTTCATGAACCTCCCAGAAATCTATCCACAGATCTCATAGATTCCAAGTTGAAAGCCCATGGTCTCTGGGTGAGTGTGAATTAATCAATCAAATGGTTAAATCATATTCCATGCTTCCCATCCTACTTAAAGTATCTCCTTCATTCTGGCTCATTCCTCAGCTTATCTCTCTGTTTTCAATGCCCACACCTAGATTTGGCTTATGCCACAAGAATGTAGTTTTGTTATTAAAATCTTATCACAAATAATGATTAGAGGATACAGGCAAATTAACTCTGTCCTGATCTCTAAGTGCTCCTCTCCTCTTCTATGCACCTTTAGAAAGGGCCATGATCTCCTGAATTCTCACATTCTCTGCTCTATCCTTTGTCTGCAGCCCACCTATGGATGCAAACTAGGCAGGTGAAATTGTCATTAGTACATTAGACATTACGGTAGGACTATTACAGTAATAATGTAGGACTCTCTGAAATTGGCTACTACCTAAAATTTAGTGTGGGTGGATCTGGGTAATCCTAATTATGCAAATGTCTCAAGTCCCCATTTCTGTGGACATTTTATTCACAGACTAATTAAAGTATTAAATTGTTGCAACAATTCAGCTAGCAGCTGCTGTGGGGTTGAAAGACTAACAAACAACAAGAGCGCTGCCAGCATAGGTTCTTTTGATCTGCTTTATTAAGGAAAGCAACATTAAGAGGTTAACAATCTTATTTCAATCCAACATACAAATATCATTCACTTAGTTCAAGGGAAAAAGCCAGCACCCTGAACTTCAGAGCAAATACAAACTAATTACAAAGATACATTATAAACAGACCAAATACAATTCATAGTTACCAAGAAACCATCAACATCTGCGTCTATGAGCCGAGAGGCTCTTAGAGCAGCTGCCCAGAGTCCCACATCAACCCTCCTCCAGGAGTGAGAGCCTCAAGGGAGAACACCAACTTCTGGGTTTATATATCTTGTTCAGGGTAAAAGGTGAGTCACACATGCAACTCACCCATGTGACCTAAAAGCATCACAAAAGTGAGACTTAAACCCACGTGGTCTAAAAGTCTCTGATGTCACAAACATGTCACTCAAACGCAGGTAAACTAGGCTTTCCCTTGAGGCAAGGAGGTCATCAAGGACTCCTAATTTAACCAAAGAAACAAAGGCCAAACTCTTCAAGGGCACTAGATTGAATAAGTGCTAAAAGCCCTCCTTAATTACCAATACATAAATTAAAATAACAAAATAACACGTAGGAAAACAAATGGACAACAGAACTAGTATAAGTCTCATGTGATTCCTACAAACTGTACCTTCCCCCAGTGAATGGCAGCCCTCTTGCCTCAGCCTTTATCTGCAATGAGATGTAGTCCAGTGTGCCTCTATTACAACGATGATGATGACAGTGTATGGTGAGAAAAGGAGGTAGTCTGGGCTGGTATCAAGAGAGTGGGATGATATATAGACATTTTTGAGTATTGCAATTGTATAAATGACATATTAAAGGGGCCAGTGGAAGACTTCCAGCATATTGGATAGATCCTTTGTGGAGGATTGATGGAAAGATATGGATTAACATTTCACTGGATGAGATGATATGGAGGCCCTACAATCTATACTGTTTGAGGCAGTGCAGATTTCAATAAGATCATGGATCTGTTAAAGGAGACAGTAGTTTGTTGCTGAGCAAGTATACATCAAAAAGGTAGGAATGTAGCTAACCAGGAAGAAGAAAATGACCTTGAACCCTGGGTTCAGCGTTTATTTCTACATCTTTTCCCTTCATTTGCATAGAAGGAAGGAAGGAGGGAACCAGAGAGAAAGGAAGGAAATAGACATTTATTAAGTGTATACTATATGCCAGGCACTGTGCTAAGAGCTTTACAAATATTATCTCATTTGATCTTCACAACAACCTTGGGAAGTAAGTATTATTATCTTCATTGAGGAAATCAAGGCAAACGGTGGTTAAATGATTTGCCTAGGATCACACAGTGTTTAAGGCCAGATTTGAATTCATGTCTTTCTGACTCCAGGTCTAGGACTCTATCCATTGTTCCACCTAATTACATAGGAGACCAAAATAAGGGGGCTGAAAAAATGGGTATTCCCACAACTCAGAAAACTTTCATCAGTTTGTTAGAAGGGAATATTCTAAACTCATGCTGATTGGGTACTGTTTAGTAACTAAGCATCAAGCAGGGAGCCATGAAGAATTTTTAATTTTATATTGGAGTGAGGTTTCTGACAGAGACCCTATCTTTATTGCGCATATAATGGAGGTTAAATATAATTTTAAGCCCATGGGTACTACTTATCTGGCCCTCCTCTGCATTCCAAAGAGCCTGGCACTTGAGATCAGGAATCTCTTTTTGCAGAGTAAACACATATTTTAACCAAGGCTCTGAAAACATACAGATTCTCCTTATAGGAGGAAAAGCCACTGAGGATTTGTTCCTTAGACTAATAATGCCTGGATGTGTCAGGGTTTTGTCCTTCTAAAAGATCCATAGCTTAAGCCCTATGCTTTAAACCAAAAGAAAGATGGTAGAGTAGAGGTAGCATTTCGGTTGAGTCTATAGTTGAATCCAGAAATGAGAGGCAGGGAGAAGTTCTTAAATCTTTCATTCATTGGAGCTGAACCTGGCAGTGACTAGCATTGACTCTGCTATTTTTCTTATGCTACTGAATTTGTCTGGAACCAATTGTGACCTCTGGATGACTGGAAAAATTAAATATGGTGAAGTGGATCGTGAGCTATGATTTTGAGTAGCTAAGGAGCCACAGAGTCCTTATCTTGAACCTAGGGGTTATTCTCTTTGTCTGGGGAACCAAATGTACAAATTAGGGGCTACCTCAAAGTGTGATATTGTAGGAATTCATCTAGTGTCTTTGTCTTGGATGCTATTACTGCCAGGATCCACTGGAGAAATATACATATATACAGATACATATATTTCTGAGGTTTGCTTCCTGAAATGTGTCCTTTATAGGTCATATCATTTGCTATAAGATAATTTTTGTTTGGTTGTGTGCTTTAAGTATTTATCTCAATTGTATTGTTTTGAATATTATGATTATGGGAAATGAAATGAATAGCGTAGACATTGCATCTTTAGAGCATTGGTGAGCAGGAGCAGTGACGTACTTAGAGAGACACAGAAAATTGCTAGTTGAAGGAGTGCCACGTGATCTAAGTGATAAGGATATGAAGATTCCATCCAAGATTCTACCTCCATGCTTTTGCACTGATTATGCCCTATGCTTATTTAACTTTGGTGGCTCTCCAGTGCTTGAAGAATAAAGGACTGCTTTAGGGAGCAGTTCAGGAAGAGGATAGGTATATACTGCATGAAAAGAATGTAAGATGTGCCTAAGGAGCAAGCCATAAAATACATCTTATTGTATTTTTGAGAAATTTCACAGAAAAAAGTCATAGAAAATTTTCCTATTTGTGAGGGAAGACCTCAGAAGCAACTGCTGGTCACCAGCATCATCGTGGAGCCTAGCAATTCACATACATCACATCTAGTAGTAATTGTATGGAAAAATACAGGAAGAATCGTAATGTTACTTCATAGGATCATAAATTTAGAGCTAGAAGGACCGTAAGGGTTATCCAGCTTAATCTCTTTATTTTACATATGAAGAAAATGACCCAGAGAAGTTAAGTAATTTGTCCAGTCAGCCAGATAGCGAATAGATGAGCCAGGATTAGGGTCTAAGTCTTTCAATGCCAAATCCAGCAAGTTACCCACTTTACTTTGTTCTGTCTATTGGACTCTTGGATGTTGAACAGGAATACAGTATGGTATGCCAAAAGTTCAAGATAGGTTGGGCTAGTTGCTAGACAGCCAGTGGTTTCAGTGTCCTCTGAGACCCAGTGTACTCCAAACCCACAAGAGGGGCTCCAGTTGTGGGTTCACCCAAATTTGGATTCATTGGGTAGAGGGAAAGGTGTGACCTTATAGAAGAGGTGGTCAGATTGAGGTTTCTGTCTCTCTGGCTCTGTTCCCACCCCAGAATAACACTGGAGACATCTTTAAAACAGTAATTCTCAAATTTACGATCTCAGGACTCCTTCATGTTCTTAAGAATTATTGAGGACCTGCTATAGAACTTTTGTTTATGTGGGCTATATCTTTTGATATTTACCATATCAGAAATTAGGGTGTCTTGGTATTATCATTAAAATAATTCAGATCACATAGACCCCCTGATAAGGTCTTAAGGGATTCCCAGGGGTCCCTGTAGCACGCTTTGAGAACTGCTGCTTTAAAAGCAAGTTTAAGTTTGGCTTATATCCAGGGGTCTCCTCACAGGTAACAAGATCCTTTCAAGAAAAGGCACTCTATGTACAATATGTATATCAGGTATAGGAGAGATACTAATTGCCTCCACCACAGAAAATACTTAGAGGTTAAAAAAAGCAAGCAAAACATCTAAAATGTCCTATAATGTTCATTCTCTTTTCCTCCAGAAGGTAAAGAAAGTTTTGTGTAACTGTTGAACAAATGATTTCATATGCACTCTGCATTGTCTGAGCAGCTCACAAGGCTGAGATCCACTGACCTTCCATCATCTCAATCTCAGCTTTCTTGAGTTCTTTGCTGCAGGAGCCTCTATTTTCTTCAGATAGGTTTTGTACTATTAAGGAAAGAAAGAATGGAAGAAAACAGAAAAATAAGAGAAAACAACCATGGATTCAAGCTCACCCAGACAAGTACATATTCCTTCTGCAATACTCTTCATAACCTATGACCCCTTCCTATCTTTCCACTTTAGTCTACTCCATGCACTCTATGACCCAGCCACATTGGCTTGCTTACTATTCTTTGTACTGACTGATCCAGTGTCTAGAATACTTCTTCTTCATCCCTCCACCTTTTAGAATCCATAGATTTCTTCAGGACTCAAATGTCACTTCCCACAGTAGGCTTTCTTGGTCTGCTCTCCGCCCCCCATCACTCCAGCCTTCAGAGCCTCTCCCTCTAAAGTTAACTTCCTTCTACTCTATATGTGTCTCATATGTTGTACTTATTTATTTACGCGATGTCTCTCTTCCTCCCATTGGAATGTATGCTCCTTGAGGGCAGGGAGTCCTTTTGCTATTCTTTATATCAATAGAGTTAAAGGTACAGTGCCTAGTCCATAGTAAGCACTTAATAAATGCCAGTTTGTTGATTGATTTATGTGTTTATAGACACCATTGTCACTGGGAAAGGAGAAGAGGCAAAATCCTCCTTATCCTTGTTGGAAGTTCAAAGGAGAGAAAGTTTTCAAAAATAATCTCAAAGCAAAAGGGTCCAAAGAGATGGAGCTATTTCTCCTCATGCTTCTTATAGGCTATTAAGGGGAGTGGCTTTTCCAAAAGTTGTCTTATCGACTCATAAGAGTTTATTTTTCTCATTCTCTCCTCATAGCCCATATCTTCCATTACAGGTTCCAAAGGAATTTATGTGTCATCCCAGAAAAGCTCATGTCCTCCAGCCAGGAGCAGAGCGTATGTCCTATTCAGCTCTATAGGGTGACTTTTTCTGACAAAGGTCCATGCCCTATCATTTCATCGAGTGGATCGGAGGGACTGAATTGATCAAGGGTTTTTCCTTATCAGCCCCCTCCTACTCCAGTATTGGTTTATTCAGCAGATACTATCACATTCCAATGGCAGAAGAAGAGAATAAAACAGCCTTTACTTGCCCAAAGGAATTTAACCACTTTGAGCATATTTGCCATAGAATCTCAGGGGGCCCCTGAAAGTTTTCAACAGCTTGAAGATTAAGTGGCTGGAGACATGAACCACCAGGATGTGTTGATATATCTTGCCTTTACTTTGGCAACATCTTGGAAGAACAAAAGAACAGACTGACAACTGGCTGGATGAATCTGGTCTGAAGATGTCAGTGGACAAGTACTAGTTTTGTTGAGGTGCTATCAAGTACATGGGTCACATACTAGCTCAACAAGGAAGACAATCTTCTGATCAAGAAACAATAGTCACAGTCATCTTCCACCAACATTCAGAGAATCTTCAAGAATGAAAGACTTTTCAAGGATTTGGTGCCTATTATCACTCATTTGTAAAGAACATTGCTTCCATTATTAAATACTTCATTGATCTTGTTTGTAGATACATGATTAAGGAAATCTAGAAACAGAAAGACAAGAAAGGTAAGTTTGGCATAAACTCTCTGAAACTACTTAGAGATCCCTTGAAATAAGAAGTGTGAATAATCTTTTAAAATTTTGACCAAGTATGGACCAAGAAGGAGCTGAAATCAAAGAATATGTCAGGGTAGGGCTATAATGTTAGAGAAGCAAACTTGGACCTTTCACTGGTACTGTACATCATGAGTATCACATATGTTTGGGGAAAGAGGTCATCTTTCCAGTAATCCCCCTTCATCATGGACTATATAGGTCCTCAAAGAAGGCCAGGCTAGCCAGTGGGGAAACTTGCTTGAATCTTCAGCAATCTTGAGTGCTTTTCCTTGGAAGCCATATGTCTGTAAAAGTGTGTAAGACCTTGGGAGTAGTGTGGCTCATTAGAAAGGTAAGGAGTTGCCTTAATCATCTATGGGCTTAGGTGCAAATCTTTTTTGTCTTTTGACAGGTCAAATAAAGCCTATCCTATACCTATATTCAGTATTTTGTTAACCCCAGTGCTTGCATAGTTGCTGTAAAGTGTCCTTTCAGTTCTCAAGTTAATTTTCCTCTTTTCCTTTTTTTTAAAAAAGTACATGTTATATTATGATGTTGCAGAATTCCCAGAAGCTCAGAGAACATGCGTGTATATGTGTGTATATGGAGAAAGACAGACACATGCGTGCGCGTGCATGCACACACACACACACAGACAGTGACAGAGACAGGGACAGAGACAGAGACAGAGAATGTGTGGCACATGGACAGAAGCATAGGCCAAAGCAAGATTTTATTAAGCAGCCCCAAAGATTGAACCTAGCCCATGAAAACTCTGAGATGCAGTTTTATAGCACAGATTACACTTTTCTTAATACTAAAGCACTCTATATAATGAAGTAGGAATAATCCCCTGAATTTTCCCATAATTTCTTCATAGCAGGACTGGGGTGCTAAGGATTGGGAAGAGTTAAACCTGTGAGCTTTTATTTCTGCTGAAACTTGAAGAAATGAATTGATATTAGATATTAACTGTCTATATTTTCACCCTGGCATATCAGATATAGCACTAGACTTGGAGGGTTCAGATATAGGTTCTGCAGCTGACTTTCTATATGACTTTAGTTAAGTTACTTCTCTCTGAGCCTTGGTTTTGTCATCTATAAAATGAGGGTGATAATTCATTCCCTTTTTATTTTGAGGTTTTTGTAAGCATCAGAAAAGTGTCAGCTGCTATTCTCCCCAGTGCTTATCCCTTATTCTGCCATCAGACAGATTCATTTGCCTTGGGCTGCCTTGATTTGCTTGAACTGGATTCTGAAAAGCCTTGCTTTTTCTTCAAAGTGATGACTTGGGGGAATGAGAAGTGATGCTGTGGTTGCCCAATGAGACTGGAATGGGAGCTTGTGCCCTGAGCCCCTGGCTGGAGATCACTCATCCCAACCACAAAACTAAAAATGCCCAGCCCAACAGCAGGGCTGGAAAATATCTCCTGATGTTCTGGTTGTAGGGGAAGGGAAAACCATAGAGGGAAGCAAGGATTCAGGAGCCTTTTACCACAACTCTACTTGTGTTCTTTCTAATAATTTTGGAACAAGCCTTCTAAAAAGAGTTTTCATAAATTGGATGTGATGTGGAAGAATGAGATCAGGGGACCTCAGTTTGAGTCCTGACTTTGCCACTAACTTTTGTGATCTTGGGCAAATCACTTCTCTGTTCTGGTCTTCAGGCGGTCCTTCATGCCAAGGGTCTGTTCCTTACCTCCAGCTCAGTCTGGTGAGGTTCTTTCATTCTTCAAGACTCAGTGTAGGTGTCACTTCTTCCAGAAAGTCTCTTCTAATTGCTCCATCTGAAAGCAATCGCTCCTTCCTCAAATTTCCCATAGCAATTTGCTTGGACTTGAACTCTCCTGGAGACTTTTGCCACATCTAGACTAGAACCAGTCTGCCATGCCACTTCCTACAGTCTTCCCTTCATGACTCTGGGAGGGTCCCTTTTTCCCTTTTCCCCTGTTCAGCACACCTTTATGTGTTATCTTCCATTAGAATGTAAGCTCTTTGAGGGACAGGAATGTCTGTTTTAGTATAGTGCCTCACACATGGTTAGGACCCAATAAATGCTTTTTATCTATCTATCTGTCTGTCTATCTATCTATCTATCTATCTATCTATCTATCTATCTATCTATCTATGTCTGTCTATCTATCTGACTATGTCTGTCTGTCTATCTGTCTGTGTTTGTCTATCTGTCTATCTATCTGTCTATTTGTCTGTCTGTCTGTCCATCAACCAATCTATTTATCTACCTACCTTCCTATCTATACATCTCCCTTACACTTAAGATCATAGTTTCATACACTTAGGGCTGGATATAAAGCCATCTAGTCTCACCTCCTCCTTTTGCAGATGAAGAAATCTCACTCTCATTTGTGTTATAATTATTTATATGCACGTGTCTTCCTATTTTCCTATCTTTTCCCCACCCCATTCCCAGGTTGCAAGGTTCTTGAGGTCTAGGTCATATTTATCAGCACTGAACGCAGGATACTGCAGACAGGAGGCACTTAATACATATTTGTAGAATGGAATTGCAATGACTTGTAATTGAGCTAAGTTACTACACCTTTAACTGAATAATAAGGTTTCTAATAGCTAGACAATTTGCTCACTTTCATTCACACTCTTGAAAACACAACTCTTGAGTTTTCACTGGTCATTCCTTTGGCTTCTTGGCCAAAGGCAAGGGTGGAGATTAGAGTGGGGAGAGTGACACAACACACCCTGAAGAATAACTCTGTAGGCCAAGCTGGAGTCAGAACTCATCAGAAGCCACTAACTCGTAGTAAATTGACCATCTTGGGACCCACTTTTGGACCTGCTCTTGCATATGGCGCATAGACAAAAAGAATCCTCCTAGGAGCACCCCTCCTTCTGAGATCCCAACAGTGGCTGGATCCCTTTGTGGTAGAATTGGTGAAACAGAGGCTGTTACTACTCTCATTTCACAGATGAGGAAACAGACAAAAGCTGGCAAAGGTTCTACGTGACTTGTCCTGAATCACATAGCTAGTAATTATTTAAAGTCCTGAAAACAGAATTTTTGGACTTGATAATATGAATAATAAACATAAATATATTTACATATTTATAAATAATATATAAGATACAAATATTACATCATATAAATAATAGTAAAGCAATAGTCCCGCATCTCAAAATCGGAGATGCAGTATGTTATAGCAGAAAGAGAACCATCCCTAGAATCAGGAGACAGGGATTTGAATTCTAGATGTGACAGAGCTCTGCCACCGTAGGCATGGAAACTAGAATGTTAGAACTGGAAAGGACAATATAACTTGGGTCGGCAGAGGTGGAAAGTTAGCTAGAATTAGAAATCATCTAGTTTTTCTCCTCATTTTGCAGATGAGGAAACTGGGGCCCAGGGGAGCAAGTGACTTGCCTGAATCTCATACAAAGTTAGCAGCTGAGCTAGGTCTAGAATGCAATCTTCTGACTTCTCTAGGCCAGAATGAAATCAACTACCAAAGCCCAATAGCCTGAGCTTTAAGTGGCCCATAAGAGGCAGCTAGGTCATACAGTGGACAGAGTACTGGGTCTAGAGTCAGGAAAAACTGAATTCAAATCCAGTCTCCGGCATTTACTGTGTGACTATGGGCAAGTCATTTAGCCCCTGCCTCAGTTTCCTTGATTGTAAAATGGGGATCATAATAGCAGCTACCCCCCTGTGCTGTTATGAGTTTTAAACGAGATAATATTTGAAACACAGTGCCTGGCACATAGTAGGTGCTTAATAAAGGCTTCTTTCTTTCTTTTCTACTTCCTAGGGTTGTTACAAGGATAAAATGAGATGATATTGGACATTAGTGCTCTGCAAACCTAAAAGAGCTATAAAAATAACATTTTTACCATTTATAGATAAGTGTGCGCACGTGTACACACTTGTGCCCGGTTTTAGATGTTCATCCTGTCCTGTGTCCCCGAATATGAAAGAGTATGCACAATTTTGGTAAGTGTGAAAAGTCTACTAAAACCAGATGTAGCTTTGGAAAATCTTGTCTCAAATGAGGGAATCCCCAAACTGCTTTTGAGTTGTTTGTTTTTTTTTTTTTTGGTATCAACTCACCCTTCCAAACATCCATTTAAAATTTCCCCTTAAATCCCAGGGACATTGAATGTTGGGGAGAACTATTCTGATAAAAATGTGTATTGAGTTTTGCTCAGACCCAAATGTATGGAGGAAAAAAAAAACCCGACCCTTTGCCAAACATAAGGAAAAAATATGTCTGCACTTCTGGATGGCTAAGTTTATGAGCAAACCTTCCAGAGCTCACAAGACCTTCTGAGCAGCCCGTCTTTATGTGACTCTGACCAGGCTCAGAGAGGATTTGGAGGTTGGAAAATCCTAGGGGCTTCCTCAAGAGTAGAGAAGCAAAAAGAGCTGGATTTTAGTAGCCAGGGAACCTGGATTTGAATTCTGGCTCAGCCACTTACTACTTGTGTGATTTTGGGTAATCTCTCTGGGCCTCATTGTAGTCTTCTGCAAAGTGATGGGGGTAAAACCAGTACTGGCAAAGTTGATTTTTTGTAAGTGTTAAAACTTTGTATTTATGCTTGCTAAATTTCATGGTATTAGATTTAGCTCATTGTTCTGCTCTACTGAGAGCTTGTTGGTGCTGTCTTTGCCTTCTGATATGTTAGCTATCCCTCCCCACTTTGCGTCATGACCAAATTTTATAAGCAGGCTGTCTTTGCCTTCATCCAGATTAGAGAAAAAAATGTTAAGGAGCAGAAGGATAAGGATTTATCCTTAGGTCCCAGTCCACTAGAATGTTCCAAGGTGACATTGACCCATTAATGACTATTTTTTGGGTCCATTTATTATGTCAGTATACCAGGATGAGCTAGAGCCAGCTCCGACTTGGAAGAGCTGATTAGTAAAGTCAATGCAAGCATTTACACCTCAGAAATCGGTGAATGCTACAAATCTGGGGTTGACTTATTACTTTGTTGATTGTCTATACATAAGAAAGTGATGAAGGAGATGTTTATAGTGCAGACTAAACTGGAAAGTGTGTTGTGAGTACATATTTTTCTCTTGGAGATCCAGCTGTTAAACATTTACTAGCACATCTGCACAGCATACTGTCATTTAGTCTACATCCCTCCATATTGCTCATAAGGATAGTGTTTTAGGCTAGGTGCATGCTCGCCCCAGCTTCAAGATCTGGAAAGATTGAATATTGAGGAAGATAAAAAAAAACTTTTACTAAGTACAACCATTCTAGATAATTCTGATTATATAAAATTTAAAAAGTTTTTGCACAAATAAAACCAATGCAACCAAAACCAAACAAAATGTAGAGAGCATTATGAAATGTAAAATGGATAATTTTGATTATATAAAATTAAAAAGATTTTGCACAAATAAAACTAATGTAACTAAATATGGCCATTCATCAGGACATACATTGATGGATGCAGCTCTCCAGGTCCCTGTCCGTAGGGACAGGGTGCTCCCAAGTGGAAAACAACAGCCTGAGCTAGAATAAACAGGATGACAATTCTGAAGAGCTGCACTACCTTCTTAACACTGGCTTATATAGAATTCACTGAAATGTGGGCCTTAGCGCTTTAAGTATATCACTATTCTTGGTCTCCATAACAAAAAGTCTCCATGCTTTAAATCACTATTGCCACTAAATCAAGTTAGCCTGTTAGGGTCCCAAACATGGGCAGAATGAATAATGGCTGTCCAAAACAAGAAAGCATGAAAGCTTTTGTTAAATCCTGCCAAAAACTGTATACACTATCCATAGCGTGTACTTCATAAAGGACTTCACAAAAGTCCTACTTTAATTCCTCACCATATTGAAAAGGTGGCATTGGATTCTTGAAGATTATGTCAACAGAACATAATCTCTGGTAGGTTCTACCAAGGTGGGGATGGCTTCAAGTGCATGCCTGAGGACAAACTATGCCTACTGTCTACTAGAATGCGAGTTCCTTGGAGTGAAGGACTGTCTTTTGCCTTACTTTGTACCCCCAGCACTTAGGACAGTGTCTGACACACAGCAGATGCTTAATAAATTTATATTTACTGACTGACTGTCCATGATGATGCTCATTACCAGCAGGCTGGCACTTGGGTGATAGATTCTTTGGCCATGGCAACCCAAAATCGAAAATAACTCCATACTTTATTGGGAGGGGGGAAGGCAGAAAAAGGGAGGGAAGAGAACAAACATTTATGCAGCATATACTATGTGCCAGGCACTGTGCTAAGTGCTTTACATACATAGATTTCATTTGATTTTCTGAACAACCCTGCAAGGTAGGTGCTTCTATCATCCTCATTTTGCAGTTAAGGAAACTGAGGCGAACAGAGGCTAAATGACTTACCCAGGGTCATATAGCCAAGAATTGCCCGAGGCAGGATTTGTACTCAAATCTTCTTAATTCCAAATCCAGCTATCTATTCACTATGCCACCTAGATGCCAATGATAATCCATTGACCAACAAGTTTTTCTATCAGAACTGAACCATACAAATATTGACAGTCTCAAGATAAATTAAACCAAAATAAACAAGAACAAAATGAGAGGATGGCTTACGAGTTCTTCTTGGAGAGTCAAACAAAGGAGTTTGTGGAGTTGGTGACACCATGCTCACAAAAGCCATAAGCATCATTTCATGGGACACTTAGTTATTAAGTTTCATAATGAGCATAAACAAGAAAAACCTACCAGAAAGATAATGGTGGCTTATTTGCTTATGTAGGGTGAAGGCCAAGGTAGTTTGGGACTATACAAACACACCTGTCTCTTAAATGGACACTGGACATAGAAAGACATGTGGGTAGGTAGCAACATCCAGTCTAAAAAAAAACCAAAAAAAACCCTAATCATCATGCAGTCCCTGGATGAGCCACCAGGTGGAACTCCAAGCTTGAGCTACCTGCTCAGGCCTCTTTTCCCTCCATGTGCAAATTGTAGATTCTCCAAATGGCTGTCTGTGTTTATACAGGGAAGTGTTTCCAGCCCCTCAGTTCCTGCCTGATTTCCTCAGCTTGGTCTATACCTTAAAATGTCAAGATTGTCATGCAATGTTTCATAAGTTTATCAAAATTGTCTGGGTTACCCTCATACCACTAAGATGTTTATCTCCTTTCAATAGTCGCCCAAGGGAGTTTGTACTCGTTTATTGAATAGAACTGGAATTAAAAGGTTATAGCAATAAAACTGGCCACATTCCAATGTGCCTGTAGAGCTCTGAACCCTCCCATTTGGATCTGAGTTCTCAATTTCACTTTTGCCAAGGGAGCAGACATTCCCAGAGGCTGTTTGTAGGGTAGAGTTACTGAGCATCCTTCCCTCTACACCCACATTACAATCATAAAGTGAGAAAAGGGACAGTTTCACTTATGGAGAGGGGAAACCCCACTGTGACTCCTGTGGAGATGTCAGTCACTTTTTGGGTAATCACTGGACAAACTCTGGAGTGTAATGGTCACTGGAAGTTCTCTGATAAGTCAGTCAGTCAATAAGCATTTATTAAGCACCCATTTTATGCCAGGCTCTCTGCTAAGCACTAGGGATATGAGAGAAAGGCAAAAGACAGTCCCCGCTTTCAAGGGCTTTGAAATCTAAGGAGGAGAGATAACAAACAGACAAATACAAACAAGCTATATAAAGGATAAACAAATAATTAACAGAGAGAGGGTATAGAATTAAGAGACTGGGAAAGGTTTCTTGGGGCAGACGGGATTTTAGTTGGGACTTGAAGGAAACAAAGGAAGGTAGGAGGAGCCGCATTCCAGGCACTCCAAGGACAATGAAAATGTGAAGACATAAAGTGTCTTTTTCACAGAATAGCCAGGAGGGCAGTGTCACTGGGTCAAAGAGTTCGTGGGCAGAAAGGGGTGTAAGGTATAAGAATACTGGAAAGGTGGAGTGGGGGTGGGGGCTAGATGATGAAGGACTTTGAACGCCAAACAGAAAATTCTATATTTGATCCTGAAGGAGACAGGAAGCCACTTGAGTTTGCCGAGAATGGGGGTGGTGGTGTTGGTTATATGGTTAGACCTGCACTTTAGGAAAATCACTTTGGCCACTGAATGGAGGGTAAGCTAGAGTGAGGAGAGACTTGAGGCAGGGAGACCTCCACACAGGCACAAATAATAATTTGAGCTTGAAGTGATGGACTGCACCAGCATGGTGGAAGTATCAGAGGAGAGAAGAGGGTATATTTGAGAGATGTTGTAAAGGTGAAAATTGATGGGTCTTGGTGACAGATTGAAGATGGGGGGTGAGAGATAGTGAAGAGAAGAGGATGATACCTAGATTGCAATCCTGGGAGGCTAGGAGGATGATTTTGGGAGAGGGGAGGTATTACAAACTCATGCTACAATATCATTGTTCATGCTGCATCTCAAGTAGGTGTGCAGTGTGTCCTTACCTCACCCTCTCCTGGCGTGGTTGCCATAAAGCAATCTAATCTCTTTTCAAAATGTGTCATTGCAGTGCAATGATTAAGCAATGACTTTGGCAGCCCTATATAAGAATCTCTTGAGGCCTAACAAGCTACAGATACTTTCCTCCATTGCCCCAACATGTCACTGGGTGGCAGGAAGAGAGACCAGCAACACCTGCTCCTATTGAAGGGCACCATAAACTTATCCCATCCCCAGTCAATTCTTTCTGACCCAATAGTCCATTCCCACTAGGCACAAGATAACCACTGTCGGCCAGATGCTGATACCTGTTACCTCGCTCCCAAATCTTTACCTCTGTGTAGATATTCCAAGGGCAGCTAAGTGGCACAGTGGATAGAGTGCCAGGCATGAAGTCAGGAAAACTTGAGTTCAATTCTGGTGTCAGGCACTAATTGTGTTACTCTGGGCATGTCACTTAACCCTATTTGCCTCAGTTGCCTAAAATGATCGGGAAATGGCAAACCACTCCAGTAATCTTTGCCAAGAAAACCCCAAATGAGGTTATGAAGAGTTGTACACGACTGAAAAATGACTGAAAATACTTTGATATTCAGAGATTTCAATGCAAAGGTGGACAAGGACAGGCTAGTGAAAAAAAAAAACCAAGTGTGTTGCAATGTATGGTTCAAGATTAAGAATGAGAGAGGCCCTTTTGCGGGTTGGCGGGGAGTGAGGCGGCAGCACCATGAAGGCCTCGGGCACCCTGAGAGAGTATAAGGTAGTTGGACGCTGCCTGCCTACTCCCAAGAGTCCAGTGGCGCCTCTTTATTGGATGCGGATCTTTGCTCCTAACCATGTTGTAGCAAAGTCCCGATTCTGGTACTTTGTT
>CM053625.1:291373488-291396283 GCA_028646595.1 Phalanger gymnotis
CCCTCCTAAGTCACCAATCCACACCCACACAGGTTTCACACCTGACAGGGCCCTGGGCCTGGGGCTTAGCACTTAACAGCTGAAAGTACTTCCACTCAAAAGAAACAAAAGCCATGCTAACGAGACAATTTTGCTTAACAACACACTTAGATAAATCTTGAAGAATTAAAGTTGTGAGAGAGGTGAAACACAAAGCTCTAGGGAAGCTCAAATCTTCTAAAGATTCTATATCCACTCTCATTGGAGAAGTTTCTCTTGATTATATTAGCATACTTTAACTTCCCCTGAGCTCCTGGCCCTCCAGAGATGAATCTTCTAGCAGCACAGTCACATTGTGGATAGCTGTATCATAAGATTATGCTATTCACCATGTTCAGGCCGACATTAAAATGACATCCTGGAGAATATCCATTATTAATTGTCCTTGGGTGGATCTTCTATGGAGGGTAAGTGGAAGGACATGAGCAAGAATCATGTAGGATGAGAGGGTTGTGACTATCAGCAGTGGAAGTACCACCCACACCAATGAGATCACAGCTTCATCAAAATATCAGAATGTCATTATAAGGAAAAGGAGACTTTGTAGTGGAACTCTGGAAGAGTCATGAAATGCCACATTGATTTTTGGACATTTTGGTACTGGGGACAGAGTATACATTTTTGCTTCAAGCTTTTTTTTTTTTGCCTGAAGCAAAAATAGACAAAAGCTGCTCCATAATCCCCACCCCCACCCCCTACTCCTCACTTTCTAGCATAGAGAACAGTCTGCAGCCGATGAGGGTGGTGGCAGCTGGGAGGACAAGGTGTGGATCTCAGAGGACCTCAAGGTGCAAGTCTCTCACCCCCAAGGGCAGGGGCTAGGCTGCTTCTGGACTAAGGGTATTCTCTGAGGAAACAGGATTTGAGACATCCACACTCCTCTTCTCCACGGAACTCAGAGCATGAGGGACCATTAGTTCAGGTAGAGAGAAATGCTTCAATTAACCAGGCACTTTCTGGGAGGAATGAGGTTCCCAGAATGCCACATCTCCACTTACTACCTGCTTCCTGGATGAAGATATACTAGGAAAGGGCACAGCCTGTCCTTCCCCTTCCTTCCTCTATCAGCCGGCAGCTCTGATCATTTGCCATCTCTGGAGGCTCACCTTCTTGCCAACCTCTACTCAGGCAAGGTCCAAGCTGAGACTGTATGATGATGGGGCAGTGATCTTTAGATTGCCAAGAAGAGCCCTCCCTATCCCAGGAAGCATGCTCTGCTTCCCAATATCTCCTGGTGCACTCATGTCTAGAACTCTACAGTCTGCTTATCTATTTATTTGTCCTTGCAACCTCCAGCCTTGAAAAGGGTGCTGCTAAAAATTCCCCAGAGACAAACCCCTGTGTAGTGCAGCTTGCTGGTCAACAGTCTAGTAGTGACAATGGCATGAGATAGTGGAGCATTAGCAAAGGAAGAGAGATGTGCTGCAGCTCAGAGGAAAATCTCCCTCCCTACCCCCAAGAATCGGAAGATGGGATCACCATAATCTTCCATTAAGACTAGAGCCTCTGAAAAACCTGAAGAAAGGATCTTCCATCCTGACCTACATCCAGAGCAGAGCTTTTTTTTTAGTTTTAATTTTTTATTTTTTAGGGGGGAAGGCAGGGCAATTAGGGTTAAGTGACTTGACCAAAGTCACACAGCTAGTAAGTGTGTCAAGTATCTGAGTTCAGATTTGAACTCAGGTCCTCCTGACTCTAGGGCCAGTACTCTACTCACCACACCACCTAGCTGTACCCAGAGCAGAGCTTGGCCAAGGCCCTGAACACAATCATTGCTTAATAATTATTCCTTGAGCTCTAAGACAACTCCAAGGGACTCAAGATGGAGGGTGCAGTCCATATCCAGAGAAAGAACTGTGGAGTCTGAATGCTGATGGAAGCATACTATATGTTCTCTTTCTTTTTGTTTTTGTTTTGTTTCTTCTTTCTTGTGGTTCCTTCTATTAGTTCTGGTTCTTCTTTACAATATGACTAATACAAAAATATGTTTAATATGATGTATATATAGAGCCTATATCAGATTCTATGCCATCTTGGGAGCGGGGATGAGACAGAGTGGGAGAAAAATTTAGAACTCAAAATCTTACAAAAGTGAATGTTGAAAAAAATATTCCTTGAATTGAAGCTTCTTCAAGATTCTTCCTCAAGATTTTCCTTTATTCTTCAATATAAGGTTGGTGAAGAGCTTAAAGAGGACTTAGATGATAACAAAGTGAGTTTTGTTTCATTTATGTCTATACAGATTTTTAAAACCATATATTTTTCAATTAGGGTGAAAGGAGGAGCCTAGGCTGGATTGCATTGGAAAATTGATGTCAGAAAAAAATTCCTAACAATTAGAGGTGCCTGGACATGGAATGGCATACCTTTAGAGGTAGTAGGTTCCCCCTCTTTGGAAGTTTTCAAACAGAGACTGCACAACCACTTTTTCCATATGTTATAGTGGGGATTCCTTCATGTATGAGTTGGACCAGATGGCTCCTGAGGTCCTTTCCAGCTCTCACATGTTCACTGCTACAAAAGCCCATCTCTCTTTTTTAAAATTGTAAATCAAGTTTTATCATATCTATGTATTTTGTTTTTATATTATATACACTTACACAGTACTTCTGTGCTCCTGTGGTCTCCTGTAAGAAAGTAAAACAATTAAGCAAAATTAACAAGTGACCTTACCTGAAGTTAATGCAGCATTCTAAATCTGTACCCCCCTACCCCCAAATCTAACCACTTCTCTTTAATACCAATGTTATCCTAATGATTCCACGTTGCTGCAAGTCATGGAGCATTGTGATCTTGGAAGAATCATAATTAGAAGTAATCTAAAGAACAACGGAAAGATGAGTAGTCAGTTCAAGTAAACTGCAATAAGTTACTAATGATGGCTAAGTGCACATAAGAATTCCAGTCTATTCAACAAAGATTTACTCAATGACCACCATGTGCAAGGCTCTATATTCTGAGTATTAGGCATGCAAAGATAAAAAATGACATCTACGTAGATGGATATAATACAAAGTAGATTGTGCTGGAGCAAACAAGAGTTCTAGACAAACTTCTCTAGGAAAATATGAAAAAGGGAAGATCACATTCAACTGGGCAGATGAGGACTTCATGGATGGTGAGTCATCCTAGCTGGGCCTTGAAGGAAGAGAAACATCTGAATAGGAAGAGATGAGAAGAGAGTGCATTCCAGGAATGGAGGACAGCCTGTAGGGTGGTACAGAGACAGTAGAGGGCAGAAGGAGACTGGGGAAGAATGAGTGATTCTGATTAGATGCTAGAACATGAACTGTATGAAGAGGAGTCATGTGAAATAAGGTTAGAAAAGTGAGTGGAAGTAGATTTAAGACAGAATAAGGAGTTTGTATTTTACCCTAGAGGCTTTTAAGCAAGGGAGTGACATGGCCACACCTGGGTTTTAGAAGATTGTTTCTGGCATCCCTGTGAAGGAAGGATGGCAGAGGGGAGAGCTGGAGGCAGGGATCCCATTTAGGAGGTGATTACCTAATACAGGTGAGAGGTTGATGAAGCACTAAAATAGAATGGTGGCAGTGTGAGAGGAGTGAAAGAAATGCATGGCACAGCTTCTACAAAGGTAGAAAGGATAGGACTGGGCAGCTGTGCAGGATGAATGGGAGGGAAGAATCAAAGATGGCTGCACTATTCCCATCTGGGTAACCATGGCTAACTGGGAGGATGGTAATACTATCAATAGGAATAGCAAAACTGGGAGGAGGAGTAGATTTAAGGATGGAGGTGATATGTTGGATACCTGAAGGGAGGGGGTCATGAAACTTGGACCTATTTACCAGATGGTTAGAGATGGAGACCTGGGGCTCAAATGAAATATTGGGACTTATGTGTAGATTGGGGGGTCATGTGTATAGAGATAGTCATTTAACCCATAGAAGTGGATGAGATAACCAAAAGATGCGTGGTAGAAAAAGAAGAGGGCCTAGTACAGAATACTGATGGGGTTGAGGGAAGTGTGACACTCTGCCTTAAAGGGTAAAAAAACAATAATGAACAGGCAAGGAAACTGAGAAGGAGCAGTGAAACAGGTAAGCAGAGAACTAGGGGTGATCCGTGTTCCTTGGAAATCAAGAGAGAAAATAGTGTTTAAGAAGAGTGAATGGTTAAAAGCAGAAAGGCAGGAGGAGAAAGCAGAAGGAGGAAGACAGTTGAGAAAAAGACAGTGAATTTCTCTTTAAGAGTAATTTCAGTCTAATGGTGTAGACTACTCTCTAGGAGTTTAGCAGTGAAAGAGAGGGAAGACATACGATGATGACTTGAAGGGATAGGATGGTCAAGGGAAGGTATTTCTAGGTCAAAGGAGACCTAGACAAAGACCTTAGACCTTAGACAAAGGTCTAAGTACGTTTGCTGACAGAGGAGAAGGACCCCATAGATAATGAGAGTCTGAAAAGGAGTAAGAGAGAGAAGAGGAGAGGAGAGGAAAAGAGAGCAGGAGAGGAGAGGAAAAGAGAGAAGAAGAGGAGAGGAGAGGAGAGGAGAGGAGAAGAGAAGAGGAGAGGAGAGGAGAGGAGAGGAGAAGAGAAGAGAAGAGAAGAGAAGAGAAGAGAAGAGAAGAGAAGAGAAGAGAAGAGAAGAGAAGAGAAGAAAAGAGAAGAGAAGAGAAGAGAAGAGAAGAGAAGAGAAGAGAGAAGAGAAGCAGGAAGTGATGGGATCAAGAAAATGTAAAAGGATTAGCTCTGGCAAAGAAATGAGACACTACCTTATACTCTGAAACTGGAACAAGGGAAGAGGAAATAGATGTAGAGACGTATTAAAGTATAGAGAAAGGGAAATGGGGAGTTTATAACTTGAGCTGAATCATTTCCATCTAAGCCAGAGGTGAGGTTATGTGTTAGGGGATGGGATGGAGTATTAGTCTTTTCCAGTTTTGTGATTTTCTATATTCTTGGTTCTTAGATTGCTTCCACTTCCAAAATCCTCTGTTCTAAGGTCATTTCCAGATTTTACATTCTATATGTAGAAAGTTTACCCAGGTGCTTTGTGCCATTTTAGGAAATTCTTTCTTACCTAACTTACTTTCCCTTCCCAGGTAGTATCTGTCACTCCTCCAGTGGTTCCCAACAACTCCTCTCAGTGCCGTCCAGTACAGGTTTCTCGTTTGATCTGTCTCATATTATCTTATTATTGTCTTACCTGTTTATGCATCTGTTGTCTCTCCTATTAGAATGTAAATTCCTTGAGGGCAGGGACCTGTGTGCTCAGCACAGTGTGTGGCACAGAGTAAGGATAATTTAATAAGTGCTTGTGGACTTGTTGACCTGACAGATGAGGAAAATGAGCCTTATCCAGGATGAGTAACTTAGTAACAATAGCCAGGAGTGTGCTCGTACCAGCCTGTGAGAGGTGATTATTAAATTTTCAGTGTGAGCATTAATCTTTTTGGACAGGCAGTCGCTGCTTACCGACACCCCACCGATGACAGCTAATGTTCACAGAGCACCTTAACATCTGCAATGTTTCCCAAACTTTAACTCTTCGATCTTCTAGAAGTCTTCATCAGGATATTGAGGTAACCCAGGGTTATTGAAGGCCATGCTAGCAGAACACAAGCTCTGGCAAGTTCTACTTTGTTGAAAAGGCTTCAGGAATGGTTCTGGTAACAGAATGTCTTCCAAGGACTAATCTAGTTAAACATGAGAGGCATGTCCTCAATAGTCCGGTCACCTGGTGATGGAACACTTTTGGCCACAGCAATGCATAAAACAAGGAAAAATTTAAAACAGTCCTCAATTCAATTTTGGTTATCTGCGTACCCCATTTCCACTTACATAATGGTGGTAAAAGAGGAAAATGGAAGGAAGGGAATAAACATTAAAATAACATCTACTATGTGCCAAGTACTGTGCTAAGTGCCTTTCCTTTTTTTAAACAAATGTTATCTTATTTGATCTTCAACAATCCTGCAAGATAGGTGTCACTATATTATTGCCATTTTATAATTGAGGACCCTGGGCAAACAGATTAAATGACCCTATACTGTAACCTGAAGAAGTTGGGTTAGAACATTTTTATGGCCCCTTTCATCTCTAACGTTCTCAGCATTCCTTGATGTAGTTCAAGGAAATTCTATCTGACTGATATCCTTCACTAATACGCTGTGGAGCTGACCCTGGTTTTTCAAAATTTCTTCCTATAAAGCAGTCAGGCAATGAGGATTTATTTGAGCACCTCCTACATGGCAGGCACTGTGTGAAGACTGGATACAACATGCAAACAGTCTAAAACATACAAAGTAGATGGAAATTCATTTCAGAGGGAAAGCATTGGAGCGGGGTGGAGTTGGTGAAGAAAGGCCTTGTGCAGAGGACAAGAGCACGAGACTGATAGCCGGGATCCATCAAGATGGAAGGTCTTTGATTTCAGGCCTGATGATGGATTACATGTCTCTTGTGCAAGGATCAGCCTAGCAAAGTTGCGGAAGGCTTATCATCAGAGAGCTGTTGAATAAGAGACTGGGTCTTTTGGGCCACAGCAACTTTTGACATCATCCCCTAAGGTGAGGAGGGGTCGCAATGGGAACCATTGGATGGAGCTCTCACACCATAGGATCTTTTAAATGATGAAAACACAAAATTCTATCACAACAGAGTTAAATTAATTGTACGAATGACTTCTCCCCCAATTTTAACTTATGCCAATGTAGCAGTGAGGAGAATAACAGGTTAAGGGAGCATTATGCAGAGATGTTCCTAAAGACATTGGCTGAAGCATTTGTCCCATAAGAAAAAATTCACTGATTCCTAGAAATACACTTTTTTTTAATTTCCAAATTACTAGTCTAAGTTTCAAGTTCTAAAATTTATGAGATTATGAAATCCTTTTTCCTTCTAGCCAGGTTTCTACAAAGATGGAAATGTTTTCCTAATTTTTCTCACATTTAGTCTGATGTAAAAGAGCAATGAAAGCTAGAAGGGGTCTTAGAGGTCTTCTAAATCAAATTTCTTTATTTTACAGATGGGGAAATTGAGGCTCAGAGAGGGAAAATGACCATGGTGCCCAAGGTCATATAGGTATAAGTGGCAGAGTAGGAATCTTAATTCATCTTCTGACTTCAAATTCAGCCCTCCCTTTAGACTTTCTCTGCTTAGCCTTGGCTGGCATAACTACAAGCCAGATAGGGAAGATGGCTAAGGAGAGATGCATGAACAAGGGGGAGCAGCAAAGAGGCAGATTTCAATCTAACTTAGGAAAAATTTTCTATCAGAGTCAAAATGGAATGGGCTGCCTTAAGAGTCCTCTGAAGTTCTTCATGCGGATGCTATAGGAAAGATTCCTGTTTAAGGAATAATTTGACCTGATGCCTTTAGAGGTTCTTTCTCTCTATGGGATTCCATAATTCTGTATGGGGAAAACAGTTCTATATGAATAGCCATTATGTTGCAAATCAAAATTTGTATGATTTTAAAAAATCTTTATCAAGATATAAAATTGAATGGCAGCATGATTTAGTGGAGAGAGGGCTAAACTTGCAACCAGGAAGATCAGGGTTCAAATCCTACTTCTTATGTTGACTGTATGACCAGAGTCAAGTCAGTTAACCTGAGCCTCAGTTTCCTCATCTGTAAAATAGGGATTGCAATATATACAATGTATATATACTCAATACACACACACATATATATACATACATACATATATACACACATGCAACACATACTATATATGTATGTATATATGTGTGCATATGCATATGTATAGGTTCTACCTCAGAGGATGTTGTGAGGCTTAAATGAGATGATACATGTAAAGTGTGCTTAATTCATGTCAGTTATTTTTATTAACCCCATCCTAGGAAATATCCCAACACTTTAAAGGATCTCCAGATTCCTGTGTATTCCCTCCATGCTTTTATAGTCTTTGTTAGTTCCTTGGTTTAAAAAAAAATTCATCTCTTGGCGGTCAACCATCTGGGAATTTTAAAGCTATTTTTTGCTAGATGCCTTGACTACCAAGCCAAGATGGCAGCCAATGGAAAATTCCTGCTGTGGGAGTAGCTGGGAGATAGAGTCTGGGTGTGCATGATGGTAAATAAGTTCTGGTCTACCTCATGGAAATATCTGGCAAGTGTAATCCAGGGAAAATGGATGCCCAGGAGAATGGAGAAGACAGATTCCTTCCGCTGTTTCTATGAGAGAGCTTTGTGGCCTGGATAAGCCATTTATCCTTCTCCAGTCTCAGTTTCTACATATATGTAAAATATATGTGTTTATATGTACATTTATATGTAAAATGGGGATAATAATATTTGTGTTATATTAATAATTATAATTATAAAAATAGTTATAAAAAGTATAATAATATTTGCAATATACAAATAGGAGCTGTTTTTGTTCCTGTTGCTACGGCTGCTCCTCCTCCTTCTACTACTAGTATCACTACTGCCACTGCTACTACTACTATCGCTATCACTACGGGACTACTGATGTTGCTACTATCATGCCTCCTCTCAAGTTAGGAGTTACTTCCTCCATGAAGCCTTCCCTGATCCTTCCCTCTCCCACTCCCTCCACTCCCCCACATGGAATCTCTCTGTCTCTCTCTGTCTCTGTCTCTCTGTCTTTCTTTCTCTCTCTCTCTCTCTCTCCCTCCCTCTCAGCATTCACTGTCTATCACTTTGCCTCCATAGCATTTTCCCTCACATCATACTAATTTTGTTGTTGTTCAGTCAGCTGATTTTTATGGTTGTTCACTTGTGTTTGACTCTTCATGACCCCATGGACCATACTGTCTATGGGATTTTCTTGACAAAGACAGTGGAGTGGTTTGCCATTTCCTTTTACAATGAATTAAGGCAAATGGGGTTTAAGTGACTTGCCCAGGGTCAAACAGCTAGTAAATGTCTAAGGCTAGATTTGAACTCAGGTCTTCCTCACTCCAGGCCCAGTGCTCTAACCACTGAACTATCCAGCTTCCCCTATGTACCTAGCACTTAATAAGTGCTTATTAGTATTAATGAAGTTAGAGTGGGAAGAGCACAGGACTCAGAGGACCTGGGCTCAAATCTTGCCTCTGATTTCTTACTCCCTGGGTGACTGTGTTACTTAGCATTCTTGGACCTCATTTTCCTCGTCTGTAAAAGAGAGTTGGACTAGACGGTCTCCAAAGTCCCTTTCAGCTCTGGATCTAGATTGAAAGGAGAAGTGACTTGTCTGTGTTCATATAGCTCAGTGTTGGAGGTGGACGTCGAAGACAGTTCCTCCAGTGCCAAGTCCTGGATTCTTTCCCTGTAATATATTACCTCTGATACAAGTTGAATTAAGTCATTCAGATTGGGATATGGAATAAAGATGCAGACAAATTGAACTGGACTCTCCAGGCATCAAACAGGCCAAGGGAAGTTTGGAAGAAGAGGTCTCCCTGGTGAGGACAGGGTAGGATAAACAGCCCCAATGGGAGCAGGCTGAGACAGACAGTTTGTGGTCCCATCTGAGTGAGCATCTATGGGGCCATCTGCCCTACCCCTTTGTAATGTGGGCATACAGCTCTGGGCACTCCTGCCCTAGGAAAACATCTTGCCCATTCCTCATTCCCTAACTTCTCAAGTATACTCTATATTTAAGCTATGAAATATCTCTCCACAACATGATTACAGATTTCAATGGGTGCTGTCCAAAGGGACATAAATCCTGAAACCAACATCTAAAAGTTTCCCTAATGCTGAAATTGTTATAATAAAAGATGCTTTTTTTAAAAAAAATAGACAATAGAAAACACATGTCTTATTGGGCAAAATTGATTGCACATGTTCTTTAATTGGTCTACAGGATCATTTAAAACCAATCAGATCCATCTAATACTCTTTCCTATTTATTCCATGAGTTGACCATTTTTTCTTAAAATATATACTTCATGAAGATTATAGGATCTAGATCAGTTGAGGAAACTGAGGCACTAACAAGGGTAAGAACTTGCCCAAGGCCACATAACTAATCAATGGCAGAGGCAGGATTCAAACCCAAACTCATTGATTCCAAATTCAGGGCTTTCCCTTCTACATATTGCAGGGGAGCACATGTCCTGAGATGTCTTAACACATACACACAGTGGTAGCCTAGGGTTCATTGAATAATAAGGCCAAATTTGTTTTTGTGAGATCAAAATAACAGCAAGAAGAGCCAGCATTTATAAAGCCCTTTAAAAGTTGCAAAGCACCTTATGTATCTCATGATTATTTTTTTTATTCATTTCAGTAGTGTGTGACTGTGACCCCATTGGGGGGTTTTCTTGACAAAGATACTGGAATGGTTTACCATTTCCTTCTGCACCTCATTTTATAGATGGGGAAACTGAGGCAAACAGAGTTAGGTGACTTGCTCAGGGTCACACAGCTAGTAATTGTTTGAGGCTAGGGAAGACCAGTCTTCCTGACTCCAGGCCCAGCATTTTATGTATTGCACCACCTAGCTGCTTCCATATGTCATGATTACAGGTGAGGAAACTGAGGCAAGCAGGTTAAGTGACTTGTCCAGAGTTATGTAGCTAATAAGTGTTTGAGGCAGAATTCAAACTCAGATCTTCTTGTCTCCAAGACCAGAAGTCAGTCTCTCTGTCTCTATCTCTCTGTCTGTCTCTGTCTTTCTCTCTCCTCTCTTCCTCTTCTCTCTCACTCTCTCCCTCCCTCCCTCCATCTAATTGCCTTTAACATATCCTAAGGTATAATCCTGCTAATGATAATAACACAGCACTATCCTCATGGCTACCTTACAACGTAGGAAAGGCAAGCGCTGTCATCCCTATCACACAGGTAGTAAGTGACAGAGCCAGGATTCAAACCCAGATCTCTTGATTCCAATTCCAGTGTTGTTTCTACTGCACCATCCTCCTGCCTCTCACATATGCAAATAGAAATAGATAATTTTATGCATATACATATGTATACAAACATAGACATTTAAATATATGTATATAATTACATAAACATGAGCACATATACACATATAAATTTTATATATACACATATACATACATATATATGTACATACATATATACACAAAAACTCATGATGAGTTTCCATTTTTCTTTTAGATGTTCTTTTTGAAGCAGATTGTAATTTATTAGCCACCCAGAGTTCTTCCCAGAGCCTGTGTAGGAGGCCTGAAATAACAGAATCCAGATTAAATCCATTCATTTTGCAGAAGGGGACAGGATTGAACGGATTCTCCAGATACTGTAGCATAAGGTTAGGCCATAAATTCACTTTTGCAAAATTGTAGAGAGATAATCAGGAATTTACCAGGAAAAAGGTGCTTTAAACTGAAAATTTCTGTGGCTAATTGAAGGAAAGTTGACTTCCTTCCCCCAGTGTGAACACGGGAGTCTCCTGGCTTCCTTTCAGTTATAGAGTGGCCTCATTCTGGCCCTTCTCCCTAATCCACATGTGGCAGTTGACCTGACAGGGATGGAGGTAAGAGATCTAGCACCCTGGGCTCCCTGATGTGACCTCGTATTAGTCACTCCCAGCTCCATGATACTTAAGGTTTATCTCAAGCCACAGATCAAAAGCTCCCCCCTCCCACTGAATCTCCCAGACTGAGGCAGAATGTTACACAGAACATCTTAGTAAGGCCAAATACATTTAATTAAAGCACTAAGCAAGGTAAATAACAAAGGGTTAAATCAAGCAGCAGACATTCTCCTCACTCATTTCTGTACCCTACCATCTTCTCAACTACTTGGGACTGGATGCTACAAGTTCACTCATCTCCATTCTCTCTCCATCTCCAACACATCACTGAAATCTTGGGAAACAGGAAAAAATGTTCATCAGATCAATACTGAAGTCTCAATGTCTATGAGAGACGCCCCATCTCATTATACGAAAACAAGCCTCAGTGCCCCTAAAGTGCTGCTGCTTACCAAAAGAGCACTGAATGCCAAAGCATTGCAGAGACCTTGTCTCTAGAAGCACTTCTCTGGATGTGTGTGCGTGTGTGACTGTGTAGATGCCTCCTTTTGATGCTTCTACCAGTAACACTAGAAATGGCAAAAGCTAGACACAGATGGAAGAAAAAAGCTCATGTTTCTAGCACCAGCAGGAGCTAGACTCAGATTCCATTTTCCCCCTTCCTCTCTGCTATTTTCTCTGTAGCCGGGCTCTTGTCCGCTAGCTTTTTTTCTGAGTCCCTCTCCAGTGCTTTTAAAATTCCTGCTCTAGGAGTACTCATCACCTCGCATGTTGGTATGGTTTCCGTGTTTTTGAATCTCATAGAGACTTCTAGGGAATGAAGTTTCTAAAGAGAACATAGAATTCCTGATTCTCCCCAGACGTGACCTTCTAAGTCCCCTTCGATGAAGAATGCGAAGTAGATGCAAATTCAACGGGGCACACTGGTATGTCTTTAAACCTACATCCTACATTCATCAGTTTGAATACAGTCACAGGCAATCATCCTGACTACACAGGACTAACGCATGCCACTAAGACATACAATTCACATTAGAATTGCATGGACCAGACACAAGGCACAGGGAAGAATATAACACACTCCATGTAAACCATATGGCAAACAAGAACACAGAGCAAAATTGTGTACCAGGGACCAGATACACGAGGGGTGTGTGTTTCATAATACACAAGGAACAAATATAGAAGGCATATGTATATATATATGTATATGTATATGTAATATCACAAGTAAAGGTTACATTCCAAATACACATTTCCTGACTTCCTCAATGGAGCCTGTCTGGCTACACGTGTAACCCATAATCCTCTGAGCATCAGAAGTTAGCACAGTGACTGACCTAATACTCTTAGGGGAGCAGTGGATAGAGTACCAGGTCTGGAGTTAGGAAGACCTGAGCTCAAATCCAGCCTCTGACATTTACTAGCTGTGTGACCCTGGGCAAATCACTTAACCCAGTTTGCCTTAGTTCCCTCATCTGTACAATGAGCTGGAGAAGGAAATGACCACAACCACTCCAGTCTCTCTGTCGAGAAAACCCCAAATAGGTTCAGAAAGAGTCGGGCACGACTGAAATGACCAAACTACTACAACAATTGCTTTGGCACTTCTACAATGCACGTTCTCAGTTCTGCCACCTTGGTATCCTCACCTTTGGCCTTCAGCCTCAATCTTGAGCTTGTGGTTGAGGAAAGAGAAAAGTATTTATAACTTCCTACTGTGTGGGAGGCACCGTGCTAAGTGCTTGACAAATATTTTCTCATTTGATCCTTATAACAACCCTGTGGGTAGGTGC
The DNA here is from genome assembly GCA_028646595.1 of Phalanger gymnotis. Classification (NCBI taxonomy): domain Eukaryota; kingdom Metazoa; phylum Chordata; class Mammalia; order Diprotodontia; family Phalangeridae; genus Phalanger; species Phalanger gymnotis. Next base: position 291,386,765 of record CM053625.1, read on the forward strand.
TATTATTATCCCCATTTTACAGATGAAGAAATTTAGACAAATAGAAGTTAAGTGACTTGTCTAGGTTTACTCAGCTAGTATGTGTCTGAGGATGGATTTGAACTCGGGTCTTTCTGACTCCAGGCCCGGTGCTCTATCCACTGCACTGCCTAGATGCCCCTATCACTATATCACTCTATCTCTCAATCTGTCAGATTCTACAGGGGGACAGTTCCTTTGAGGGGAGGAGTCTCTATAGCTTAATTATTAGGTAGGAAAGGGGTGTTGATTTAGTAAGAGTTACCAGCATATTCTTTTATCAAACGCCAAACTTTTGGTCTTCTGGGTCAGTCTTTGGTATTCCAACAGTTCTAAGGTCATTAGTCCTTTGGTTAACACCTTTTGGAAAAGCCTTTCAGATCTGACACCAAGTTAGAAGCCTTACATCTCTCATATTGAAAGATATTGAGGAAATAAACATACAATTCCTATGTATTCCTCGGGCCACCAAATTGCCCATCACGGCTCTACAAGCTCTCAAAGACTGTAATCTTGGAATGCTTCATTCTCAAGGAGTGTGTGTGTGTATGTGTGTGCATGTGTGTGTTCAAAAGTAGTTCCATTGAGACTCTCCATTAACCTACATTTCTCTGCATCAGTTCCCTGACATTCCGGCTTGACTTCAGTGACCAGGGGCCAAAGGGATCCTAATTTGGTAGATGGGTCCTCTGAAAAGGACCACAGCTTTTTATATTAATTTCCACTTAGTCAGAAGGCGGACAGCCTACCCTTTATGAGCACAAGGGATGCAGGATTTGCTGCTGAGGATGGCGCAGGAGCCACATCACTGTTTAAGAGCTAAGCACAGCGCCTGGCAAGATAGCAGGCACTTAAGAAATGCTTATTCGCTAACCGATTGATTGTTGAGGGTGATGTCCCTTCTAAATCACAAACTTCCTGATGACGATGTCACTGTTAAACTATGAGCTACTGAAGACACGGTGTCACTTTTACCAGTAGAGTCCTCAGATGAGAGTTCACATTTATGCAATGCTTTAGGGTTGGAAAAGTGCTTTATAAGTACCATCACATTTGATCCTATGAAGTTGGTGCTATTATTATCCCCATTTTAGAGATGAGGAAATGGGTGCTGAGAGGGGTCAAGTAACTTGGGCAGTCACATAATCTTTAAGGGTCTGAGGTAGGATTTGAATTTACTTCTTTCTGACTCCAAGTCCAGTACTCTATTAAATACGCCACTGAGCTTCCTTTAGATCATTCACAGTATAATTTTTTTTTTAACCAAGACAATTTTAAACTTCCTCATCATCTCCTAGTCAACAGCAAGGGGTTTAATAACTAGTTACCAGTCACTTCCACCTATAGTTATCATTTCAGGGATGTTGGAATGTACTTGCACTTCAGGCTGTTTACACAATTTCTCTTTCTCTTTATCCCTATATACTTTAGAGAGTATTTAACATTTCTCAAAATAGTTCTGTGTATTTTCTTTTTTAATTTTCTTTTTTTATGAATTTGAAAAACACCCACAACCTCTCTCTCTCTCTCTCTCTCTGAATATATACACACATATACACACAAAGAATAGAAAATGTGAACTATGTATCAATCTCTATTATATATAGTTTATTTTTAAAAGTATATGTTAAATTTAATATGGTTGTACCAACACAAGAAATGGGAGATGTTTAATACTGTTAGCACCAATACAAACTAGACTCAGCTCCCATTTTCTTCTCTGCTCTCCTACTTTCTCTCCAGCCTGGTTCTTGTCCAATAGCGTTTTAGAGGCCATTCCCAGTGCTTTTGAAATTCCTATTCTGGGAGCATTTATTACTCAGTATGTTCATGATTACTTCATGTTGTGGAACCCCGCAAAGCCTTTTGGAGAATGAAGCTCCTAATGAGAGCACAGAATTCCTGCCTCTGTCCAAATGTGTCCCTTGTCTCCCCTTCTGTCCTTTCTTCTGCTCCCTTCCGGGTATTTTTAAAGGTTTCATTGATTTTTGGGGGCGTGACTATCACTGCCTCCTTTATTTTCTGCTTCCCTTTCCCCATACACACACTCCAAATTTATTTTTTAAAAAACCTGTTTTGTAACAAATATTCACAGTGAATCCAGGATGTTTCTAAGTATTATCATTCTGGGTTTTCTTTCTGAAGGTGACCAGAAATTCTTTTCATTTTTACTTTTTCTTATGATTCTGGTAATTATGGACAATTTTTTGCCATGATTTCTTGAAATATGGCCTCCAGCTTTTTCCTAGGTATTCATAGCTCTTTTCCTTACCATTCTAATAGTGGACAATTTTCTCCTATTTCTTGAAATACGGTTCCCAGGCTTTTTTCTAGGTCATGATTTTTAGGGATTCTGATAATTCTTAAATTTTCTCTTCTGGATCTGTTTTCCAGGTCAGTTGTTTAGGAGAATTTATAGGAGAGATCATTAGGAGAACTTTACATGTTCTATTTTTTTCAGGCTTTTGACTTTATTTTACTATTTTTTGTTGTCTTACAGGAATCCTAGTTGTTCAATTTTCAGAGCACCCACTATTTGGCTAAGGTTTTCCACCCTCTGTTCTAAACTATTTATTCTCCTTCCATTTTTTTTCTCTCAAGAGCTCTAATTTCATTTTTTAAAAAATCTCTTGCTTCTTTTCTTCTAGCTGCTCTTAGCATCCTTGTGATCAAGTCATTCTCTTTTCTGAGGTTCTACTTATATTTATAGAATTACTCTATTCTTCTGGTTTAACATCTTGGACTTCTCTTAATCCAACTATTTCCTTACAGTGTTCTATGTTTTCTTCTGTTTGCTCATGTCTCCAAACTCAGTACCTGTATTGAGACTTTGTGCTAAGAATAGGATCTTCCTCCTCCCATACTCTGTATGGATGGAATGGGCAGGCCTTGTTTGTTTATATGAGAATGAGGTTCTAGTGGCATTTTGGATGAGGTAGCTAATACCAGGCTTCATCCTCTGCTACAGTCCCTGATTTCAGCTTTGTCTCCTGGTGACCCAATGCAGGTGTTTGCCTTGGCCTTTTTCTATCTCTTTCTCTTTGCCAGGTCCTTAAGAGGGAATTGTTTTCCTTCTCCTGTTGTGTCCATGATAGGTCCTAATCATATGTTGGAGACTCAGTTAGTTTCTCACCTTCTGTAAAGTTCCTCTGGCAAGTGTATCTGGTTACTGGGCCGGTATTTATTTAGAGGCATGCACAATCCTAAGGACTGGCTCTATCTCCTGCTACTGCTCTGTCAGTCCAGGGCCAAGATCCCCTCTGGCTTCAGGCCGCTATTATTGGAGCTTACTCTTGCTTTTATCTCACTTGGCACCTCCTTACTCAGAGTATCCGAACTCTTCAGGCCCTGTAGGATCAGGTGAGGTTCAAGTCTCACTAGAAAATCCCCACTTGGAGAGGCTGCAGGCTTTAGGCTAGTTACTAGAGTTTGGTCTGGCTGCAGCTTCCTCTGTTGCAAATCCTTTTCAAGTGCCTGCAGGTTTCTGGTCTCCTGGCAATCTAAGGTTGGATAGAGGATCTGGCTATTGTTTCTCTTTTATTTTCTTTATCATTGATCTTTCTATTGTCTTTTTTAGATATTTTCTGGAGTGTGTATGGGAGAGCTGAGCTCTCCTATGACCTTTTCACACTGACAATTTAACCTGTTCTAGAAAAGTCTTTTCAATACCTTTTTCATCACTATCAATCAGAGGGTACTCCCATGAGTGTCAGTGTTGTTCATGGTAATTTAAAAAATGTGATGTACTCTGATAGTTTCATAATGCCACCTTTAATTATCATCTATGACACTTCAACACAAATCAGGATAATATTGATTTTAAATCAACTGTTGTGTCCTACAAAAGTCAAATCTGAAAACTGATATCCTTGCTCTTGATAGGGCCAAAAAATAAGGAAAAAATCTTAAATGAATCCCTGATAAAAGAAATCCCAAATAACCACCAATTAATACAGACTAGGTCCCCTTAAAGCTGTACCTATAGTCCATAGTGTTCAGGGGACAATCATAAATGAATGAAGAAAGAATGGTTGAAAAAGCATTCATTAAGTATTTATTAAGCACTGTGTTGAGCGCTGGAGACACAAATAAAAAAAAGCAAGCTAGTACCTTTTCTCAAAGAGATCATACTCCAGTTGGGGAAGACAATACATAAAACATGAAAAGGCCTGGAAATCCTAGGGGTTTAGCAGTAGGGAGAAGGGCAAGACCTAGGTCTTTAATTATATAAGTAGGGATGATGACAGGGCCAAGGGACTACAGGGGATAAATAAAGGTAAGGCAGGTGGTAAGGTTCAGTGGCCCTACATTTTACTGGAATGAATGGCGTTGTTGATTCCTATCTCATTCAAACCTTATGAGCAGTCAAGCAGCCCAGGCGAAAGCGGAAGGAAGGTCATCTGACTGGTCATCTTGGATGGGTTCTAGGATGGTCTGGAGCCAGGAGAGAGGATAAAGAGGAGCACAGGCTATTTTAATCTGCTGCTCACAAATTCCTATTTCCACCAAATCTCCCCCAGTTAAGCCAGAATGAGACAAATGACGTGGATGAATAAATGATAAAACATTTATTAAGCTCTTACTATGTGCCAAACATTTTTAAGATATAAAAGCAAAGATAATTTCTGCCTTTAGGGAGTTTACATTCTAATGAGGGAACAACACACACAGGGGATTGGTAGCCGGGACAGGGCTTTGGTAGGAAAAGTAACAGGGAAGGATTGATTGGTGGCGAAGCAGATACAGCATGCATGGTTTCAGAACTGGAAAGCCAGGAAGATGGAGAGGAGGAGAAAAACAGTTGGCTAGGCTGTGAAGAAGATGGCCATAGAGAAAGGAAGGAAGTGAAGCATGGATGGGATGTTCCAGACAGAAAATGGGCCAGGAAAGGCAATCACCAATCAGAACAGTGGAAGCCAAGGTGGCAGCTGTAGAAATGAATGGGTTAAAATTCCAGGGTCCCTAGTAGCAAGACTGGGAAGGAGAGAAAGGAGTGGACAAAGACAGAGAACATTTGCAAAATGCAAAATAAATAACAAAGAGATAAATCAAGCACCAAACCTGACATCACCCATTTCCCAATACTACCACCTCCTGGCTAAGAACTGGAGACTGCTACAAGTCCACTCTTCCTCTCTCTGTGCTGTTTCTCCTTAGATCAAAGTGCAATCTAAAGGATGAGAAATGGCATTAGAAACTTAACCATTAGATCAGAGCTGGAGTCACCATGCCTTGAAGGAGTTGTTTATTGTCATACAAAAACTGAACAATAAAGCCTTATCCACTTCTTACTTTGAAGATGTGGGGTGAGATATGGGAGAAGAAAGCTCCTTTTTCCACTCCTATGGAGAGTTCTAGCAAAAAACATGAGCTAGAAATGATGGAGGGGAAATGTCTTGTGCTGCTAGCATTGGTGTGATCTAGACAGGAATGCCATTGTCTTCTCCTTTCTGCTGTTTCTCTTTCCAGTCTGCCTGTCATTCACTACTCTTACAACAACAACAACAACAAAACATTTATATAATACTTAGTTTGTATCAAGGGCTGTGCTGAGTACTTTACAATTATTATCTCAATTAACCCTCATAACTACTCTTGGAGGTAGGTGCTGTTATAATCCCCATTTTCAGATGGGGAAACTGAGGCAAACAGGTTAAGTAACTTGTCCAGGGTCATATAACTAGTAAGCATCTGAGGTTGGATTTGAACCCAGGTTTTCCCAACTCCAGGCCTGGCAGCTCTATCCACTGTGCCACCTAAGCTACTCCACAAGATCCCTGCTACAGGTCTTCTACATTTTCTCCTCTAGGAATATTTTATTACCTGGAGTCAGAGTAATATTTCCAAGCCCAGAGCTCTCTTTACTATTTACCTGCCTCAAGTCATAGATCTGATTAGGATTATTATAGAAAGTAGTTTGGAAAAACTGCCAGGAATCAATCCACAAGCAGTTAGCTGGTTTGATATTAGGTGAGGAAAGCATTTTATTATCCTTAAAAAACTATAAAAAACATGAGCTGTTGTAGGTTTGGAAAAGCAAGGGATTGATATTTATTGAATAAATTGGCAGATATGCATTTCAGGAAGATTCATCTGATGCTTTGTGCAGATTGGATTTGTTGGGGGCAGGGATGGAGAATGAGGTTTGATGTGGCGTCTTATAAATGTGCTACCTTAATGATTTCTGTCCTATCTATGAGACAACTATGCAACTGAGAAGAGTATGTGGCTAATGGCTTGAATCCTGCTAGATTAATTTATAAACCTTAAATTCTGTTTTTTTGAAGCAATTGGTGTTAAGTGACTTGCCCAGGATCACACAGCTAGTGAGTATCTGAGGCCAGTTTTGAACTCAGGTCCTCCTTACTCCAGGCTCAGTGTGCTACAGGGCTACGCTGTTGACCTTAAATTCTTTAAGCTGAATATGACAGAAAGAATTAGATTTGAATATCTGGGTAACTAAACAGTCACAGTCCATAATCAGCTTCTTTCAATCAGTCTAATTCTAGACAGACCATGATATTTTTCCCTATGAACTGAACCATGATCAAATATAATATGTTATCATTTTAACGGCTGTGGTTGAACTCTTGAGTACAGTGATGAAATCCCAAGACACGTGACAAATTGTCTATGGTCAAGGGCTGTATTGAGAGCATAGTTAGAAATAGATTACACTAATTGGCTTCAGGGTAATGTGGCATATGAAATATTTCAGTCAAGTTCCTAGTTTTATTTACAGTACTCATTCAGAATGTAGTTTTTGTGCAACATGGAATGGAATGAGATTTTCTAAAGTAATGAGATAATTGACAGAAGAAAAGATCCAGAGAAAATTTATGTCAATGGTGATGATAGCAGCAGATGTATTCATAGGTTAATAGGATTTGGAGCTGGAAGGAACCTTAGATCATATATTGTAACATAGAACAGTAACCAATCAATTAATCTCTTCAGACCATCTATCTATTACTTGGCTGGCAAAGTGCAGGCCTGACTGTATCATTCCTCTGCTCAGTAAACTGCTTTGGTTTCTTATTTCCTCTGTGACAAGCAAACTCCCTTGATTGGCATTTAAATTGTGGTCTATTTACTCTTCACAACCATGTTCCAGTGTACCTTTCTAGACTTATTTGTACATGACTCCTGTTACTTGTCATGAAGCCAGATAGACTGGCCTTCTTGCTGTTCTTCATATATGACATTCCGTTGTCCTCCATGCTTAGAATGTAATCCCTCTTCACCTCCATATTTTAGAATCTGTTGTTTCCTTCAAAGCTCAGATCACCTACAAGGTCTTTCTTGATTCTACTTGTCCCTAGAGTTTTTCTCATAAACTACCTTGTGTTTATTTTGTCAATGTGTACACATTGTTTTCCCTGATGGAATAAAAGTTCTTTAAGGACAGAAACTTTATATTTGTATCCCCAGTATCTAGGACTGTGTTTGACATGTAGCAGGTGCTTAACAAATTCTTCTTGACTGATTAGACTAGAAACAATGAGTAAAAGTTGTAGAGAGGCAAGTTTTTTTTTCTTGATACAAGGGGAGGAAAACTTACTAATGATTAGAGCGTTTGAAACTGGAATGGACTGATTCGGCATGTAATAAGTTTCCCATCACTGGAGGTCTTCAAGAAAGTCAACAAGTCAAGTTAACAAACATTTATTAAGCACTTACCATGTTCCAGGTTTTGTGCTAAGAGCTAAGCTAAGCAGGGGATAGTTGTCTAACTGCTGGAAATGTTAAGGGGAACATTCTTACTTCACATAAGGCTAGGACTAGATTCAAATTCAAATCCAAATTCGACAAGTATTTATTAACTATTTACTGTGTGTAGAACATTGTTCTAGCTAGTGGATGGCCTCTAAGATTTCTTCCAAATCAGAGGTTCTAGGATTGCATGATTCTGTTGCTATAAATAACTGTGATTACAGTGTTTTACAACTAGGTTGATACTATAGAATAAAGAAGAAACTCTTGAGGAAATAGGAACATAAAGGGAAGGAAGAAAGATTTTCAGTTTTTATCAACAAAGCATGATTTGCCAGAGACAAAGACTGTTAATGTCAAGCAGGACATAAAACAAGGCTACCTGTTCACCAAATGTGCTGGCCACTATCTTTTAGAATGTCCCACACAAACCCAAATACAATGATTCCTTATTGACGACAAGGTCCTTCAGATGCTCTTATTTTCATGTTACACTAGGCTGATCAAGATTAGAAATAAGAAATGAGAAAGACCAAAGGCTTGTAGACTATGCAGAAGCCTCACACTTAGGAACCATGAATAATTTCTTTAAGAAAAGAACAGGAAGGCAAAGGATATGGCAAACACCAAAAAAAATCACACACACACAAATGAAATTGATTATATCTTAACAAACAAGAAATTATATGCTTTGGATTGCATTCCTGAGGCAGCTGTCTGTTATACCACAAACTTGGTAGCACACAGACCAAAATCAACACAGCGGGTGAAAAAAAATGAAAAAAATGGGGAAAATGTGTGTAATTAAAACAGCTCCATCCTCATCTATGTAAATGTGTTATTAATGAATAAAAATGGGGTATGGAAAGGAGAAAGGACACAGACACAGACTACAATAAATTCTTGAGAACTTTAACTGATATAAAGTAATTGTCTTAGCAAGAATATCAAAAGAGCCCCCAAATCATCTATTCAGCAGACATTGACTAACTTGCCAAATAGGAAAGTATGAAAGCTAACTTTAGAATATAAATTTCTTCCCAAAATCTTGTGGATAATTGTAATGAAAGACTATAAGTCAAATAGTAAACAGAAAGATGATGGAAGACTATTCAATATGTGTGTTGAATATACGTATAATAACACACAAAGAAACAGTGGAGTATAAAGCCAGTTTAAAGAAAGAATGGAGAGACACTCAGCTAAGCAAAGTCATCCTTCATCATTTAAAGATGAAAGTGGGAAGAGCATAACAATCAGGAAGAAAACAGAAAAGATCTGCAAAGATTTTTATAACAAAATTTTTTTCACCAACATGGGTATGGGAACCTCCAATGCATGAACTGTAACATTACAGTATTGGATAGGAGATACAGGAGATATAATAGGCATTAAAAAGAACAAAGGTGGGAAAGCACTGATTTCTACCAATGAGAATTGTGCTGGGAAGTGATATAATCGTGAAGAGGTTGAGGGATCAATTCACAAGCTATCTAAAGGCATGGAAGAAAAAAAACTCAAAAATGATATCAGTTTCAAAAAATGGTGACTAAGTTAACAATGACTAATTTCTTTGTCTACTTCCAATCTACATAAATTTTTTTTATGAAAATAGTCTTCACATGCATTGAGGGTATCCTTAATGATCTGTGGATACTTTCAATTTTTATTTTGCCCTGTGGCTCTAGAATATCAGGGCAGTTCTCCTTGATAATTTCTCGAAAGATGATATCTAGGGTCTTTTTTTGATCATGGCTTTCAGGTAGTCCAATAATTTTTAAATTCTCT
>CM053625.1:291396783-291417360 GCA_028646595.1 Phalanger gymnotis
CTGGGTGTGTTTTCACTGCCTGTCCATGTTCCCAGACAACTTACTTAACCCTTGAATTTTTCAGTGGGGTATGACTGCTTGTAGACTAAAGAGTTCTATGTTCCACGCTTGGGCGGATGCGCTGCCTCACCAGCACTCCTCCTTCTCCAAGAACCCCCAACCAGGACTGGGCTGTTCACTCCTGCTCTGATCTGCCACTTAATTCCTCCCACCAGGTGGGCCTGGGGCCAGAAGCAACTGCAGCTGTAGTTCTAAAGCTGCCCCACCTCCACTGCCCCAGGGGCAGTGGCCGAACCGCAAACTCATTCCCACAGCTTTTCCCACTAACCTTCTCTGTTGTCTTTGCTCTTTGTGGGTCGAGAGGTCTGGTAGATTCCACAGCTCAGTAATTCAGGATGCTAGGGCACTCTCCGCTCGTCTCTTGGTCTGGTAGGTCCACGTCTGGTCTGTTCGCACCGTGCGTGCTGGGCTCAGCTCCACTCCACTCCCCTCAGCTGGGAGCTGGGAGCTCCGTGCAGGACAGACCTTACCCAGAGACCATCCAGGCCGTCTTGGGCTGGAGCCCTGCTTCCCTCTTCCACTTTGTGGGTTCTGCAGCTCTAGAATTGGTTCAGAGCCATTTTTTATAGGTTTTTGGAGGGACTTGGTGGGGAGCTTACGCCAGTCACTGCTTCCCAGCCGCTATCTTGAGGGTATCCTTAATGAAGCTATTAGCAGGAAATGGGCAGGTTTTCAGACTGACATTCCACAGTTGACTTGTCTTCACTAAAAGATTGAGAATACAAGATTCCACTACACTTATTTTTTTGGTGATTATAATAAAGCATTTAATTACTTAGAGCAAATTACTGCCTTAAAGGCTTTCTTCCTACAAAACATTTCCCATGTATACCTTGAACACTGTTCAATGACCTTCTAAAGATCATTAAAATCAGGTGAGGCATAAAACAAGAGAGATGCTTACCAAAGGTGTTCACCAATGTCATGGAGGAGAGCCAGCCAAGAGATTAGTTTGAAGAGGAATTCCTTATGGATGATTAAATCCTACAGGTGTTCCTGTTTGTGAATAACACCATGCTGGCTGCATCAAATCTCATAATACTGAAGAACTTCCTGGACTAAATCCATAGCTATTCTAAAGAATTTGGCCTAACCATTTATACGATACAAAGAAGTAAAAAATGTCTATTGTCCAGATTATGACATGCAGTTAGACAGACAATTTATAGAGCTCATCCATAAGTATTTTGGACAGATACCACAAATGTACAACTAGTTAGGCCAAGAGTTAAGGAAAAATAGCAGAGTAGGTGGGATTGTCTTTGGGAAAATTACAAAGGTCCTTTAATGACTCCAAACTTCTCCACAAAACAAAGACTCATCTTTTTCTCACATCAATATTCTATCTGAATTGTTGTGCTCCTATGATTCATGGATCACTACAATCTCAGAAGGATTAAAAAATGAGTGTCACTCAGAGGAAGAGGGAGGGGCTCATAATAGGTGTGAGCAGATAATAGTGCAAAACAAAAAAGAAACAATGGAGAAGAATGGAAGAAGGATATCATCAAAGGAATCCATTATTAGAAATGGACACGAACTGCTTGCAACGTGAGAACAAAGGATAACGGGTATCCTTTCAATATGAGAAAAGACTAAAGAAGACTTTTGGTTTCTTAGGTGTCCTTCCCCCACCCCAACAGATGTATGGGAGAACATAGACAAAAACCACATAGGATTGGCAAGTATACATAGGCTGTGATCTGCATTGTTGGAGGAAATCTCTACATCAAAGAAATCCCAGATCCATTTAAATATTGTGCTGATTAATATCAAATCCTAGAATATTTCAGGGTTTCCTCAATGAATCCATAAGCACTCAAAATAATTCAGCCTAACAATTCATGCAGAAAACATAATATGTATGAAAAATGCCCCTTGTCCAGATTACAGCATATATTTGCATGGTTGGTTCACTGAATTAGAGTATCATTGCATGTATCTTGGACAGGAGCTGTGATGAGACAGGATCTGGTTCCAGAACTGAATATAAAGAAGAGAGGATCAGGCTAAATTGAATCTGGAAAATTGTTCAGAGCTTTAAGGACCATCAAATGTTCCTCAAGTCAATTTTTTTATTGTTTTTCCCCCCACTTAATAGTATTTATTTTTTCCAATTACATGTAAAGATAGTTTTCAACATTCACTTTTGTAAGATTGAGTTCCAAATTTTTCTCCCTTCCTTCCTTCCTCCCTTCTCCCTTCCCCAAGACAACAAGCAATCTGATACAGGTTATACATGTATAATCATGTTAAACAAATTTCTACATTAGTCATATTGTGAAGGAAGAATCAGAACAAAAAGAAAAAATCATGATAAAGAAAAAATAAAAAAGTAAAAATAGTATGCTTCAAGCTGCATTCAGACTACATAGTTCTTTCTCTGGATGTGGATAGCATTTTCCATCATGAGTCTTTTGGAATTGGCTTGGATCACTGCATTGTTGAGAAGAGTTAAGTCTGTTACAGTTGATCATCACACAATGTTGCTGTTACTATGTACGGTGTTCTCCTGGTTCTGCTCACTTCACTCAGCATCAGGTCATGTAAGTCTTCCCAGGTTTTTCTGAAATCCACCTGCTCATCATTTCTTATAGTACTACAGTATTCCATTACATTCATAAACCACAACTTGATCAGCCATTCCCCAATTGATGGGCATTTCCTCAATTTCCAATTCTTTGCCACCACAAAAAGAGCTACTAGAAATATTTTTTTTGGTAAAAATAGCTCCTTTTCCCTTTTTAATGATCTCTTTAGGATATAGACTTAGTACTGGGATTGCTGGATCAAAGGGTATGCACAGTTTTATAGCCCTTTGGGCATAGTCCCAAATTGCTCTCCAGAATGGTTGGATCAGTTCACAACTCCACCAACAGTGCATTAGTCCAATTTTCCCACATCTTCTCTAACATTTAACATTTTCCTTTTCTGTCATATTAGCCAATCTGATAGGTATGATGTGATACTTCAGAGTTATTTTAATTTGCATTTCTCTAATCAATAGTTATTTAGAGCAGTTTTTCATATGACTGTAGATAACTTTAATTTCTTCCTCTGAAAACTGCCTGCTCATATTCTTTGGCTGCTTATCAATTGGGGAACGATTTGTATTCTTATAAATTTGTCTCAGTTCTCTATATATTTAAGAAATGAAACCTTTATCATAAATACTGGCTGTAGAAGTTGTTTCCCAGCTTTCTCCTTTCCTTCTAATCTTGGTTGGGTTGGTTTTGTTTGTGTAAAACCTTTTTAACTTAATGTCATCAAAATTATTCCATTTTGCATTTCATAATATTCTCTGTCTCTTGCTTGGTTATAAATTCTTCCCTTCTCCATAGATCTGATAGGTAAACTATTTCTTGCTCTCCTAATTTGCTTATGGTATCACCATTTATGTCTAAATCATGTATCCATTTTGACCTTATCTTGGCATATGGTATGAAATATTGATTTATGCCTAGTTTCTTCCATACTGTTTCCCAGTTTTCCCAGCAGTTTTTGTTAATAGTGAGTTCTTATCCCAGAAGCTGGAATCTTTGGTTTATCAAACAGTTGATTACTGTAGGCATTGGGTACTGTGTCTTGTGTACCTAACCTGTTCCACTGAGCCACCACTCTATTTCTTAGGCAGTACCAAATAGTTTTGATTAGTGCCACTTTATAACATAGTTTTGATCTGGTAGGACTAGGCCACCTTTCTTTGCATTTTTTCATCAATTCCCTTGATATTCTGGATCTTTTGTTCTTCCAGATGAATGCTATTATTTTTTCTAGCTCTATGAAATATTTTTTTGGTACTTTGGTATAGTAGTGAATAAGTAAATTAATTTAGGTAGTATTGTCATTTTTTATTATATTAGCTCAGCCTACCCATGAGCAGTTGATATTTTTCTGATTGTTTAGATCTGACTTTTGTGAAAAGTGTTTTGTATTTGTGTTCATATAGTTCCTGGGTTTGTCTTGGCAGGTAGATTCCCGAATATTTTATATTGTCTAGTTATTTTAAAATGGAATTTCTCTTTCTATCTCTTGGTACTGAGCTTTGTTGGTAATATACAGAAATGCTGGTGATTTATGTTGGCTTGTTTTATATCCTGCAACTTTGCTGAAGTTGTTAAACTCAACTTTTTAAGATCACTGAAGGAGGAGGAGGAGGAAGAAAAGGAGGGCAAGGAAGCAGAGAAGGAAGAGAAAGAGGATAAGGAGAAAGGGGAGAATTCCAGCCTATCAGGTAAATCCGCCATGTAGGTTCTGTGGCAAAACATAGATAAGAATCACACAGGATGGGAAATTATGGATACATTGTTATCTACCTCAGTGGCAGAAATCAATGCGAAGCTAGACCTACTGTATTAGTATACTAATATACTAATATATGTGTCACTATACAGTTAGGGTTGGGATATCAGCATGGAAGACAATCAGCAAGCATTTATTAAGCACCTCCTGTGTACCAGGCACCTTGCTGGGCACTGAGAATATAAAGAAGGCCAAAAGACAGTCCTGTTCATAAGGTAATTATAGTCTAATTGGGAAGAAAATATGAAAAAAACGCTGTATTGGCTAGTGTGGGAATTTGTTTTGCTTGACTTCTCATTTGTATTGGTTGTTTTTATTGCTTGATAAAGCAATAAATAAAGCAAAGTGGGGAGAGGGAAAGTGGGAAGAAGTAAATTAGGAGCTAAAAATGAAAAAAAAAAAACAATAAAAACTGTACAAATAAGATATTTACAGGATCAGTTGGAGATGATGAGCAGAGGGGAAACATTAGCATTAAGGGGATAGGGAAAGGTTTTTTGTAGGAGGTGGGATTTTAGTTGGGACTTGAAGAAAGCCAGGGAAGAGTAGGTAGAGATGGATAAGGAAAGAAGTAGTCATGGGGGACAGGCAGCTAAAATATCCAGAGTTAGAAGACGGAGTTTCTTGTTTGTGGGACAGTGAGAAAGCCAGTGTCACTGTATTATATAGTTCATAGGGTTGAGTAAAGTATAAGAACTCTGGAAAGGTTATAGTGGGCCAGATTATAAAGGGCTTTGAATGCCAAACAGAGGATTTCATATTTGTTCTTGGAGTTGATTAGGAAGCCATTAGTTGATTGGATAGGCAGATGACATGGTCGAACATTCATTCTAGGAAGATTAATTTGACAACTGAGTGGAGGTTGGACTGGAGCAGAGAAGACTTGAGCCAAAGAGACCAATTAGTAAACTACTACAATAGTCCAGGTGTGAGGTGATAAGAGCCTGTAGCAGGATAGTGGAAGAGTTAGTAATGAGTAGGAAGCAAATACAAGAGGTATTAGGAAGGTAAAATCAGCAGGACTTTGAAAGAGATTGGATATGGGGATAGTGTGGGTAAGAGAGAGTGAGGTGTCCAGGATGACACCTAGGATGTGAGTCTAAGTGACTGAAATGATGGTAATACCCTTAACAATTATAGGGAAATTTTGAAGGGTGGAGGTTTGGGGAAAGAAATAGTTCAGTTTTGGACATGTTGAGTTAACAAGTCTGTGGGACATATGGTGAGAGATCTTCAACAGGTGGTTGGAAATATGAGTCGAAAGATTAGCACAGATGTTAGGGCTAGATAAGTAGATCTGAGAATCATCAGCATAGAGGTGATAATTAAATCCATGGAAGCTAACGATATCATCAAGTGAAATAGTAGTATAGAGGGAGAAAAGAAGAGGATGCAAGACAGGACCCTAGTGGATGCCCATCACTAGCTCGCGTGACCTGACAAAGATCCAGGTCACTAAGGAGCAGTTGGCCAGGTTGGGGAGAAACAGATAGAGTAGTGTCATGGAAACCGAGAGAGAAAAGAGCACCCAGAAGAAGGTGATCAGTAATATCACAGGTAGTTTTGGCAGAGAGGCAGAGAGGTGGAGAAGGATAAAAATTGAGAAAAGGCTGTTAGCTTTGGGAATTCGGAGATTATTGGTACATTTGGAGAGCAGTTTTGGTTGAATGATGAGATAAGAAGCCAGGTTATAGAATAAAGAAGATGTTGAGAGAAGAGAAAGGCCTTTTCATGGAGTTTAGCCACAAAATAGAGGGAGAGATATGGGACAACAGCTAATGGAGATGATTGGGTAAAAATGAGGGGTTTTAGAGGATGAGGGAAACGTGGGCATGTTTGCAGGCAGTGGGGCAGCAGGCAGACAGCAAGAGATTGAAGATAAGTGAGAGAGTGGGAATAATAGTGGGGTAATCTGAGGGAGAAGATGAAATTAATGAGATCACTTGTGCAGGTAGAGTAGATTGTCTTGGCAAGGAGAAAGGTTACCTCTTCAAAAAGATCCATCCAAGCAGACAGAAGCCAAATAAAGAGATTTTCATTTATCAGTGCTAGGAAACCCTATTTAAGGAGTCAGGCATGAAGGAAAAATAAGATCCAAGAATCACAGAAGATCTGAACCTGAAGAGATCTCAGATATTCTTTAGTCTAACCCAGGGCTGTCCAACCTTAGGTTTTTATTGAAACAATAGACAACATATTTTGATCTGCCATTTTAGTGAGAGCTCTGAGGCAGCCCCACTTCGTTTACTAAAGCATTTATATAAATTTCTGTGCTTGTAGGAGGGCCGCATAAATCACACTGTCGGCCACATGCTGCTGGCGGCCACATTTTGTACAGCCCCGGTCAAACCCACTCATTTAGCAATTGTGGAAACTGACATCCAGGTAACTTATCTTACTTGCCCAAAGCGATGCAACTATTTAGTTGCCTTACACAAAATTACATTGTTTTAAGTATGAGTTTTGTCTGCTACTTTGTAGAATCCCTGGTTGGTGTGGGAGATAATAAAGGTAGCCATAGCCCTAGGATGAAGGGAGTTCAGGTGATGCTGGAGAGCAGGGTCTGGCTAGGCTGAGCAACCAGCAAACGCTTATAAATGGCAAATATGGCAAACTGGAAATCTCCTTGTCTAGCTCAAATATCATGGTAACTATCCTATAGTGAACCCTTGATATCCAAACCTCCAAATCCACTGCCTGCTTGTGTCTTGTCCTCCACTAAAGGCATTGTTACTACCTTTCTTACCATTTCCTTCCTTATCTTGCTTTTCTGATCTAAAGATTATATAAATCTTATATTAGATTATATAAATATAATCTAAAGATTATAGTATATCCTTGGAAGAGAAAACAGAAACTAATTAAAAGTTGAGTAGTTCTGCCTTCTGTATGTCATCCATAGTCACATTCTAATCTATTAAAATATCTCTTCTGTGACCTTCCTCATTTTTATAATACAGATAAAAAAAATCATTCCACCTTTTTTTTGACTTTTATTTGGTCCAGATGGTCAAAATCCCTTCCACCTCTGACATTCTGTGATTCTATGCACCTTAGAGCATGCAGAGTTGTTGGCACCTGCCTTAAGCTGGGTGAGGAAAAATAGTGCATTTTACATGGGAAATGTAATAATAGTGGGAAATGTAATAATAGTAATAGCAATGATAATGAGGAGGAGGAGGAAAAGGAGGAAGAGAAGACCAAACATTTTGATGGTTAAGTTTTATAAATTACCTTTCTCACAAAATCCATGTGAGATAGATGGTACATGACTTCTTAGTTCCATTTTTACACATAGGAAGTCTCTTTTTACATAAGAAAACTGAGGTTTAGAGAAATTAAGGGGTCCATTTGTGGTCACATGGCTAGGAATTGTTTGGGCCTGGACCTGAGCCCAGGTCACCTGAGTTCACTTCCAGAGAGACCTCTCTGCTACATCAGACTAAAACTGGTAGAGCCGGAAAATGGGTCCCAATTTCAATCAGGCTTACCTGAGAAGAGGAAACTGAGCATTGCAGCAGCAAAATGATCCCATTGCCAAGGTCGGATATTTCTCTGCCTGTGAGGCATGCAAATTGTGGAATGGAGTTTTTGAAATTGTACACATTCATAAATATTGATAGGCTCACAAAGAATTTTAATTTTTAGATGTCTGCCTCTGATTATCCTGGATTGTAAACACCTTTTAGTTCCCCCCTCAGGCCAAAGATCAAACTTCTGCTGTCATTTACCAGATAAGGCATCTGGCTTTAGGATGTACAATTGATTTAAAGGCATCTGCGCTCACAGAAAATAACCATTTCTCTGGCAAAGGAAGCAAAAGGCTGAGCTTTGCATAGAGGAATGTCCCTGTTTCTTTCCTTGTTTGGGTTCCGTAGCTCTGGTATCTAGAGAACACTGTATTTTTCAAAGTACATCAACATCTCTAGTCTCACCCAGTCTTTACAGAGGTAGGCAAGAAGGAAATTATTAGCCACAGTTTATATCTCTGTAGTGGAAGAACACCAGAGTTGGAGTCAGAAGATCTGAGTTCAAGGTCTAGAGCAATTATTTAGCTGCTGTATAACTCGGAGGGAGGCATTTCTTCCCTCTGGGTCTAAAGAAAGTGATGATTGATTTTTCTTTTCAGTGACAATTATAGTGATAACAGCTCACATCTACACAGCACTTCATGGTTATAAAACTCTTGCCTCCCTTTCTTCCTTACAAGAACCTTGTGAGTAGATAATACAAATATTATTAACTCCACTTGACAGGTAAGAAAACAGAGGCACAAAGAAGTTGCCCAATGTCAATTATCCCCAAATCTTCCTGGCCATCAGTGTTCAAACCCAGGGTCATCTCTAGTTACTTCCTCTGTCCCATGTAATCAGTTTGCTCACTTTGCTACTATCTCTGCAATGATTCTTGCAATGGTCCCCTCCTTATCATCCCCTGACTCTTGACTCCTATCACCTCTTGCCAGGATTGTCATGGTAGTTGACTAATAGCTTTCCCTCTCTCCATTTTCCCTAGTACACACAATGTCAGATTAATCTTCCTGAAGCACTGTGTTTTTCCCCAGGTTCAAAAATATTCCGTGGCTCCCCTTTGCCTGAGGATGAAGTCTGTAAACTCTTCAGTCTGTCGGTCAATGCAGAAGCCAGGCATTCTTGTATTTGAGGTCACCTCTCTGTACTGTCTCCCTCTGCTTTGCATAGCTATCCGTTTGTGAATATACTCAGGGGTGTGCTGGTAAATGTTTAACAAGAAGCTCTCCTCTCCCTACTTCTCCCAAAAGAGACTTTTACTTTTAAAAGAGTTTAATTAAATTAAATTAAATTAAAAGTTTAATTATTTTAAAAAATTTTAAATTTAATTTTAAGTTTAATTTTCCTTACTTTTTCTTCATCACTTCTGTTTAGAAATAAACAAAACAATAAATCAAACCCTGATATTTAAAATTTGCTGATATCTGAAATATAAACGTTCACACTAGCTGTGTGGCCTTGGGCAAGTCATTTAATTTCACTTTGCCTCAGTTTCTTCTACTGTAAAATGGAGGAAATAATAGCACCTCTCTTGGGGTAATTTTGATTATCAAATTAGATATTATTTATAAGGCGCTTGTCACAGTGCCTGGCACATAGTAGGGTCTATACAAATGCTAGTTGTTTTATTATTATCTATTATGCTGAAAATTTAACAATCAGCTCTCATGAACTGTTTAAAGCTGGTTCTAGCACAATCCAGGATGTACTCCTCTTATTCCTATCTAGACTATAAACACTCTGAGGTCTGGGACTACGTGTTCTATCTCAGCATCCTTCATAAGGCTAGCACGATCATAATTGTGATTAATTGGTGTTCAATGAGAAATAATAATAGCTTAATGACCATGTTACTCTCTTAATTAAAAAAAATTTTCAGGGATTCCCTATTGCCAAAGGATAGAATATAAGCCCCTGAGTCTGACTTTCAACGGCCTGAGGCAGGGATTGCTCTTTTTCCCCCCATTTATGAATAAAGCACCAAGCACTGCAGTGCTTAATAATCGTTTGCCTATTTGAATGGCAGTCTGTAATTTGGTAACACTTCACACAGTGCTTTTTTCACGATAGCCCCATGAGGTCTGTGGGAAAAAAATATTAAGTCTATTTAAGCGCACAGTCTTGGGTCAAAGATGGGACCCAAACTCTGGTCTTTTGACTCAATTTTCAGGGTTCTTCCCAGTTTACCGAGGATCCTTCAGCTACTTCAAATCTCCACTGTGGTAGGGTGGAAAGTGTATTGGCTTTGGAGTGAGAGGATGTGGGTTCAAATATTGCCTCTGCCACAGGGGCAAGTCACTTAACTTATCCAGGTCTCAGTTTCCTCATCTGTAGAAAGAAAGGGTTGGGCTAGGTGACCCTTAAGGTCCATTTCAGTTCTACATCTGGGATATACTATGAACATTCCTTTCCTAAGTGGTTTATGTGTTACTTGTTGAAACCACAAATATGAAGGTTCTTTTCTTGATTCATCCAACCACCTCATGACCAGAGTTGGCTTCCTTAATGAATCATACAACATTGCATTCTAAATATTACAAACCCATACTGAAATTTCACATCAACATCGTCAAAGTAGATGGCGTGTCCCAGCTTGGGTTGTGGCATTGTTGTAGTCATATCTGATTCTTTGTGATCCCATTTGGAGTTTTCTTGGCAGAGATACTGGAGTGGTTTGCCATTTCTTTCTCCAGCTCATGATACAGATGAGGAAGCTGAGGCAAACAGGGTTAAGTGACTTGCCCAGGATCACACAGCCAGTAAACATCTGAGACCAGATTTGACTCTGGAAGAGGAATCTTCCTGACCCTGAGCCTGGCACTCCATCCATTGTACCACTTAGCTGCCTCTAGAGTAAAAGGACCTGGGTTCAAATTTTGCCTCTATCATTTACTATCTGTGTGACCTTGAGCAACTCATGTTATCTCCCCTCTCAGTTTTTTCATACGTACAAGAGTAGGCGGTCCTGAAGGTCTCTTTCTAACTCTAGAACTATGACTGAGTGATTAATCCCAAAGAGTAGGAAAGGGAAGGCAAACACAAATAGCAAGGCAGAGTGTGAGGAATTATATGGGTGAGTTCCCATGAAAGAATTCTCATCCTTTGGACACACCATACACACTTACCCACTGATACCTTTGCTCATTTACATCATCCTCATACTCAAAATGCTAACTCCATCTTTCAAGACTCAGCTTGTCTCACATCCTCCACGAAGGCTCCCTGCCCATTTAAGATCACTTTTTCCACTGAACTCCTCTAGCACATAGATAATTTATAATATAATAAAGATAGCTTCACTGGTATAGGGAACTCCCACATGAAGAACCTGTCTACCAAAGCAGATTAACACCTTCTCTGCAACTTATATAGTCTTACAAAGTTGCTAGTGTAATGAGGGTTTGGTGTGAGTTTGGACGCATCCATGTAGAAGATGCCAGGGACCTGCTTCTAAGAGACAGGAGAACTGGAGCATGCATGGACATTCTTTTTAAAAATATTTTATTTTTTCTAATTACATGCAAAAACAGTTTTATCATTCCTCTTTAAAAAAAAGTTTGAGTCCCAAATTCTCTCCCTTTTCTCCCCCATCCTTGAGAAGGCAAGCAATTTGATATAGATTATACATGTCATGCAAAACGTATTTCCATATTAGCCACATTGTAAAAGACAGACCAAAAAACCCACCGAGAAAGAAAGAATAAAATAAAGCAAGTTAATTAAAAAAATAGTATGCTTCAATCTGCATTCAGACTATCAGTTCATTCTCTGGAGATGGAAAGCATTTTTTTTAATCATGAGTCCTTTGGAATTGTCTTGGCTCATTGTAATGCTGAGAATAGCTAAGTCATTCACATTGTTGTTAGTGTGTATGATGTTCTCCTGGTTCTACTCACTTCACTTTCCATCAGTTTATGTAAGTCTTTCCAGGTTTTTCTGAAAGCACTCAACTCACTACAATAGTATTCTATCATAATCATATGCCACAGCTTGTTCAGCCATTCCCCAATTGATGGGCATCCCCTCAATTTCCAATTCTTTGCCACCACAAAAAGGGCCACTATAAATGTGTGTGTATGTGCGTGTGTGTGTCCTTTTTCTTTTTTTAAAAAATTTCTTTGGGATACAGACTGGTTAGACCAGTTCACAACTCTACTAACAATGCATTAATGTTTCAACTTTTCCACATCCCCTCCAACATTTATTATCTTCCTTTTCTGTCATGTTAGACAATCTGTTGGGTGTGAGGTGGTACCTCAGAGTTGCTTTAGTTTGTATTTCTTCAATCGGTAGTGATTTAGAGCATTTTTGTATGGCTACAGACAGCTTTAATTTCTTTGCTGAAAACTTCTTATTCATATCCTTTGACCACTTATCAATTGGCGAACGACTGGTATTCTTACAAATTTGACGCAGTTCTCTATATATTTGAGAAATGAGGCCTTTATCAGACAACTTGATGTAAAAATATTTTCCCAGCTTTCCTGCATGGACATTCTTGCACTGGTCTACCACGTGGTTGGGTGTAACCTCTTGCTGTTAGATGTGTAGTGTCTTTAAAACTACATAATACAACCTCTCTCTCTGTCTGTCTGTGTCTGTGTCTCTCTCAGTCTCTGTGTGTGTCTGTCTCTGTGTCTATCTGTCTCTCTCTCCCTTTCTCTCTTTCTGTCTCTTCATCTCTTTCTCTCTCTGTCTTTGTCCCTCTTTCCTTGTCTCTCTCCATGTCTCTGTCTCTGTCTCTGTCTGTCTGTCTCTCCCTCTCTTTTTCTCTCTTCCTACAGTATCCATGGGTGAAGGGCTCAGAAATTCACAACAGATGACATCATTTGGTAAGGGGAGGAAGGGATAATGGACACTACCCTCCCAGGTTACCTGTTTGTCCTTTAATTCTAGGGATGGAGAGTGGAGTATTAGATTGGAGTGGAGACAGTAGATTGTACTATGGGTCATCTTGGAACCCAGAATTCTAGAGCCACAAAATATTACTGCAAACCAAGCAGAGAAGCCCTCAGAAATTAGGATCCCAAACAGGTTCAGGGCATGGAGTGTTGCTGAATTTGAATTTGGTGGGAATAATGCTATGTAGGAACTAAGTTAAGCTGTGAATCTAATCTCCCTCCGCTCACAGAAACTGAGGTAAGGTAAGGAGGATTATACCCTACCTCCAAGGTATTGGGGCAAAATGTTTGTGCGTGTAAGCTTGTTATATCTTTAAAGCCAGCATGATTTTGTAAAAACTAATCTGTCAAGTAGTTAAAGGGAACTGGGGTGCTTGGACCCCTAAAAGTGAAGGAACAAAATCACTAGGGGCTCTGGCTAATGGCAGAGAAGAGAGACCCCTTTCTAACTCCCATTTGGGTGTTTGAGGACCCTGGGGAAGGAGTGAAATGTAACATACCTGGCCTTTATGTAGTGGGAAAAGGTCAGAGAATCCATCTTATACTTAGATCACTGAGGGGTTAAGTGACTTGTCCAGTGTCACATAGATAATATGAGTCAGAGATGCGACTTGAACATAGAACTTCTTGACTTAGAAGTCACCTCTCTATCCACCATACCATTCTGTTTTGTTCATTAATAATAATAAGCTACATTTATGAAGCATTGTAAGGTTTGTAAAGTGCCTTATGATTAATTACATTGCCTCACTTGAGCCTCACAACCATCCAATGTGATAAATACTTGTAATGGCAAATAAAGTGGGACTTTTTGTTGTCTTTTGTTTTGGAGTATTTCTCAACACTAAGGCGATCAAGTGCCTTTGAGTCTTGCCTTTGTTTGAATCAAGAGTCATTGATTGGAAACAATATATATGATGTGGTGCTAGTGATTAAAGATCTTTCCCACACCCTTTTGCTAAGTAGGCATTAAGTAAGCTCCAGGGCCCTAAACAGAGTATATATGCTTTGAGGTTGGCATTTTGCTTTGGGTGCACACTCACTGGAAGAGTGTTGGTGATGAGACTCTGGGTAGCCATTGGAGCCCCCACCCCTGGCTTTGAAAACCCAGATGTTGGTGCTTCTCTCTCTGGTAACTATGTATGTATAGCTTTTTGGTCAGACAGCTAGAAGCCTCTGTTGATTTGTGTTATCCTCTCTGTTTGTAATTTCTGTTTGTACTTGCTCTGAAGTTCAGGTGCTGACTTTTCCCTCTGAACCAAGTGAATGATATAAGTATATTGAATTAAAGTGAGGTTGTAAACCCCTTAAAGTTACTTTCCTTAGAAGAGCAGATCAAGGAACCTGTGCTGGCAGCCCTCCTGTGTGCTGATGTTATTGGCCTTACACAGCCACAGTAGCTGCAAGCAGTATTGTTGTTACAATACTACAAGTGTTGTTATCCCCATTTTACAAAAGAGGAAACTAAGACAGGGAACATTTAAGTGACTCAGTGGTCCCAGGGCTAGTATCTGAGCCAGAATCTCTCCACAGTCCCTCTACTTCCTCTGTCACACCTGTCTCATTTCACACTAATTATTCATATTCATTTCACACTTAAACATTTAATGCCTCTACTAGGAAATTTGTAGCACTCAGAGCCAAAGGTAGAAGTTGCAAGGAAGCATACCTCAGCATGGCATTAGGAAAGAGTTCCTATCAATTAGAACTGTCCCCAAATGCAATGGGATGCCTCAGGGAGCCAATGTGTCTTCCCTCGCTTCAGCGGAGCCTGGAGGACCAATTTTCAGCAGAGTTGTAGAAGGAGCTTCTGCTGAGCCAGGAGTTAGACTGGACGACCTCCGAACTGCCCCTTAACTCCAAGACAATTCGATTCTGCTTTTGGAGGTGATAAGGAATAGCGGAAAAAATGGGGCTCTGGGAAATTACACAGGCAATGCTTTACCTCTCTGGGTCTCAGCTTCATCGTTTGTAAGTGAGAGGATGGAATTAGATGGATTTTAAGGTCCCTTCACGCTTTAAAGGTAAGATTGTGTGTGTGTGCGCATAATATTATATATGATATTATATATTATACATAGGGGTCTATGGGGTGTTCAGGGAGGACTAGCACTTCTGGTATGTGGGCTTGCTGAGTCCTTTTCAGGGCTGATCATCTACTTTTAGTGTCCACCTATCACCCAGCTCTCGTTGTGGCTCCAAGAAGCTGTAGCATGTGCAGTGGCCACACTCTGGTAAAACCAGCTCAGCAGACTGGCTAAGCCAAGTTGAGGGGAACCAACAGACCTCAAACCCATCAGTTATTTAGGGGGATGCCTACCCCGAGCATGTGAAGGATTCCCCTGGCAGAATGGGCAGATGAGAACAATTTGTTCTGATGGCCACGAAGGCAGCCAGAGCAGTTGCTGTGGAACGCAGGCCATCCGCTGCATTCTGGGCCATTGCCAGCCATCCTGACTTTTGTCTTACTGCTGGATTTCAATGATTCTGGCAGAGATAGTGAGTCTGATGTCTTTGGGCAACTCTGCTTCACTTAAATCTAATTCATGCACAAGTTAAGATATCACACATGATGTCGTTAATCCTCTTAGAAATGAAGGATGAACTGTGTCTCTCTGCCCCCCACCCCTGCTTTCTTCTCTCTTCCTCTCTGTCTCTGTCTGTCTCTCTCTCTTTATATATACATATATTTATATTTACACATATATGTATGTATATATGCTAATATACTATAAAATATTAGAATCAATACTGTTTTATTTGTGTTATCTCTGTCCCCTCCCCCCAACGGAATGTGAGTTCTTCAAGAGCAGAGACTGTCTTATTTTCTATGGTTAGCATGCTTCTTTGCACCTAGTAAGCACTTAATCAGTGCTTTATTCATTCATTTATTTTATTTCTCATAGGGGACTACCCCTACCAGAATACAAAGCCAAAAAGGATACGCTCACATTTGGTTTTGGGAGGTTCTGCTAAGTGGAAATATCACAGTGAGTGAAAGCTCCTTTCTGTTGCTGCATGTAATTCAAGGGAATTTTTTTTTCCCTGAGCAATGGCTTTGGAGGATCACTAACAACAGCTCCCACTTCTATGGCCCTGTCAAGGATACAAAGTGCTTTCACCACAACATCCTGGTGGTGGAGGGAGTGCAAGAATTATTATCCCCATTTTGCAGATGAGGAGACTCGCTTAGAAAGGTCAGTCCCTTTTCCCAGCTGGTTTTCATTCCATTGATTTCCCACTTCTCAAAATGCTTTCTCCCACCTTCTTAAGCTGGCCTGTGTGAGGAGAAAAACAATCAAGCCATCACCAAGAGAGTGAATAATTAGAGGTCAGAGCCAGCAGGTTACAGCTCAGTGTGGTCTGGTTTATTATTACACTCAAGCCCCAGACTTGTTTTACTCGGGAGTAAGTAGTAAGCAATGAAGTCAGAGCCCATCCATTATCCTGCAAACATGGCTGGTCTTGGCCCTAAGGTCTCCTCCTTATTATTTTTTCTTGCACTAGGCTAATGAAGCCCGTGAAAAAAGGTCCGATAAGCATGTTTGTGGAAGGGAAGAAAATTAAGCAAACTCACTCTCTCTCTGTTTCTCTGTCTCTCATTTCCCTCTCTCATGTCAGACACCTTCCTCATCCAAGCCTGACTATGTGTTCTTGCAGAGAAGCTGCCAACACAGAGGGAATTTTTTTTCTTAACCTCTTGTTCTGTTGTCTTCCTTTTATGCTTGAATGTAGTCAGGACCTTAATTGCACAGAACAAATGGGCCCAAAAGACTTTGGGTTTGGGCCAGTCATGATTCCATTGTGTCACCACACCTGGAACAAAGCTTTCCCATCTCTGGGGGAAGGTAGTCAAGGGCTTCTTGGAAAGTAGCCACTCCTGGCTGGCCTTATTCCATTTAGGATTTTAAAGGAAGTTGGCAAGTAGGTAATGGATTTGTTTCAGCTGAAGGCCACACAGTTAGGGAGTATCAGAGGTGGGATTTGAACTTGTGTAGGTAGGGGAGAATATCCCACCCCAACCCCCATAGATGAATAGCAACTTTCCTCTCTAGACATACACCTTACAAAGCACAACTCTCCCTCTCCCCTCCCAAACTAGACTAGCATTATCTTCATTTTACATAAGACAGAACTAAGACTCAGAGATAAAGAGATCGGACCAAGACCATGTGGTTAGCCAGGATCAGTTAGGGTCTCGGTCCTCTTTAGTCCTTTCCAAATACTCTACTGTGCAGTGACATTGCCCCTATTGCCGTTCCTTGAACTCAATCTCCACCTCTGAACCCCTGGCATTTTCACTGGCTGTCCAACAAACCTGGGACACTGTCCTCACTTCCTTCCACCTACTGTCTTCTTTGGTTTCCTTCAAGATTCGGTCCAGATACCACTTCCCCATCCAGCATTCCCTACCACACATATCCAGTGCCTCCTCTCTGCCAACTTCCATCTGCTCCATATAATCTTATATGTATATAGTTGTTTTCACAATGTCTGCCTCCATTAGACTGAGTTTCTTGAGGGTAGGGACTATGTTTTGCTTTTCTTTATATCCCTGGCACTTAGCACTGTGTCTGGCACATAGTAAGTGCTTAATAAATGCTTGTCTATGAATTGAATGACAGGGGAAATATAGTAACATAACCATACTTATCTGAAAAAAATCTAGGGATTTTAATGACCATTGAGTTCATATATGACCTATGATTCTGCATGTCAATTAAGAAAACACCATCTTGAGTTACATTAAAGCGTGCAGTGTCCAGAATTAAAGTGAGGATAGTCCCTCTGTATTCCACTCTGCTCTGACCTCATCTGGGCCATTGTTTTCAGATCTGATTCGCCATACTTTCAGAAGGACTCATGGAGAACGTCCAGAGATGGGTAAACAGGATAGTGAAGGACCCATTCACAATGAGACCTCATTAAAGTTCTGAATCTTGTATCAATTGAGACCAGCTTGGGCCAATTTCTTTCCCACTATGAACCTTGGTAGGGCAGCACAATGGAGAAAGCACTGAGCTTGGAATCAGTGAGACTCATTTTCCTGGGCTCAAATCTGGCCTCAGACACTCACTAGCTGTGTGACCCTGGGCAAGTGGCTTAACCCTGTTTTCCTCAGTTTTCTCATCTGTAAAATGAGCTGGAGAAGGAAATGGCGAGCCACTCCGGTATCTTTGCCAAGAAAATTCCCAGCTGGGTCACGAAGATGGACATGACTGAACAACAGCATGGACTTCAATGTCCTCTATAAAATGAGAGGCTTACACCAGAGAGCCTCTAAGGGTCTAAATCTTTTAATCTGATGATCTTCATTTACTGATCGTACGCTGTCAGGAAGCAGAGGAAGGAAGAGATTGGTTCAGTCAACGGACAGAAGTGGCAGATGGCTTCCTTCCATTTTGTGACTTAACTAAGAATGTCTAGGAAAGCAGTCAGAGACAGGAGGTCATTCCATATGAGGTTCAATTGAAGGAACTGGAAATAATTAGCTCAGGGAAGAAAAGAAAGGGCAACATGCTAACTTGAAGTGTTTGGAAGAAGGATTGACTTTGTTCGGCTTGGCTCCAAAAGGCAGAACCAAGAGTAAAAGATGGGAATTATAAAGAGGCAAATTGAGGTTTGATGTCAGGAAAAAATTCCCAATAACTAGAGCTATCCCAAAGCACAATGGGCTACTTTGCAAAGCAGTGGGTTCTCCCCAGGGATGTGGGCTGGTCAGTGTTTAACAAGTGGCTCCCCAACCACTACCACCCAAAAAAGTACCCACAACACATTTCTAAGTTTAATGTAAATTATTAACAAATTATCTATCACTTTCTGAAATCTAGACAATCAACAAAACAAGAAATCCAACCATGATTTGTAGCATTTGTTGATTTCCAAGGTATAAATACTCACACTGAAAATTTGGCAACTGGTTCTTGGAAGCTTCAGCACATCATCAGTTTTCTCCCTCATTTAAAATGCTGAGCAAAGGTTGAGTGAACCCACTTATCACACAGGTATATCAGTATCCTGCCCATAGTAGGCACTTAATAAATGCTTACTGATGTGTTATACAAATGGTTAATTGAAGGATATGTGTTGGACTAGTTGGTCTCTGAGATTCCTTTCAATGATACAGTTCTGTGAGCCAGGCCTGGATGAGGAAGGAATCTTAGGCCTTTCCTTCCCAAGACTTTCCCCCTCCACACCCAGCTGCTCCTGCCAGTGCCTCTCTTGCTGCCAATTATACTCAAGTCACTCCCCTGATTAAAACCTGACTTATAGGCTGAAATGGGGGCAGCTAGGTGGTGCAGTGGATAGAGCACTGGGCCTGAGGTCAGCAAGACTCATCTTTGTGAGTTCAAATCTGATCTCGGCTACTTATTAGCTGTGTGACCCTGGCCAAGTCACTTAACTCTATTTGCCTCAGTTTTTCCTCTGTAAAATGAGCTGGGGAAGGAAATGGCAAGCCGCTCTAGTATCTGCCAAGAAAATCCCAATGGGGTCATGAAGAGTCAGACACGACTAAGACAATTGAACGACAACAAAATAGGCTGAAATACAAATTCCTTAGCTTGGCATTCAAGGCCATCTACAATCCGCTTCCAACTTACTTTCCAGCCGCAGCTCCCTTCCACATGTGCTACACTGGCTCTGGATTAGTAAGACCTGAGTTCAAATTCAATTTTAGACACTTAATAGGGTATGACCCTGGGCAAGTCACTTAACTTCTGTCTGCTTCAGTTTCCTTAACTGTAAAATGGGGGTAATAATAGCCCCTATACCCCAGAGTTGTTGTGAGGATCAAATGAGAGAATATTTGTAATGTTCTTAGCTCAGTCTGGCACATAATAGGAACTTAAATGTTTATTTCCTTCCCCTTCTCCTCCCTTCCCTTATAAATGCCTTGTACTTTCCTACCTTCTGTCTTTTGTTCAGGTTATTCCCTGTGATTGGAAAATCCTCCCTTTTCTTCTTTTTTTTAAAATTTTTTTTAATTTTTAGTTTAGAACATTCAATTCTACGTAATTTTGAGTTCCAGATTTTCTTCCCTCCTTCCCCCACTCCCTCCCCAAGACGGTATGGAATCCCATATAGCTTCCGTGTATAACTTCGCATTGAATTAATTTACACACTAGTCAAGTTATGGAGAAGAACTGTGATCAATGAAATGAAACATGCGAAAGAAGAAACGACCAAAAAAAAAAAACCCAACCCAAAAACAAAAATAAAAGAGACAAAAAGAATAAAAAGGGGGGGGGCTAGCATGAAATGTGCCTCAATCTGCATTCGTACTTCATAGTTCTTTTTCTGGATGTAGATAGCATTCTTCATAGTGAGTCCTTTGGAGTTGTCTTTGTACCTTGTGCTGCTGAGAAGAGCAAAG
This sequence comes from Phalanger gymnotis, assembly GCA_028646595.1. Taxonomy (NCBI): domain Eukaryota; kingdom Metazoa; phylum Chordata; class Mammalia; order Diprotodontia; family Phalangeridae; genus Phalanger; species Phalanger gymnotis. The sequence goes on from CM053625.1 coordinate 291,416,952, forward strand.
TCTGTCAGGGTTGGTCCTTGCAGAATCCATATATCTGTGGTTGTGTATAATGTTCTCGTGGTTCTGCTCCACTCACTCAGCATTATGTCGTGTAGGTTTTTCCAGGTTGTTATGAAGTCCGTATCATCCCCATTTCTTTTTTTTTTTTTTTATGATTTTTTTTTCTTTATTTTTGACATGTTTGGTTTTCAGCATTGATTTTCACAGGCATTTGAATTACAAATTTTCTCCCCATTTCCTCCCCCCCCCCCACTCCAAGATGGCGTACATTCTGGTTGCCCTGTTCCCCAGTCTGCCCTCCCCTCCGTCGCCCCATTCCCTTCCCATCCCCCTTTCCCTTCCTCTCTCCCCTGTTCCCTTCCCATCCACCCTCCCTAAGAAGTCAAGCAATTCAACATGGGCCCCATGG